>CM065054.1:94546908-94956908 GCA_032883995.1 Coronaproctus castanopsis
ATATATATATATATATAATATATATATATATATATATATATATATATATATATATATATATATATATATATATATATATATATATATATATATATATATATATATATATATATATATATATATATATATATATATATATATATATATATATATATATATATATATATTATATATATATATATATATATATATATATATATATATATATATATATATATATATATATATATATATATATATATATATTATATATATATATATATATATATATATATATATATATATATATATATATATATATATATATATATATATATATATATATATATATTATATATATATATATATATAATATATATATATATATATATATATATATATATATATATATATTATATATATATATATATATATATATATATATATATATATATATATATATATATATATATATATATATATATATATATATATATATATATATATATATATATATATATATATATAATATATATATATATATATATATATATATATATATATATATATATATATATATATATATATATATATATATATATATATATATATATATATATATATATATATATATATATATATATATATATATATATATATATATATATATATATATATATATATATATATATATATATAGATATATATATATATATATATATATATATATATATATATATATATATATATATATATATATATATATATATTATATATATATATATATATATATATATATATATATATATATATATATATATATATATATATATATATATATATATATATATATATATATATATATATATATATATATATATATATATATATATATATATATATATATATATATATATATATATATATATATATATATATATATATATATATATATATATATATATATATATATATATATATATATATATATATATATATATATATATATATATATATATATATATATATATATATATATATATATATATATATATATATATATATATATATATATTATATATATATATATTATATATATATATATATATATATATATATATATATATATATATATATATATATATATATATATATATATATATATATATATATATATATATATATATATATATATATATATATATATATATATATATATATATATATATATATATATATATATATATATTATATATATATATATATATATATATATATATATATATATATATATATATATATATATATATATATATATATATATATATATATATATATATATATATATATATATATATATATATATATATATATATATATATATATATATATATATATATATATATATATATATATATATATATATATATATATATATATATATATATATATATATATATATATATATATATATATATATATATATATATATATATATATATATATATATATATTATATATATATATATATATAATATATATATATATATATATATATATATATATATATATATATATATATATAGTAAGTACCTTCGACACCTATGTCAACCACTTTTGTATTTTTTTTTTTTATTTTTTTAACATAGTATTTATTTAATATATATATATATATATATATATATATATATATATATATATATATATATATATATATATATATATAGTAAGTACCTTCGACACCTATGTCAACCACTTTTGTATTTTTTTTTTTTATTTTTTTAACATAGTATTTATTTAAGAACTCACGATCTAAATAATATATTTTAATAGTTTAGACTTAAGTTTCTATATTAACGTGTATTATCTTTTTTGTTTTTATTCGCTTTTTTCCTGCAGTATTTAACGTTTTGTTTCCTTTAATTCTTTATATTCTTACTGTGTTATTGTGGTCATCCCCGGTACACAATGTTATGTTATATTTTCTTTTATGTTTATAACTTATGCAAATATATTGTTGTTGTTGTTAATGGTTGTCATTATATGCGTATTAGTATGATGGTCATGAAGTAGGACTTACATATCTTCCAAAGGCTGTTATTTTTAACAGAAAGGTTAGAAAGTATTTTACTGAACTTTTCACTCTTACGTTTAATTAGTGAATACCGAACTAAAATAGAAAGTTAATTTAATAATTTCTTAACATTTTGGAAATTAATATATAGACATCGGTAACATCTTTCCACGCAATATGATAATCAAACAAATGAGATACTTATAATCACCGACTGGGCTTTATAACTCAATAGGCTATGTTTGTAAATTAAATTATTCCTTATCCATGGAAACGGTTTTCTCTGAATTAACGTAGGCAAAGACTACATACCATAAACATAATTTTCTTTATATCTTCCTACCCGATTACTTCTTCCTCTACGATGTGTAGATAATGTAAGGTTCGAGCGAATAAATGTGGTTCGACGTAGCGGAGGACAAATTGAAATATGCACACACAACCGACAATACTAAGATGCATCGACCACAAAATTTATGTGAGCATAACGGTAATGTTCTTCCGTATCAAATTCAAACGAATCGGACATTCGTTATTATGATCAACGTCCATTATGTGGGATTATTATTCGGTGTTTGTTTAAATTTGATTAACTATAATATTCTACAGCAACTTACCAAATTCAAAACATACAGTACCGTGCGCATGTACTTTTACGAATGCACATAATCATGCAAGCACAAACATCATAGTTAAACGTTTTCTCGACAAGTCTATTGTTTGAGCGTTTATTCGTTATCGTTATCCGTTACCCTAGTTCCATAAATCGCATCGCATTCTTGTAATCGGAGAAATACCACTATTTCATTTTATAATAACACAATTAACCACTCTATCCTAACGTAATTTCTAAACACACTATGGCACACCCTAATATCTCATCCTACGCCGATAAAACAAAGAATTTAATCATTCCTATCGTCGATTTTAACCATCCAGCAGCAGCAGTCAAGGCATTATTTTAAATTACTTTCTTATTTTCAAATAATCGACTACCTTCTAACGATCAAAATGTTAAAGATTCAAAAAATATTTTAGCAGCGTCACGAGTCAGTAGCAACAGAGTAAAAATATTGCGATTGAAATAGTCCACGTTTATGAGGGACTAACACTCCCAGATCATTTTGTTAAGGCACAAAAACTAAATACAAATTCTCAAAAAATAATCCTATCTAACGTTAGCCGAATAATTCCAAATAACGTCTTAGAAAGCGTTTTAAAACACAACCTAAATCTTCAATTAGCCTCTCACATCTCCCTACTTAGAGTACCACCTCATCATTAGGAATTTGGTCATATCGTAAGTTGGTGTAGACATACGCTAACATCCTTGAAAGCACAAAACTGCTAACATCTGTTCCACTATAATAATAAAAATTATTGTATATTTTTGACTCATGATGAATTCGTCTGCTTTAAATGCAATGAAACTGGAGGCGATGATTGCAACCTGAAAACAGATTTACATGATAGTCCAGACTCAAATCCAGCACTAACCAACCTAATTTCTCCACCTAACAATACTTACATACAACAGTCTAACAGCGGACTAAACACTCATAATTCAGGTATAAACAATCAATTCCCACCTCACAGATCAACCAATGATATCTACAACCACAAAGTGCCCTGCCCCATCAAATTTTTAACAATCCTCAAACCCACTGCCGTCTGAAGCACCCTTAGATTTAAAGGAAATTTTAAAACCAAAATAAAAAACTGATTCTAAATAAAAAAAAAAAATCATCAGACACCGCAGTGAAGGATGAAAGTCAGATGACTGTTCTGAACCATCAATTAAAGTTATTTTCAAAGCCTACAGTCAGAAAAGACCAATGATACTTAACCCCAGTAAATTTAATGGTTGCATATAGATATGTGCTCAAACACCCAAGATACGTACAAAATTGCAACAGATTTCACATCTGATTTTACAGGCTTAATCCTTCAACTGAAACAATGCTAGTACATTCATCATTGAAAAACAATAACTAAAATCATAGAAAAATAGTAAAAATTCTCCACAAATGGGAAAATCTTGGAAAAGATTCTCATATTCGTTCCCTGCACCAACTCAACAAATTTTACAACAAACAACCGACCGAATCAACATTTGAGCAAACAGTAATGCAGTCATTTTATCCTGTATCAAAACAGCAGCTATGCATTTCTGTAGAAGGAGAAAATGTAATCAAGCTCTTTCCATCATTATAAACATCAACATACCCCACTGTGCAAAGAGTCAAGCAGGACTGACGTTTAATCGTACTCTTTTTTAAGTAAACTCAGAGCTTTCTGTTTCAACACTTTCAATCTCCTAAAAAAACTCTCCCATACTTGTTATCGTGCTGACAGACTATCAGTACCTTTACCATTCCTTTGTGCTTTCAAAACTCGAATATGATGTTCCAATCTTCGCTATAGCATTCAATTAGGTTCTAAACAGACTAAATAGCATACAGCGCTCAGATTAGCAACTTGAGCATTCCGCTCTTCACCACCCATCAGTTTATTATGTGCGAGTAGTGAATGATCACTTTGTCTTCACCGAGAATTGCTTTCTATTAATCTCTTGACACATATGATATCTTGCCCATGGACACCAGCTATCCAGAAAGTGGGATATTATTTTTACGTCACCTGAGTCCGTCACATTCCCAGATTTCCTGTTGAATTGCACAAACCTGTTACTTATATTCACAGACGGCTCCAAATCAAGTATGACTAAACAAATCTGATATAATACATTACTCACTATCAAACAGCTTTTCAGTTCTATCTGTAGAACTATATGCTATAAAACACGTTATCAATTTTACATTAAAGTTAAATAAAGACTCTCTTTTAATTGCACAGATTCTCTTTCTTCACTCTCCTGTATCTCACAAATCCGCACAAGAAATCACAAAATCCCATCGCAAAAGATATAATTTCAGTAATCTCTTTCACTTTGGTCAATATTACCTTTGTATACCTGGACAAAGAGGCATCAAGGGAAACGAACTAGTGGATGTTGTAGCAAAAGAGGCGACCAAATCCCTCCCGATTACAAACGTACCAGTTACCTCATCGCAAAATTATTAAAATCCCTGCTAAAGAAGAAATGATCGGGAATATGGAATGGAAGTTCCTACTACCAATAAATTTCGTTCAATACGGTCAAACACTGGAGTTTGGACTACTTCAAGATCTAGCCGACAAGAAGAAGTTATATTACGCTGTTTATACAGTGGCCATGCTAAAGTTTTTCATTCTTATTTAATCAATAAATCATATTCCCGCTGTCTGTAATTTATGCTCTGTTCCCTTATATTTCATGATAGAATGCAAGCAGTTTAACCTATTCCGGTCTCAAATATACCTTTTTAGCTCTCTTTCCGAAATCCTCGAGCATAACGAACAAAAGATCTGACTTCCATTTCGATTCCTATAACTATCCAATATCCTACATGATATTTAAACTCCATTTACTTGTGCCAATGTTGCAGTACACGGCACATTAATGAATACAATACAATACGAAATACAATTATCTACAGTTAACCTAAGAAGCCGTATTGTATAACAAAACACCTGTGTAAAATTTATAATTTTATTTCAAAATTTTGTAATGTATGACTAAAAAAGAATATTACAGACAAACACAACTTTATCGCAGATCTTTCAGTTGTTAATTGATAAACTTTCTCGTGCGCTGACTGATTCCAATATAACTGTCGGACGATATATCATCCTTATTGTTTAGGTCGATATACTGTAATTTTTCTAACAAAATTTTATCTTTCGCATTGTTACAACAATAAATTTATTTCAACAATTACATTTTTACAGTGTTACAACTACAAGTAAATTCATTAGGCTAATTTAAGAATAAGCTTAGCAAATTAATAAATGTAAAACAACTTGAATTTAAATTAAAATTTAATTTTTATAATGAATATATTACGTAGGAAAAATTAAAATAAAAAGCCTACATAAAAGAAGGAAACGCTATAATTAATTTTAAATTAGTCGTAATAATAACTTAAATCGCGTAATTGATTTTTATATTAAATTAAATTAATTATATAAAAGCTCTACTTAAGTCTACGACGTTTATATTTAGTGTAACATTCGCGTTGATGCGACATATTGTAACTGTCTATGCTTTTAATTAGCTCATTAGCGTGCTTTTCACACACTTTTTATAAAATTTTTGCGATATTTGCTAATATATGCCGTAACATATAGAAGTTTTAATTAATTATGTAAGTGTGATATTTTGACATATCTTTTGTAGCATTCAGCGAAATTCTGCAACAGTGATTTAGCATTATCTATAATTTTTATAAGTACCATCAGATAGGTAAGACCACACAGCATACGCATATGTCAATCTTGATCGGATTACATTAGTATAGATCAGTTTTTTTTATTTAATGAGACCGGACTTTTTATTAAATATGGGATACAGAATGTGGTTAACTTTACGAGCTTTATCAACAGCGTACTTAACGCGGTTATTAAACGTTAAATGACTATCCATTATTACTCCTAAATATTTAACCTCTTTAACAAACAGAATTTGCTTGGATTTCACCACATTGTCAAGACAGGTGATGGTTTTCTACTTGAGAATAAGATGGTCTCTGTTTGCTCAGCATTAAGGTTTAGATTCCACCGGTGATAATATTTAGAAATTGAGAATTTACAGCTTTCTGTAATCTCTTACGAACGGTATCACTTCTATGTTTCATATTGTTAACTTTGTGAAGCAGGCGAACAGCGTGTTTAAACGGCGACAAATGTGTGTAACGTAGTTTCGTAATATTTAAAGATGTTCTGAAATTTTCAATGCGAGAAAATCTCCACAAACACCGTTAAATTATCAGTAATCTGCTCCTGTAAAATGTTATTAACAATTTTTGAAAATGGATGTTCATTATATCAAAAATTCGGGAAAAATTCATAATTATAATAGTTATATGAACGAAATCGTATGTCAAATTTTTATGAAATTGGATTCTGAATATTGTGAATACCAAATAATTCCGAATAATCTAGGTGCTAGGCCGACGTATTTATACGTAGGAAAGAAATAAGCGTGGTCGAATCTGATGCATAAATATAAACATATTTTTACGAGGGGAATAAAAGATTAATGATGT
This sequence comes from Coronaproctus castanopsis, assembly GCA_032883995.1. Lineage (NCBI taxonomy): Eukaryota > Metazoa > Arthropoda > Insecta > Hemiptera > Monophlebidae > Coronaproctus > Coronaproctus castanopsis. Next base: position 94,554,109 of record CM065054.1, read on the forward strand.
AAAAGTTTATTGTTATATTGACTTATTAGATCGACATTTCCATATCACAACTATGCTCAATTTTTAAAATCTTCATTAAAGATGAAGTCGTTCAAATATTACACATTTGACTAAAAAAGAATTTTTTGAATATAATTTAATTTTGTTGCCATTTTAAAAATCTCCGCCAAATTTTCAACTCTATTTTTTTTAATAGGTGTAGATTGATGATTTTTAGACTTGAACTAATTACTACGTATTCTCGAAATCATGCGTGTTTATATTTATTATCTCATAAAACAAAACCTTATTTAAACGTTTAATCGAATTAATTTTTTAGTGAAATTTTAAATTGTTACATTAATATTTTCTTAGCTGCAATATTTTTATCTTGTTTTTTTTTTTTTTTGCATATGATTACAAAATATTTTAACGTATTGTCTTAAATTATTTTATTGAAATATTGTATTTGTATAAATAAATATCTTTCATATGAATAAATAATTTTAAAATAATATATAATTAACTTATTTTAATTATTTGTTATTTCAATTATGTAAAACAATAGTTTATAAATATTTATGCGTTGAAAATGTATTCGGCAAACAACGATATATTTCTAAAGTGTCGCAGATGAATGCGAACTTATTTTTAACCCGCAATATCGTAAAAAGTTCCAAGAACGTAGCGAATGAACGGGTTTGAGTTTTCGTTCGTTACGATTAGTCACTGTTAAAGATATCTGTAATCTGTAGGAATTTTGTTTTGATTTGCGTGGTTGGTGATGGATATTTTACAGTTAAAGTATACATATTTTTTCACCGAAGTTTTGAATTAATATAAAAAATCGGTTCTCGTTTTAATGTTGACATATGCATTTGTATTGTACTAAACCGGCTTATTTAACACTTTTAATTTTACTAATGAATATTGTGTTATGGTACAACGTATAATGTATAAATTTGCAAATATAATGCGGTGATTGAAGATGCAGCACCGTATTTGTATAAGCGTAACCGTGTACAATTTATAATGTTTTAAAGTGCAAATTTTCGAATACCTGATATTTCCATGTGTATGGTGGAAGTGTTTCACGTCCTGACAGAAGTAATGGGCAATAAAACAAGCTGTTGTTCATATTCTGCAACTCCCGAACGCTATAAAGGAAGTGTAAGCGGTGAAGAGTGTGTAAATAGCGATGATCTTTCTGGTAATTTGCAACACATCAGCGAACGGGAGCCGGAAGATTGGAATTCTGATCCCTCTTTGCATCCAAAAGCTAGAACAATGTTTTTAGAGAGATCAAGAATTGAAAGTAAGTGTAATTGTGCTTTTTAAAAATGTCGCCCGTTTCGCTTTATTTATTATAAAAGGCAATGTTTACTATAATGTTTAGAAAGTTAGTTGTAATTAAAGTATATTTCGTCAAGTTACTTCTGTCGAATCTGTATAGAGAAATTTATATTACATATTATAAACTTAGAAGAATTCTGAAATAAGTTCGGAAACGATGAGCAAATTATCATTTTTTATATTAAAAATTACACATTGTACGCGCATGTTTATTTACATATTTACGAATAACGCATCTTTAATTTATTTAAAATTGTGCGCAGAAATTTCAGTTTTGTGATATTTCACATTTTTATATTATGCAAGTTTAAGAGAATTTTTAAATGAAAAAGGATTGTTTACTTCGGGTTTCATTTTAAAAATGAATATTTTCATTCTTAATCGAGATGCTGTTTAAAAAATAATCGAATTTCGTTTTACTCAGAGCGTATATTAATCGTTGAATATTATCCCATTTAAAGTGCGTTTGATATTTTCGTAGAGATTGTTCTGAAGAAATGCGAATATCACATATATTTTTTTCGTATAATGTTTTACGGCTAACGAACAAGTGTGTACACATAACACGATTGTATTATGATTTAACAAATAATAATTTTTGTGTGCATTCACTTACGATTAGAACATATCCAAAATGTATACGTTTTTTTATCGGTAATTTTGGATTTGTAAAACGCAGTATTAAATAGATAATAATTTTTGGATATTATGCCGATATTTATATTACTAGAAAATAAAATGATTTGGTTAATATATATATATATATATATATATATATATACATGCGTTATTAACATTATACGACATATTAATTTATCTATTTGTTGTGTTTTCTAGATGAATTGAGTAGGAAGAAAAGTTTAAATCATGTAAGTAAAACCGTAATTTAAAATTGCATTTATTTGTTTCGGGTAAATGATAGGACATTATTTTTAAAAAGTTTAACTAATTTTTAACACGTTATATAAATAAAACAGTCCGTTTCGAATAAATTTATTAGGAATATACACAATTTTATTTAGCATTACCGTATTGGGATAACTGAATGCGATTAAATGAGCGTATTATCGATAATTGATTTATGTATGTTTAATCCTGAAATGCTATATTTATTTCGTAATAATTCGCGAAAATATTTTCACTTAATTTTTAAATTAAAATTTGTACGCATAGAGCTTTTCGTGCTGCTCATGAGTGTGCGTTGTTTATGTCTTAAACGGTCGTTATTAATAAAATCAAGATCAAATTATACGATCTATTATGATTTATCTAACAAAAATAATATATATTTATTATTATATATTTCAGTTACTTTCTAGAACAAATTAGCTGTAAACGTTACAGATGTTGTTCGCGGTGTATGTTTAAATCGTTTTATCTGATTATTTATCGCGCAGGTATGGGGAATGAAAAAAAGCAGTTCGTGTTCCACAATTTATTTAGACGATAGCACGGTATCACAACCGAATTTAAAAAGTACGCTAAAATGTATATCATTCGCCATTTTTTATCACGTTAAAAATCGTACCGCCGAACGTCAGCTGGATATTTTCGATGAAAAATTGCATCCATTGACCGTAAGTTTTTCATCAAGTTTTTCACTGATAATTTTTGTTCGATATTTATTCATTTTATGAATTACTTTCAGCTGGTTATTTATATCGATAAAAGTACGACGTTCGACTACAATAACCGAGTATTCTAAAGAAAGAGAGAAAAATTTTATTATATAAATATATATATATATGGGATGTAGGGATTTAAAAAAAAAATAATAATTTTTTTTTTGCATACAATCTATCCTAGGTGGATAATAAGTAGCGCTGTTATTAGGTGAATTGAATATTAATAGAACGTTGTCCAACAACACCCATTCTTTATTTGATGAACATTACTTAAGATCGGCTACATAGCTCCACTTGCGTAAGTCTTTTCTTAGACGCTGAAAATGAACGCTGTTATCCTTGAGATCGACTCCCAGTGGATTTACATGGTGTTGTAATCGCTGGATATATCTGTCACTGTGGATTTTGAGAGTTTCCATTACAGTCGGCATTATGAAGATCGTCATTACGAATATACCACGGGGCACCCGCAATGTTGCGCAAGACCGTTGCCTGAAAACGCTGAAGTATTTTTATTCGCGAATCGCTGGCTGTTCCCCAGATTTCTATTCCGTAGATCCATATTGGTTTTAGAATGACTTTATACAGTAGAAGTTTATTTTATACAGACAGTGATGAGTATTTATTCATCAACCAGTTCATACTTTTCAGTTTCAGATCCAATTGTTTCCGTTTGGCCAGAATATTATGATCTTTTCAAGTCAAACGTTGATCTAAATGTATCCTAAATATTTTATTTTATTTACTGCTGAAATCGTTCTTCGATTTAACTTGATCGTCACATTTGTAAATTTTTTATTCATTGTAAAAAGGGGTTGATTAGACACTCATTAACTGTAATTTTGCATAGTTAAAACCATTTCTGCAACTGCAGAAGATGATTCTGGTGATGCGTGGTAGCAATTATTAGATTACAGTCAGTGGATAATGTCGTATCGTCCGCAAACACTGTTGTAGAAGTGTATCTTCCGGAAAATCAGATGTATGTATCTGGTATAACAACGGACCGAGTACACTGCCTTGAGGCACACCCGAGCGTATAGCATATATTTGTGATCGAGCACCGTTTATATTAACTTGAAAGCACATCTATCCGTTAAGTATGATTTTAATAGTTAGTAGTACTGGTGTGGCAAGTTAAGCTTTAGCTTATATAATAGACCCGTATGTCACACGCTGTCAAAAGTTTTCTCAATGTCGAGTTAACACCGCAGGACAATATTTTTTATTTTCCAAGCTACTGTTGATTAAGTTAACTATTCGACGAGTCTGCTCTACTGTGCTGTGTATGTTTCTGAAACCAAATTACCAATCAGGTATTATGTTTCTATCATCAAGAATTGATTTTATTCTTTTCAAAATTATTTTTTCACGCAATGAAATTATACATATAGCGTGACCCAACGAAGAAGGATGTTTCTTTTTTGTTTTAGTTGATAACACTGCTATAACGAAACTGCGTTTTCCACGTCTCGTGTACACACGAGAAATTCGGTTTCAGTTATCACGGCATCCTACAATGTGAAGTTTTGCGTGGAACATTATTTTCGGCGTGAATCGATCACGACAGTGCAAAGAGAGTTTCGAAAAGAATTTAAAGTTACGCGTTTTTTTTTTTTGCCGGGATAACTTAAGAGTCGAGTTTACGAAACACGTCCACGAGATCTGAGAAGCCTGAAAACCTGGATTTCTGAAGCAATTTCAAAAATTCAGCGACCTCTGCGCGAAAATTCTGTAAAAAGACCGAATGAATGTATTAATGGCGGTCATCTGAACGATATTGGTTCCACACAAATGATTTAATCTCTCGTTTTCCTATTTTTAAATAAAATTTCATTCAAAAATTTTGGTCGAGTAGCTTTTGAGTTATTCGAAAAACGACAAAACTGTCCATCTCCTTCAGCCTATGTATTATTGTAATCTTAATTACTTATGTAGATCCGTTGTTGGACTCGCAATTTCTCATTTATAATCATCCGGTGGTTAGTTTTTGTTTTTGTTTTTTTTCGGCCATTTGATGACATACGTATATCGCCTCCTCATCTAGCACAGGGCCTACTATTACTTCTTCAACTTTCTCTGTGAGTCCACTACATAATCCGTTTTTGATTAAATATCCTGCCAGGTTCCACTTCAGCTGTCCTACTTGTACTATAACGTATATTATTTTTGTCTATTATCGGATCCGCGTGTTTTGTTTTTAATTATAAAAAATCTTTTAACAAAGTCAGTTACGCCATGTCCGGATTATAAAATAAATTAAAAATGGACGTTTTTTTTTTAATTTTTGTATTTATCGTTGCAATATTCTAAATATCATTATAAAATTGTCTTTTACACTATGCAATTCGCCGTTGACTGTGTTTCGATCGGCTCGACAGCGCTCTCTATCGGGAATAGTTGACTTTTTATCCGAAAGTGTCTCCGGTGACGATATCGTATGTCTTCGGGTAGCTTAGATGTCCACGTTTTTCTTAGCCATATTATTGCCGCGTCTGATACTGCTGGAATATCCTTCCAACCGCCCTAAGGGCTCTACATGGGCATACGTTGAGGATATGATTCATTGTCTGATCTCCTAATTGGTAGTCGCAGGATGGATCGTCTTTAAAACCCCACTTCGCGAACATATGACCACTGCGCCCGTGACCTGTTCTGACGCGGTTCAAACGCACCCAGCATTTCCGTTCTAGGTTAAAACCTGGTGGCCTACGATTCGGTGTGTCTATCGTACCATATCAGTCTGGGTTCTTATGGTCCCATTCTTCTTTCCATGATGCAACCGCATCAAAACCATCTGCTATATGAGTTTTGTGGCTAATCTGTGAGGAGGCTTTCTCGATTTTAATCTTTCAGGTCTTGATGTATCGGTAAATTATTGTCATTTTTGTATTTTGACCATTCTTTAACGGTTGCAATTTTCCTCCTAATATGAGCTGGCATAATGTACGCTAATACAGGTAATCATTTCACCCCGGAGTAGATTTAGTTGCGCCGATGATTATACGAAGAGCTGCATTTAGTTCTATGTCAATCTTCCTCGTGTGAGTCAACCACACTGGTGCAGCATATTCGGCCGTTGAGTATATCAGCGCGAGGGCTGAAGTTCTTAGAGTAGGCACTGAAGCACCCCATGTTGTTCCTGCTAGTTTATAATATTCGTCCGTGTTCTGAGTTTGGCGGCAGTGTTCTCAATACGGTAGGTTAGTTGTCGATCTAAATTTACTCCCAGATACTTCGGGTAATCTTCATGCTTTAGCTTATGCTCGCCGATTTTGATGTTCAGTTTCGTTCTTGATAACTGATTATTGAGGTGGAAGCATGATGTTTTTTCACTGTTTAATTTTAAACGCCATTTGTTAGTCTGTTAATGATAATAGATCGTCCTGTAGGATGCCGTCTGTTGTTTGAGGCTTTGTTCTTTGTATAGGGGCTATACCATCCGCATATATAAATTTTCGAGCTTTCGTTTGTGGTAAGTCAGCAATATATAAGTTAAATAATAACGGAGCAAGCACCGATCCGTGTGATAAACCATTATTTAAAATTCGTGTTCTGCTGTGTTTTCCGTTTAAACGCACCCTTATTTTGCGATTACTCACCATATTATTTAGTAACGAGTGTATTTTCTTAGAAGGAACTGTTTCCAGTACTTTAGTGAGTAAACCAAATCGCCATACAGTATCATAGGCCGAGGAGAGGTCAATAAAAGCAGTCGATGTTCTCCGGTAATTCTATAGTTACGGGAAGTGCGCCGAATAATCTGACATTTATTAATTTATAAACGATTTTCGAGTTCTTTTAGGAAGTTACAAGATACTTTCTACATCATTAAAAGAACTACGTAAATATTGTAGTTAGCGAGAAAATATAAAAAGCAATTTAAAATAGTTATATTTAAATAAAAATTCAGTCACCAGAAGGTTGATTTTTTTTATAAATGTATTTATTTTTATTAAACTATATTTCGTCAACTTAAAACGCTTGTCGACGAATTATCCTGTATTTAAACATTAACAATCTTATATATATATATATATATATATATATATATATCACGATATACCTTTATCTATCCATTCCTGGATGAAGGCTTTCCCCAATTTTTTCTCATACATTTCTATTCTACGCCTTTCGCAACCATTGCTTCCCGGATACTTTTGTAATCGTACTATAATGTCCTCGGTCTACACGGGTTTCTTTTCCTGTTTACCGGCCACCATTGTATGACCCGCTTTGACCATCTGTTGTCATCTCTTCGGGCTACGTGGCCAGTCCAATTCCACTTTATTTTAACAATTCGTCCCATTGCCTTATCTAACTTTGCTAGTTCACCTATTTTTGCGTTTCTGTACCGATCCGATAACCTGATGTTGAACACCATTCTCTCATGTGCCGTGGACCTTTCTTATCTTGTGTATGTTTGTTTTTATACATGATCATGTTTCTGCAGCATATGTAGAGATTGGGAATACACATTGATTATACAATTCCCTTTTCAAATTAAGCGGCATTTGCTTGTTTCGAAGTATTCCGCTTAACTTCCCGAACGCAACCCAAGACAAAGATATTCTTGCGGCTATTTCTGTTTCCGTCATCATTTCTTTATTTGTTGTTATTTTTTGAACTAAATATATATATAGTCTATCTGTTTTATTTCCTCTGAATTTATTGTTATTTTTATTGTTTTTTCCGTGTTATTCATTTTTTTTCTTTTGAAGGTTTATTTTTAACCCTATCTTACTGGAATGTAGATTTAGGTCTTCTACCATCATCTGTAATTCTTTTGCGCTTGAACTTATCAATACTATGCCATCTGCAAACCTGATGTGGTTTAGATATTCATACATATATGTTGATACCTTTCGCATTCCAATTCAAATTTTTAAACACATTTTCATATATTTCAGTGAAATTGTATCACCTTGCCTTACTCCTATTTTTATTGGAATCTTTCTTTTATATATATATATATATATATATATATATATATATATATATATATATAGATATATATATATAAATTTCGTGTAATGTTTTTTAACCGCTATTTCTTAATATGTTTTTACCGAATGTTAACTAATAACTTATTCCTTTATAATCTGTATTAATCTTTACTTTTTACATCATTTTCGAGTATGTAGATAACTGTTTTAGTCACAACGTTTCCTATACGATACGTCTAATGTACAAATGGCACCCTATGCAGAATATGCGTTTGTTGTTTACACGTAGACAACTAAAATTGTGGAATAATCTGACTATCTTTGCAAACAGCATTAACTGGTCAAATCGACTTCGCTAATTGGGCGTTGTTTTTGGCAGTAAACTTCACTGAATATGTCAATTATTTTATTCTTCTTAACTACGCTATCTCTGATCGGCGTTTGACGATCAGCCATTTTTACTTTATCAACGGCCGCATTGTTTAATTTCGCTTGCGTACATCGGCACTATCGTTTTAGATTTGCTCCCCACTGAAGTTTCTATCTTTGTCAAAAATTTCTGCATGTAGCACCAATTGCAAAGAATGATATTTTTCATTTCGACGAATATGATCATAGTAACGCAGTTTGCGTTCTTGAATGGTCCGTAATAATTCCATTTTTTTTTTTTTTTGACGTCTTGTTTAAGACTTCATGATTTGTTATTTTATATATCCACGGAATTTTTATTATTCGTGTATATATATATATATATATATATATATATATATATATATATCAAAGGTCTGTATTTTCTTTTTTAACGTTGCTGCAATTGTTCAACTTTAAACTCAGTACAATAAGACTGTATAAATTCTAGCTAACCTCATCCGCGAACGTGCAGACATATATATTTTCTGGTAAATAACTTCTTTACGGAGATAAAAGTTGACTCGGCTCTAATTTCTATATTCGGATCGACTTTTCCTTGTTGACGAGTAGGCCATATTCCGCACTAATTTTGATTAACCGATTTGAAATATATGACATTTCGCCCACGTTTTTAAATAATATAAAAATTAAGGTGTAAAATGCGAACGATCATCAGTCTTATTGAATAAATGCCTATTTAAAACAAAAACAACGCAAAATAAAATGATATAATTTGAATAATTTGACGATCGCTTATTTTGTTTTTACGACATTCTTAGTCAAACTTAATTAGTGATTACAGATTATTATTATTAAAATTATTATTGTTGTTGTTGCTGCTGTTGTTATTATTAGAAAGACGAAGTCACCGATGATTACGATAATTACGATCCTGATCATCGTCATATTTATAAGTTCGTGCGTACGTTATTTAATGCTGCTCAGTTGACGGCGGAGTGCGCTATCATCACCTTAGTATATTTGGAAAGGTATTTTCTTTTCTTTTCAATTTTTTTTTTTTTGTTTATTTTTATAGTTCGATATTAATTGTTGTTGTTACTATTACTATGTGTTAGTATATATATATATACGAAGTCGTGCTATCTTATCGTTGCGGGTTATACGCAAGATATGTTAACGAAAATAATTCTATTCGCATTCCGTTATGGCGTCAATTTATTTATTTATTTATGTATTTATAATAAAAATAAGCGTTTTTATTAATATGATTATTTTTTGGTTATCAACGAAAAAATGTATTTTTTTGGGGGCTTCCACAGCGGTTTACTACTTATTAAACTGAAAGTTTTGAACGAGTAAATTAATAGTTTCGGTATCGAAGATTTAAGTTAGAAATTCTTTTACATTCCAAATAGAATTTGACCAAAATGGTATCTAAATCTACATTAATGTCAACGTAGTATATAACTCGCGCATGACTTTCTCTTACCTATATATATACATATATATATATATATACATATACACATGTATATATATATACACATATATATATATATATATATATATATATATATATATATATATATATATATATATATATTTAAAAATCGACTAATTAATCGATTTTTTAAGTCACATTTGTTTCAGATAATATAGCAGATATATTCAATGTTTTCCTCATATGCAATGTTGCAATGTAATGTACTAATCATAAATCATTAAATTTTAGTCTAAATGGCTGTTGATACTTTAAATATCATTTGTTTTAAATTTAATTATCCCTATCTCGCAGTAGGTTTTTTAAAATATAAAAATATATAAAATAATATATGGTGCGTGATCTTTCAAATGTAATAAGAAGCGTAAAACATTTGAAAAGTAATAATAAATAATGTAAATTACAAACTATTTTAATGAAAAATTATAAAAAAAAAAATATACAAATAATCAAATCGAATGGTTTTTTTTTTTTAAATAAATAGTCGTTTATTGACTTATAAATCGGTTCAAAGCAGTCAGTTGTTAAGTCGGTTTCGTTGAAACGATTTATTCAGACTAAACTACGAAAACAGTTTACTCGCTTGTTTAGTTACTTTTTGTTAATAGCTTTAGATAGTTACTACTCGTAATTCGATCATTGAATGCGTAATATAGTGTTAGTAGACTACTAATATAATTTGCAGGTTTTTATTATAATTTAAGTAATTGCAACTTTTCACTGATGGTGTAAAATTTCTTTATTTTTAAACGTATATTTTTAAAAATTATAATTGTAAAATACGGATGTTTGAATGTTATAAAATTTTTGTGGTTATTTCACGTTCATGTATGTGAATATAATTAAATTATATTGACTTCACATGCATGTAATATATTACTGTGAATAAGTGTTAATACGATTAGAAACTTCTAAATTAATTATATAAATAACATAATGGAATATAGTTTAAAATAGTACAGTTTTAAACAAGTACTTGAACACATGACATTTATATTACTGTGAATAATACGATTAGAAACTTCTAAATTAATTATATAAATAACATAATGGAATATAGTTTAAAATAGTACAGTTTTAAACAAGTACTTGAACACACATGATATTTATGTATTTTCTGTTTTTGCCGACTATTAATATAATTTGCAGACGTTTATCATAATTTTAGTAATTACCCACTTTTCACTAAGAGTGTAAAATTCATTACTTTAAAAAGTATATATTTTTAAAGATTAGAATGCAATAAACAAAAAGTTAAAATACAGGTGGTTGAATATTTTAAAATTTTCGTGGTTATTTCATATATGTGAATATAATTAAATTATTAATTTGACGCGTTTGGAATATATCACTGTGAATAACTATTAATTCTAAATTAGTGATATAAATAAAATAATGGAATACAGTTTTAAATAAGTACTTGAATACGTGATATTTTAAAATAAATTTAATTTTGAAAATTAAATTGTTCGCGTTGGAGAAGAGCTGGTATTTAAAAATGTTAAATTTACGTATCTAAATTTTAATGAATAAATATGTAAAGCAGATAATACATTCTATGATTCTATATTATTGGAAAGGTTTTTTTTTTTTTTCATCATTATAAAAGGGGAACAATTGATTAGCACTTATACGTGATAACTATTATTGAACAAAAAATAAGAGGATAGCATACAAGAACAGTTTAGTCGCGGAAAGCTGGAGATGGCTTAAATAATGTATAATTATTTACAATATTAATGAAATACTAATTATAAACTTTAAATTATTTTAAAATAATATTTTATCTATAATTTTTTCGATGTAACCCCACTTCGTATTTCTTTTCAGTTAGAATATTGTTTATTGGCTTATTATTCGTTTTAGTCTTCGGAACAATCAGAATTAATAGTTAGTTTAATAATCGATTTATTCGTATTTTTCACGTTAGCCGATTTATATCACCTATGTTCCTCAGGTAGAAAGACTATTATTTTAAATTATTTAAAAATAATATTTTATCTACATTTTTTAGATGCAACCCACTTCGGATTTATTTTCAAGTTTTTTTTTTTTTTTAACAATTAGATTAAAAAAAAAAAAATAGAATATTATTTATAAAATGTTTATGTACAATAGATGTATGCGTACGCATGCATTTATTAAAAATCAAGAAAACAACAATATTATTAACAATTATTAACAAAGACTTATTTAAATTTAATTTATACATAATTTTCATTTTTTTTTTTTTTTTATTTAAACAAATATAAACATGTATCGGTTTTTCGAGAAATAATTTAATTTTTTTTTGTGTTGTATTTTTTAATATCAAATTTTCTACCGATTTCGTTATTCATTTCACCATGGAACATGCGTCCTCAAGATCACTGCGCACGATTTTTCATAATGTTGCGCATTTGGTATGCGTGGTTCTTGTTGTTGTTTTGCCTTGTCCGCTTAACGAACGTTGGCGACCAACGTTGTTTAATAATTTTCTGTTGCGTGGTGCGTCCGTTAGTTCTCTCTTATATTTTTAATGCCTATCCAGCTTTTTATATTGCCTAAGATATGTTCGGTCTGCCGTGCTTTCGTACTCCTATTTTACCTTGTAATATTAACTGTATTTAGTTCTTATTTATCTCCTCTCATCATATGACCGAGATATGCGATATTTCTCTTTTTAATTATGGTTAACAGTTCCTGGGGCTTTCGGGGAAACGCCGCAGTACCTCCGCGTTAGTTACTTTCTCCGTTCAGCTGATCTTCAAAAGCCGTCGATAAATCCGCATTTCAAATGCTTCAATTTTCTTCACGTGACTGCCGTGATCGTCCATGTTTCAGTCGCATATGTTACTGCAACCCATATATAACATCTCACCAGGCGCAATATTAATATCGTGACTGCGCAATAGGCCCTTGAGTTTCAAAAATGCCTTCCGTGTTATCTCTATCCTGCACCTAACTTCCATATCCGAATTTGTCGTTTCAGAAATCCAACTTCCTAGATATGTGTAAGATGATACTTTTTCTATCCTTCAATTGTAATTAATTTCTCCGTATCTTTTCCGATTATTTTTAGATATATTTATATATTTCGTTTTACTAAAGTTTAATTCCAAAATCATTTGCGCGTCTGTGTATATCTTGAATTAGCTTTGTCCGTCTTTCTCTGCAACTAGCGATAACTGCAACGTCATCGTGAAATCTAAAATTATTTATAAGTACTCCGTTTACACGAATTCCCTGCGCGCTGATTCATCGGCAGTTGATTTAAAAATATGCTCCGAGTATACATTAAACAGCATTGGGTGATGCACCTCTTAGATTCACCGTGTATAAATCTGAATAACACGATGTCTCGCATCAAATTCTAACTTGGACATTTTGAGTTCTGAGAGCTTAGATAATTGTAATACTTAAGGAATCAGAGATGATTAGATATTTTTTTCCTTAAATCTTTAGTTGCAAAGCTTTGTAAATGGCAAACAATTCTATTGCAAATGAGGAACCTGCAAACGATAATCTGTATACTTTCGATATACCTTTTTTTTTTTTTTTTCGGGTAATATAAAGCCGAACTATAATTTCCACGTTTGTCCGAAATTTCTAAAGCATCGGGATGAGCTGTTCTCTAGTATTAGTGGCACACATTATCTGTGAGTATTCAGTTGTTTCTGATCCATTGTCTTCTGTTACAATTAGTTTATATAAATTTATCAAACGTAGTTACATTTAAATTTAAAATACACTAACTAGATAAAAGTTTAAACTGGCCAAATGGCGGAAGTTAGGTCGAAAAAAAAATGCACCTCTATCTTACTCCTCGTTTAATCTTTTATGTTATTGCCTAATTTGTCGTCGGAATCTATGTCGGCGTTATTTTTGAATAATCTTCAAAATCTCTTTGTCTGCTATAATTGAGGTTGTAACACGCATTATCCTCACCTGCTGCAATAAATTCTTCCGATGATACTGTAGAATAGTTCGATAATATTATAAACTTTCTCAAACATTTCATTAAATGTCGGCTCAGTTTCAACATCTTCTTGCACTTCCGAAAATGCTGTGTGTACTTTTTCATGTCTACATATGACGAAAACAACAAATGCGTGAAAACAGTAAACCGGGACAGTTTTAAGAAATAACGACTAATCATGTCGGTTCTGAGAAGCGAAATATTTTCCTGTTAGAGATTTTTGTTTCGCGTTAGGAATGAAAAAAATGTACATACCATACCGGTGTTTCTTTCGTTTTTAGTTTAATTTTTATTAAGGAATATATATATATATATATATATATATATGTATGTGTGTGTGTGTGTGCATTTAAAAAATAATAATAATATGGTAAACGAAACGATTTTTTAATAGTCGTATAAAGTGAATTAATTTCGCCAATTAAGAATGTAAAAAGGGCGAATATTTAGTTAAAAATTTTTTCGTTAAGCGAAATATAACGTATAACACTTTATTTATATACAAGCACGCACGCGCGCAACTATACACACATACATACATATACACACACACATATATATATATATATATATACATACATATATTTATTGTATTCGCACCCACGCGAACGTAATGTACGTGAAAATTTTGTTAAAAAAACTATTTTTCGGAATCAGGGCAATTCAAAATGTGTATTACCGGCGAAAGCTCCGAATCGAAAATTTGACACGATTAGAATACTTTCTCTTATGTTTGTATACAATAGGTAAGAGAAAGTTACAACAAAACATAATGTTTGTTCAAAACGCTGTATCCTGCGCCATTATTTACATTCGCTTTGTATATAGATACATACATAACATGCATATATAAAATTATATATATATATATATATATACATATACATATGTATATTTATATATATATATATGTATATATATGTATATATACATATATGTATATATATATATATATATATATATATATATATATATGTATATGTACACGATGAATGCTATTGAAATGTAATTTAGTAAAGCTTTTTTTTTTTGTAGAGATTTACAATTGGAATTTATCGACTTTAATTATATTTATATTTAAGTAATTTACTTTCTAGCGCTTCCGTTGCTATGCAGGATGCTTGCTTTCAGCTGGATTGCTATTCATTTCTTGTTTATAACCGTGTATTACGTTTAATTTTTAAATTCTCCAATTCGTAATTATTATTTTTCTTTTATATTAGACTGCACAGACATACGTGTACGCACAAATGAATATATACATACTACCTAAATATACATACATATATACATATTGATATATACATATACATTTATTTATTTATTCTCATAAATTTTATATATAAAAATTTATTTTTATTTATTATTATTTTTTTTTTTTTTTAGATTATTAACTTACGCTGATGTTGACATTACACCCGGAAATTGGAAAAGAATTGTGTTAGGAGCTATTTTGCTTGCATCGAAGGTATGGGATGATCAAGCTGTTTGGAATGTCGATTATTGTCAGATACTTAAAGATATTACCGTGGAAGATATGTGAGTATTATTGTTTTTTTTTTTTTTTTGTGTGTATATATATAATACATATACATGTATGTATACACGTAGTTTTATAATATCGAAATCACACAAAATAAAGTAATCGATTGTTTCACGCAGGTAATTTATTGTTCGCTTATATATTTTCGTGTATTTTGCGAAAATTTAATTGAACGGCTTAAGTTATTCGACAATATATGATTACTATTATTATTTATTTTGGCTGTCCGTTTGATTGGATTACTCAAATTGGTGTAATGACCGTTAACGTTATCCCGTAACTTTTGTTATCATTACTGAGTTTATGTGTGTATCGTGTTTCTAATACTTTTGAGCTTGGCTTATTATCGTAATTATTCATATTCGATTTAGTAATACATTTCAATCGTTCGTAAGAATTTAGTGAAAGTTCGACTTCCACGCGTTTGTAAATGAAACGATTTCCGTACGTTTCGAATATCGAAAATTACAAATATGAAATGCGATCTATTTTTTCGTACGATTTATAAACATTTTGTCGCGTGCAATTCGGAAAGCTTTATATTTCCGATTTTACACAGTTGAAGTGTTTTAAGGACGAAATAGTGTAAATAATTTTGTAAACACGAACTATTTAAGACGCGTTAATAGGGACGTGTAAAGTTAGGTAAGTTGTGTTTTGTAGGGTATAAATAGGACCATTGCCAAAAGAAAAGAGAAAAAAAATCAGACAGATGGAATATTACGATGAAGAGATAACGTTCATTTTTAATAAGAAGTTAGAATGACGATTTCGTAAACGAAGCGGGAGATGTTGCAGTAACGGGAGTATTATCGAACCGGATGAGGAGTATTCACGTGTAATGAACTTTTTAATATATACACAGGAAAAAAAAAATAACGCAATATTTTAAAGAAAAAAAGGTAACCGGGGCATCAAAGTGGGGGTATCAATTTAAAAATTATTGTAATTTCTAATATAGAATCAATATAAATTGTTAATAAATTATTAATTAAATTTTATACGTTTACCATATTACTAATTAAGATATTCATCTTTTTCTAGCGCGTTTTGATTAAGGTTTCCAAGTGTAGTTCACGCTGTTACACACATATACACGCAAACACACACACACTGCTTCACATATATACACACTGTTGTTATGGGTTTTTATTCGTTTCGCAAATTTTGTAAATTTTAATATGTATCTTTATATTATAAATTTAAACGTTCGTTGTGTTTTTTAATTATTGCTATTGCATAATAGTTATCGTCGTTGCTTTTTCGTACTATAAGCATGCAGTAGTATTTTATATCTTAATTTCACCGAATTATTTTTTGCACCTTAAAATGTAAATAATATCTTTATATGTTATATATCTCTCTCTAATCCGTTTAATATATATATATATAATATATATATAACTATCTGGAAATGGAGAAGAAATCAAGAGTAGGATAGTGATGGTAAAACATGCAGTGGGGTGGGGGGAAATAAAATCCGCAAAGATAGATCCATTACTCGGTCAGCCAAAATAAGGTTACTTAATACCCTAGTATTTGCTATATTTTTGTATAGAGCAGAAACTTTAATAATACACAAGCAGGATAAATAGAATGGACGCGTTCGAAATGTGAACATGGCGCAGAATGTTAAAAATCCCACGGACAGTTAAGAAAATCAATATATCAATTTTGGAAGAACCGAATATCGACCGACGTCTCTTCACATTGTGTCAATAAAAAATTTTGTGAAATATTTATGATATATTATACGAAGAAGATGCTAGTAGCCTCGAAACATGCGTATTAACTTAAAGAATAGAAGGAAAATAAACAGAAACAGATCGTCGACTAAATGAATGGACATTACTACGTCTGTAACTGGACTAAAAAGTAATGCAGAACAGCCGAAATAATAGGATCACATGGAGAACCGTTACATCAAATGCATCATATAGAGGTCACGAATACTCAGTAATTGAGTTACCGATATAGGTACACATATACTGTTGCAACAATGGAATATGCCTCATAATGTTGTTTAATTATCGTTGTGAACAGATTCTTGTGAAGCTTCTGTCATTGAATGGATCATTTGTTCGCGTTAACATTTTTCACAGCATAATTGCTTGATAGTGCGCAAGGACTAATTTAATTCTTTAATATATATATATATATATATATATATATATATATATATATATATATATATATATATATATATATATATATATATATATATATATATATATATATATATATATATATATGTAATCGGCGGTTAGAATACGAACATTGTAAAGTTAACATGAAACCGTTATTACGCTTTTGTGCTCTTCCAGTCGCGATTATCGTTAATTCGACTGTTATAATTGTTCTTCTAAGTTTTACGTGATCGATATATCGATTAGTACTTCGTTCTTTCCATCTTTTTTCATTTACTTCATCTTGAATAATCATATTTTTCAAATTCCATCGCGTCTTATGACAGGACTAATAATATTTAAACCATATTTTTTGTATATTATGGGTAGTTGTGGTTCGTGATGACGAACGTTTATTCATGCATTGCTATATTTACTAGCCACGAAATCAGTAAATTTTCAAAAAATATTTATAAGCTTAAGAATTTGTACGTTCAAAACGTGTACGGTGCTCGTAATCTAAGAGCCACAGGGGTTGTATGTTCCGATTGAAAACAATAACGTTTGAATTAAGTTTCTTTTCGTTTCGATGGTAACGCTATATATATATATATATATATATATATATATCGTCATCAGGTCGTTCACCCCAGAGGGGTATCGTGATCACGTAGCAATCTGAATCGTTGCGCGTCATTGCATCCGACCTTTAGTTCGTTGTACACATTGATACAAAGGTAATACAGATTGTTTTATTATCACATCTGTCCAACGCTGCGGAATAAGACCTTTCGGTCTTTTCCCTCGGACCCTCGAAGCGTTTTTAAATACCACCCGCTGCGAATGACGTGCCCGAAATATTTCATCACGCTAAGACCGGCAATATTAAATAACCGTTGTGCGAGATTCAATTCACGCGCTGTGGATTTATTAGTTCGTTTCACTGTCCACGGTATGCGGAGCAATAATCTTCTCCAGCACCACATTTCAAAACTGTTGAGTCTGCATTATGCGACATTATCTAAAGTCCACGATTCAGCTGCGTATAATGCTAACGAAAAAAATACCAGTGTCCTCATATAAGTTTTATTTTCGTACGTTTAGTAATGGAACCATCCTTCCGCATTTTAGTCAGAGTTTTATCTCATAGCAAAACGGCCTATTTGAATTCGGCACTTTATTTTCTGTTTTTTTTTTTTTTTTTTAGAAATTAGCAATTCTAAGTTTTTTTTTTAATGTATGCAACCTGTATGAGGCTGATCCTATTTATTGACGATTATATTTAAAAAAATCTATAATTATGATTTGTGAGTAATCACGATCGATGTTGAAGCTGGAGAGGATTCAATTTGTGAATTTGATTGAATTTTACACAGTCTGTCAGCAGGTTCTTTTGCTAATATATTTAAGTGTTGGTTGAGTCTTTCCTTATATCTTGCACTTGAACTGCGAATCTCTCGTTTAACAGAACTTACCTTCGAGTCCTTCATGATGTCGAAGTATATAAAATTTTCTAAACATCATATCCTGCGAAGATCTTATCACAGTACTCTAACAGTTTCCTTCTGTCTATAATCGTGAATTTTGTTTTAGCTTTGTTCATTTCGAGTCCAAATTTGCGACTGATGGTTTCAACATTTTCTAGTAATATTTTCGTTATATATATATATATATATATATATATATATATATATATATATATATATATATATATTAGAGTACTTGGCTGTTAACTCGACGGTCGAGGGTTGGATTCGAAACCAACGCGTGACATAGAAAGTTTTTCATCATTATTTAATTCTTAATTATCATAGAGAATGCAGTGGCACCACACTCCGTATAACATCATATGCATGCTCATCTGCGTCGCATATAAATAGTGCCTTGAGTGCTAGTCCATTTTGTATATAAAAATAAACGTACAAGGGTTAGTCACGACGTTCGGCAACGAGCAAAATACGAGGTAATTATATATGTATAATTTTTTTTCCTTGCATACAATCTCTGCTAGGCGGATAATAAGTAGCACTGTTATCGGATGAATCGAATATTAACAGAACGATGTGTCCAACAACAGTTATTCTTTATTTGATAAGCATTAATTAAGATCGGCTACATAGCTCGACTTGCGTACGTCTTTTCAGACGTTTAAATTGAACGTTGTTATCCTTGAGATCGACTGCCAGTGGATTTACATGGTGTTTGTAATCGCTGGATAATATCTCTCACTGTGGATTTTGAGAGTTTCCTTTACAGTTGGTATGTGAAGGTGAAGATCGTCATTACGAATATACCACGGTGCACCCGCAATGTTGCGCAAGACCTTTGCCTGAAAACGCTGAAGTATTTTTCTTCGCGAATCGCTGGCTGTTCCCCAGATTTCTATTCCGTAGGTCCATATTGGTTTTAGAATGACGTTATACGGTAGAAGTTTATTTTATACAGACAGTGATGAGTATTGATTCATCAACCGATTCATACTTTTCAGTTTCAGATCCAATTGTTTCCGTTTGGCCAGAATATTATGATCTTTTCAAGTCAAACGTTGATCTAAATGTATCCTAAATATTTTATTTTATTTACTGCTGAAATCGTTCTTCGATTTAACTTGATCGTCACATTTGTAAATGTTTTATTCATTGTAAAAAGGGGTTGATTAGACACTCATTAACTGTAATTTTTCATAGTTAAAACCACTTCTACAACTGCAGAAGATGATTCTGGTGATGCGTGGTAGCAATTATTAGATTACAGTCGGTAGATAATGTCGCCGTATCATCCGCAAACGTGGCTGTAGTATAGTGTATCTGTTTTCCGGAAAACAGAAATTTAAGAGCACTTATGAGTTCTATAATTCGCCCATTTGGTTCATAGAATTATTTTGATCGCTTAATCGGCACTTTTTAATTTTTCTGTTTTTTGTTTTGTTTTGTAATTTGACCCCGGTAGATCTGTTTTTGTTACCTTACTATCGGTATTGATGTAGTCGTGAGAAAGGCTTTTTCGAAAATTTTTCATTCAATCGGCGTAAATGATTAGTAAATATAAGTAATGTAAACACAATCATTCCGGTAATTAACCTTATTTTATTTCGTTAATATAAGAGCGTTTAGTATCGTTTCTAAAATATTTTGTTTTTTATCGTTTAACGATCTATAGGAACGAATTGGAAAGACAATTTTTGGAGATGTTACAATTCAACATAAATGTGCCATCTAGCGTATACGCGAAATATTATTTCGATCTAAGGTCATTAGCGGAAAATAACGATTTAGTCTTCCCGGCTGAACCATTGAGTAAGGATAGAGCTCAAAAATTAGAAGCCATGTCTCGTATTTACGAGGATAAAGTTACGTCCGAAATTGCGAACGGAATTAAAAAATGGTCTAGTCTCGATAATTTGAGTTCGACGGTTGCATCGCGTAAAAGTGTTGCTATCTTATCCTGAGTGTAAGTTACCATCTTAGAAAACATTCCTTCTAACTCCTGTTCATTCTTTTCTCATAATAGTTAGCAAAATTTAATCCGAGTTAATATTATTATGATTATGATGATGTGATTATTATTATTATTATTATTATTACTATTATTATATTAAATAAACAAAATAAAATAATAATAATTATTATTTATAATAGCTTATGGAAAACGAAGCACGAACTTTAAAAAAAAATATATATTTTCGCAGTTCTTCAAATGATCCGACTAGTCAGCAATTCTCAACGTAAATTATAATTATTATAACGTGTTTTCATTATTTTAATATCTATATATATATATATATATATATATATATATATATATATATATATATATATATATATATATATAAACCGGTGAGCTCAAATTCAAAAATTAACGTATAATTATCGATTTCAAAAGGGTAGAAATGTATCGCTATGACCTAATGATAATGTATTTGATGTAGTCTTGCTTTAATAAGTTTAAATAAATGAACAAATTTTGATAATAAGAAATATATTGGAAATGATGTCACAAAATATTTCTAACATACATCGTGTATGTAAGAGGATGTTTTCGAGATGTATCATTTTTCTCGTATATATATATATATATATATATATATAGATAGATAGATAGATAGATATACAACGAAATACTCAAATTTAAAAGTAAACGTATAATTGCCGATTTAAAAAGGGTAAGAATACTATTTGCATGTTTATAGTAAAATAAGATGTTCCGAATATTAAAGTAAACGCTTTTAATATAATCAAATATTAATAAAGTAAAAGAAATATTCTAAATACGCTTGAATATTAAAATAATGTGCACGTTCTAATTCTTAAAGTAAACGAGGTGCTTTAAATATATAATCGGATATTATTAATAAAGTAAAAGAAATATTCTAAATAGGTTTGAATATTAAAATAACGTGTACCGTCTAACTCTGAAATTTCGGTTGAATATTTAAACGAAATAGGCGTTCTAAGTATGGTTGAATATTAACCGTAAAAAAATGTTCTAAATGTAATCGAAAATTAATGTAAAAAATATTCTAAATTGAAATGTTCTAAATGTAATCGAAAATTAATGTAAAAGATATTCTAAATTGAAATGTTCTAAATGTAATCGAAAATTAATGTAAAAGATATTCTAAATTGAAATGTTCTAAATGTAATCGAAAATTAATGTAAAAGATATTCTAAATTGAAATGTTCTAAATGTAATCGAAAATTAATGTAAAAGATATTCTAAATAGAAATGTCCCTAGTTTGATTTTGTATTGTCAAATCTAACACGATTGCAGATTACGCGAAAATTTTTCACAATTATGTCCGTATTGCGAATAAAGAAATATTGGAATGTCGATTATCCGAATTTCACTTGACGTTTGATGATAGCGCTACGTTCCTTTCTAAAATATTTTGTTAATCGTCTTCCGGACTGGATATTTTAAATTTCTTGCAGACTGATGTTACATTTCGTTCCTACTATTTACTCTTCGTCTTTCTTTCTTGATTACACGTTCTTCCATCTGTTGTCCTCCTTTTTCGAAATTCTATTATCATCTCGTTGCATAATTAATCGTTCATTATCGAAACTCTTAACATTTTAAAATAATTAAAATACCATAAGTACTTACTTAATGTTGTTAAGAACGTTTAGTTGCATTTATATTTCACACTATTATAATAACATAATATTTTACCTTACCTTACCTACCTTGAAAATACGTATATGTGCACATATTTTATATATATATATATATATATATATATATATATATATGCATGTGTGTGTGATTATGTAATTTTAAGTAGTTGTTGGTGTAATAATTTCAGTATTTTTTTTTAAATTAACGAATAGATTGTGATATATTAGTTGTTTAACTTATCATTTATATGCAATATTAGTAAAAAAAATTTAAATTTATATATATATATATATATATATCGTATGTGAAATTTGCATGTTTTTGATTGTATTATTGGACGTTATATTTGCTAAATCCTAAGAGGTAATTTTGTACGTGGATATTATCAGTTAAATTTGATTAATTATTCAAATTATGTTTGATCGTTATATATGTAAGGGTGGAATAATTTATATACTTGAACATGCGCGCGCATTGTTCATGAGATATATATATAACACTTTGAGTCCCGTGTCAGTCGTATGTGAGCCGACGCTGTCCATTACAACGTCAGCCCATATGACTTTTTTTGTATAGATGTGATTGATAATTTTTAATTTTAACTCCGTATTAATAAATATCATTTTCGAACCACTGTGCCTCATTTCAATTTTTTTTTTTTTTTTTTTTTAGAAAACATCAAAAAAATTGTCAGTCAATAATGACTGGTATATTGTCTACTATCATACATATGTTTATATGGAAAGTATAAAGTTTTTTTCATTTGAAATTTTCATTATTCGACCATTATATTAACCGTTCCACGCGCTCAAAATTATTTTACATTAATTAGAAATAAAAAAAAAAAAAAGAAAAAAAAAAAACCTTACGTGAAATAGTCAGTCATATATGATTAATAATTTTTTTTTTACATCGCGAATAAACTACAAAACAACTTTGTTATTAAAAAAAAATTTAACTTTTAATCGAAAGAGTTATAAAGTTATAAATAAACGTCGGGCCAGAAATGATTGACATTGAATTTTTTATCACACAACCATACTCGTCGGTCGTAATTGAGACTGACGCGTGTTTGTTATTACCACCAAGCAAGATTCAAAATGTGGCTCGGGGCTCAAAGTGTTAATATACAGTAAAAAACACGCACGAAAACAAAACAAACAACGTATTAAGCCTGTCAACGGAAATGTTTGGCTCTCGATGATGTTAATGACCATGGTGTGTAGGACTATTTGTGTATCGATCTATCTGTGCGTGTAATACGCGTGTATATTTATATACGAGCTTCATAATGCGACTAACATATGAAGGCGTAAAAATTGGTTACAAGCGCTCGAACATGGAAACTCTACACGATGTTTCTCAAAGCTAAAATATACTACGCTCTTAATTAGCTAGTCCCATCGAATAGTGCGTGATATGAATACATTTGTCGACGTTGTGCCAGTTCGGAACTATCGCCTACGAACGTTCCCGTTAAAACTGATTTTATAATTAAAAATTATTTAAACGGGGAAAAAAAACGCCATTATAATTCGGTCATTCGATTAAGAACGAGAGATGAGAAAAAAAAAGTAACTTTTCAGTTATTTACGTTTTTTCGTTACCAGCGTGTGTAACGGAATTTTCCGTATTTAAATTTTTAGCTATGGTATCGTCGTTAGTTCTTGATTTTTACTATGCCCGGTTTAGCTGTACGGGTTGCAGCGTTCCATGTAAATGGGAGTTTTGAGGATTTTTTTTTTTTTTTTTCAAGTTATATACCGCAAAAACGTTGAACCCACGTAACCCATAACTCCTAATAATAATAATAATAATAATTCCAAAATCGTTGAACCCACATTACCTAACGTGATGTTTACGGGTTTTTTGGGTTTATGGTTTTTGAATTAATGACGAGTCGAGTTATGCGGGTTTAACGTCTTGTGATTTTTATTGTTTTGCCCTTTTAGAAGGCTATCAGCAATTAGCCCCAGTTCCCTGAAAGCATCCGGATTTTTACATTATTTCATCATTCGTCGTTTGTCAATGTTCGCTTCGGCGTTATACTGATTTTGCTTCTGTTGGTCGACGCTTATCGAATGTTAATTTTTTCTAACTATTGAAAGTAAATAATTTGCCCTTACCACACCTTCGTGATAATAATAATAATAATCATAATCATAATCATAAAATAAACTTTATGTTAATTATAACCCGGACATTATCGGGTGGTAAGAAATCGTAAAAGTGTACCGTTTTATAAATTTTATACGGAAAGGTGAAAAAATTAAAAATTGCAAACGTCGAATTAATTATTGGAGGCGCTTGATTTTTTTTATTTGATACCGCGATGGCATAGTCGCCAGAACGTTCGACTGTTAACGTTGTCCGATCTCAGCTGGCGGCATAAAGTTTTTCGCATAATTTCGTATAACTTCGAATTAATACAAACGATGTAATGATGTCTAAAACTAACTCCTTATAATATACTTACGTCGCGATTAAGTTCTGTATATCGTTAGTTAGTCTATTTTGTTCATTGAAATTGAAATTCGTTTAATACCATTGATTCTACGTTATACAAACATACAAAATACGAATATTTCCATATAGAATGTTATAACCATTCTCTTCAGAAAACACATTGATAAAAATATAATCAAAGTTGATATTTATAAAGAAAGAACTTAAATTGCAGGAAAAATAATGTTCATAAACAAAACGTTCAATCGGCTAGTCATAATGTTTTGGTAACGAACAATATACGACAGTGATGATGATATTTACCCCTCTCTCTCTATATATATATTATATATATATATATATATATATATATATATATATATATATATATATATTATATATATATATATATATATATATATATATATATATATGTATATATATATATGTACCGTAACGTGATTTAGTGGGTATATAAATAAAATTTTAAAATATACTTACACAAAACACTTATAAAAAATAACGATAAAAGCAAGTTTGTTGATTTAAAAACTATAATTTAGCATAGTAGCATGTTTTGAATTTCCATAACATGCTTTAGATCATGATGATTATTTAAATGTAATTTAAAATAAATGAAATATTTATAAATTTAATGCCATTGTGCGATTGAAACCGATCTTATCCAGCACAGAAAAACGTTTAGACAAATTGTATTATATGCGGCAGACACATGGACAATGAAAGAAACGGATAAAAGGCGAATCAATGCTTTCGAATTATGAACTTGGAGGAGAGTACTGAAAATACCGTGGTCTAATGCTGCCATAATAGACGAAATAAGAGAACCAAACAGGCTCAGTGCGATTTGTGAGAAACGAGTCCTTCAGTTGTTTGAACAGATCGCAAGAGATTGAGATAACAGCATAGAAAAGATAGCATCGTTAGGAAAAATGCTAAACAAGAGATAAAAGGGACGACCGCCATTAATGATCGACTGGGCACAATAAAAAGAGTCATATTGGTGGCATAGAACCGAACACGATGGAGACTATATGTCACAGGTCACAACAGTCATATTGACTAGGCCAAAGAAAAAGAAGAGAATATATATATATATATATATATATATATATATATATATATATATATATATATATATACAGAACTTCTTTTATTCGTAACCCTCGGGATCGGACCTGTGACTCTGAATAGGCGCGGATAACAGAAATTCCATCACTGTTCCTTCGTAGCTCCAGCTTTCTTTACGACAATGTTTTTGATGTTTTTTTTTTTTTTTGTTTTTTCCCAGAAGTACGATCTTTTTTCAAACCAATCGATGCACTTTGTTAACATGAATGGCTGTGATTCTTCGTAATTGTCGTGAATTTCGTCATCATCGAGCTACTGAACATTAGATATAATGTCTTCATCGGTCAAAATGTCGAAACCTTCACCCTGTTTATCACACTCTTAATGTAGACAGACGAACTTTTCTGACGATGCGACCTCATGGTCATTAACATAGCTGCCGCTAGAGTGACGGTTAAAAGAAGTGAAAGGAGACCTAACCCATTTAGTAAGGTGACCGAACGTAATTAAATAAGGGGAAATATTTACGTGAATGCTGTAACAACAATAATAATATTATAAATATATATTTTATCATCACGTTAACCATTGTGCAACAAAATCGCAGAAATATCACATACGGTTATCACGGCACGTCATCCGTAGGTTGTGTCCTGAGTGCGAAGTTGGCTTATGTTTGCCGGAATGTTTTCGGGATTATCACACTAAAGTAAATTATTGGACATGATTTAATTATAATAAAATTTGCACACGATTGAAATAAATTTTATTTATAATAATTTGCAATATGTTTTGTATAAAAACTCGAGCGGTTAGAGTCGGGCATGTTATCAGTTGCGCCCGAGTCTGGATGCTTTAATCGATTTGTCCGAGTACGTCCCGGCCCCTAGTTGACATGTAGGACATTTTTTTAAATTACATATTTTTCTGATAATAAAAAAAAAAATCTAATTTCTTCGAAATTTATATTAATTATCGTTAATTTAAATTTAAGTAAAGTATGTTTGTATATATTTTTGAAGATAAAATCCTCGTCTTTTTCTAATGGACGACGAACAGCGATATGCGAAAATTATACGTGTAATATATATAATGAAACGGAGATAGCGTTAAACAAACGTAACATCATATTTATCCGTCTGTTATTTATTTAAATATTGTCTACTTTTTATTCCAGTGTTTCCTAATATATGTTTATTTATATATATATATATATATATATATATATATATATATATATGTGTGTCCGTGTTTAAAATTACTTGAAATTTGAGTATTGTCTATCATGCATGACTCCTTATATTTAATATATATTGAAGCCGTTACACTTGCATAATTGTTAGGTAATTAATGTTTTTTTACAGAAAACGCACAAATTAAAACTGGATTTTTAAAATAAAATAGCGATAACAACGACAAAAACAATAGAAACGTATCCGATTAATTATCCGTTTAGTTTTAATTCACTTTTTACATCGGTCGTCTACTAAAACGAATAGCGTTTAGTTAGTGATTAAATAGCGTGTTTAGATAGCGTTGCCTGTTAATTATCGAAGTTCAGCCTGCTTCTTCTGAATCTTAAAGTAACCGTCGTTTATTAATTATGAGCTGTTAATTTAATATTTTAATTATAGAGGGCGTATATGTTCGAACATTGACTTAAAACGATACAATAAATTTATGATTATTGCCAACAGGTAGGTACGAATATTTTATTAAACGTCAAAAAATTAAATAATATTGTAATCTGTATGTAATATTTTTCGATTAATCGATTAATTAATTAAAATTTGTGTTTAGTATTTTAAAAATGATTCTATGTAAGTAACGTTTTTAATTTCCGTTATAATCTATTTCCAAGTATTAAATTCTACGTGAATTGCTGACGAGGTATTATATATATATATATATATATATATATATATATATATATATATATATATATATATATATATATATATATTAAATTTTAAATGACTCAGAATTTTTATGTAATTTATTTTTTATTTATCAAATTAATTTTTTTAAGGTGCTTGTCCATTTTTATTATATATTTTTTTAATATAACGATTTGAAACAATAACGTGGTCGTTATTTTGATTTGTAAAACTTTTTAAAATCGATAGATAGCGCCAAAACACGTTTTAATAATTACTGTGATTTGTTTGAAACATAACACATACAAACGAGACCATCATTATCGCGATTTGGTCGAATATCCCTTCCTCTACCGGTCATACGGATGATGAAATAACAAAAAACGTAAACCTTGACACGAAGTAAAAAAAAAAAAACTATATGTTTCTTATTAATCAGTTCTTGGAAGGTGATGGCAAACCATCACGCACAACATCATATTCGCGCTACACTACAAAAACATGCGGGGCTGCATTGTGTGGCGTGACAACAAAGCGATGTTACAATCAGTTCTCGCGGATCTACACTAACGACATATTATGATTGTCTTCTTGTACACTACTTACACTGCACAACAAAATATGTATAGGTAAGTAGTCGCCTACGTCCGATACGGAGACGGCGTTAATGACGATGGTGGTTGATCAGTTAGTAATAATTCGGAATGTGTTCTGTATTCGATTTTTGGATTTTGGACGAGATTTTGTATCGCTTCGAAAATACAAACGTAGTAGAGCTACGACGTATTGACGTATTTATGTTTATATTTCTATTATATAATAACAACAAGAACCTATATTTATATATATATATATATATATATATATATATATATATATATATATATATATATATATATATATTAAAATAAGATTATTGATAACAAAAAGTACACGTTAAGAATTATTTTGTTTTTTGTTATTTTGTAATCCGAGTTAAAAATCGCTAAATTTTTGTTTCTTTATGAAAAATCTCAATGCTTTTCAGCTGTTAAGTCATTACTTAGTGAATATAAAAAATATACAGAAATTTATGAAAATATAAAATGTAAAATATTACTTACACAATTTTTCAAAAATTATCAAAGTGATAAAACAATGCTCGAATATAGTAAACAACTCAATCAACTATATAAAATTTATATATAAACAAAAACCGCAATAGCAAATAAATAAAAACATTTATTTTTATTTTACTCGCTATTGTATTATTTATATCTATAAAAAATCAATTGAAAATTAGTTAAATCACTAATATTTATTTTCTTAAGGAAAACACAAAGCTTTTCGGCATTTACGCCATTATCAAGTGAAAACTTTAAAAAATCATAATTTTAAAAATATAAATTAAATATAATCACTTAAAAATATGTGATGGTAATCGTGAAAATATGATCCAAAAACGATGTCTGCTTCTGTCGGTCTATTTTTTTGATTTGTTGAAATTTAATATCAATATATTTGTTTATTAATTTAGTTTTTTTATATTAATTTTTTCTTCAATATTATTTTCTTGATTCTGTAAAAGTTGTATACTGTTGGAATTTTAAATTTTTCATTTACTATTGCGATGTATGGTGTCCAAACGTAAAATATAAAATATAAAAATATACAACCACAAAATTTTAAAAAAAAACACAATTTTACAAATAAAATGAAAATAAATATTAAAGTTTATACCGTTGGATATTTTTATTTATATAATTTTTAAAACTATTTTCGCGGTCGATATTCACAATCGGATACAATAATTTCGGAACAACCGCGTACAAAAAACAAAAAAAGACGATTTATTCGTAAATAGGACACGTGTTATGTTTTCCTTTTTTCTTTCTTTATGTCGGTTCTGTAATATTTTTATCGGAATTCGGATAATTTCTTTCTTCGAAGATTCGAAAAAATGCGTTATCGTTTTTCAAAGAAATACCCCCCCCCCAAAAAAAAAAAAAATAACAAATTGAGAATGAAAAAAAAAAAGAAAGTAAAAATACGAATTGTATTTGTTAAGACGAAAAAAAAACAAAATAAGAAGATTACGACAAAACGTGCGATAATTAAAATTCACTGGAAAATATCGGACGTATTTTTTTTTTAAGAAGCTTTATTTCCTAATGAGACATGCATAACAAGGGGTTCATAAAATTAAGTTATACCTTAAAACAGTTAACTTAAATGATATTACTAAATCTCTAGAAAATTAATGAAACGAATGTTAGCTTACAGGGAAAAACAAACGAAATGCTGCAAGAAAATAAATAAAACACGATAAAAAGAAAAAACAAACATATACAACGTACTTATGCACATATACACATATACATGTACATATACATATGCACACAGATACCAAACTATACAAAATAAATAATAGACGTAGACATCGAATTTTAAATAAGTAACCCCTATGCTGAATCCATTCGCGAGCGACATAACCGTTTTTAATGAAAACGTCGGTCAACTGGTCTCACACGTTAAAAGACACAATCGAAATCTAGATCATGAAAATAGTAAAATTACGGTTGTTCAGCTATGGAGGTAGTCTAAACGTTGAAGGCGAAGTCGATACATAAATTCAATCATAGGATCCCGCATAAGGTACGTGAACTGTCTTTTGAATATCGCAATTAACAGCATTATCCTTTCCATCATATTAATTTAAACTCCTTCGTAGTCGACAAACGGTCCCTAATCATGTTCCGGTATTTTCAGATAGCTCTAAAGTTGAATAATCCCGTTACGATAATTAAAAATCGTTCGTATTCTCCCCCATTCATTTCAGTTAACACTGCTGGAGGTTTAAGCATTTTAAAGCATCTCCGGTTCTTATCCCGACTTAATTCCCATTCGTCCAATTAATATTTAATTTTATCGTATAAAATTTCCCATGCGATTAAAACGCTCCTCCTTTAAATGTAGTTCGGAATACATATACCCCTAGCAGTGCGACAACATACTGCCGTTGTTGACGATCTTCCTGTCGAGGAAGCCGTCTTTTTTTACCGTGCACTTGTTTGAATTCGCTTCCTCAGATCCGGTATCCGCCGCAGACTATTCGGTAGCCTGGTCTTCATAGTTAGCGAACGCGTATGTTTCGTTTTTATTTTAACGTTGGCACTTAATTTAAACTAGGCTTGGATGCTCTCCTAGGTTTCGATTTTAGCTCTGGAGCGAATAGTATATATACATGATTATATATATATATGTTTTTCTTCATAATTTTTGTTCATTGAAATTTATTTTAGTTTCCTTAGTCGAGTCAATAAATTTTAGTTTGGTTTTCTTATTTTAATACTTAGTGTGTGTGTGTTGTAATATGAATTTCATTAGTACGTATATATATATATATATATATATATATATATATATATATATATATATATATATATATTTAATCTAACGGATTGATAAAGGAGATTACG
This sequence comes from Coronaproctus castanopsis, assembly GCA_032883995.1. Taxonomy (NCBI): domain Eukaryota; kingdom Metazoa; phylum Arthropoda; class Insecta; order Hemiptera; family Monophlebidae; genus Coronaproctus; species Coronaproctus castanopsis. The sequence goes on from CM065054.1 coordinate 94,585,503, forward strand.
CTTATTTTTTAATGTTTGTACGTATGTCAGTATATACGGGTATTTAGATAAAATATGATGATAGTTGATTTTGATATAAGAGAATGGATCTGGAATTGTTTAGAATGAGCGAGCAGATGTAGAGTGTTTGTGGCTGGAAGCATAGATGGTAATTATCGATTAAACTATTAAATATATTCAAATTCGAATTGTAACTCAGTGCTAACACATTTACGCGGATCAGTGGGATTTTGAATGTGAATAGCGTATAATTTTTTTCATTTAAATTATGAATTTGTTCGTACGTTATTTTGGAAATTCTACGAAATATATCGATTTGAACAGTATAATTCCACCTCTCTTTTTTTTTTTTGGTTATTTTGTCGGATATCATTGCTGCTATGGTCAGGAGCACCCAAAAGGTATTAGATATTATATAAAGTTGATCATGTCTATATTTCGGAGAAATTGAAGAACCATTTGTACTGCAATTGGGTTATCGGTTAGAAAATCTTTTAGTGGGAATTGCAACTGAAATTTTTAAGTCGGTATGTGGAGTATTGTGGACACTCAAGAAATAAGTGTTGGAGTGTTAAGGGTGTCTGGACGCAGCGGGCGCACAATGGCGGATGTGTTTTATTTATAATGTAGCCATGAGTCAATGCAGCCTGACCAAAGCCAAAGATGAGATAGAACTACCTGTTCCTTTCTACTGTGTAAAAAAATACCCAAGAAAATGGATGAGAACCAAGGTGATTTGTTGTAGGAATAACATTCAATAGATCGCAAAAGGTTTTATTTGTTTTGTGTTTGATGAAAGCGATTGCATCAGATTCGTTAATGAATATCGTTGATTAGTGACTGCTTCTTTAGCTGTTCTGTCTGCTAGTTCATTTGGTGGAAAACTTGTATGACTTGGGATTCGTAATAAGATTATATTAAGAGTAGGATTATAACAGATTCGAGATTTCTATGACAACATGATGTAATTTGATAGAGTTATACAGTTGAAACATACGATAGAAGAGATAGAATCGGAATATATTAGAAGAGATTTTTGCGGTTTTCAGTGAGAGCAGTTGTATATTGCATCCAGTTCAGCAGAAAATATCGAGTAAGTGACACTCGTGGATAAATCTGGGTTTTCCGGTGTTGCAGCGTTGTTCCGTTCCACTGTATTTCTAGCTTTCGTCTTGCTTCATTATTTCTTACGTGAAAGGCGCTTACTACTGTTTTTTTTTTTTTTTTTTTTTTTTTTGTAAGGTTGGGAATTAATTAATCAGTTCCGAGCATAATACCCGCTTATCCAGAGCATTTCCGTCATTGTGCTTTCTATCAGCTCAAACTGTTTAGCTTGGAACGTAATTGCAAGGTCGTCGGCTTAATAAAGTGAATAGTTTTTCAACGTGCCGACATAAACGGTAGAAAATTTTAAATTATGCGACAATTTTTCATCTCGTATAACTGGAAGATTCTTTATTATGCGAGTCTGCTTTTTCATCGTTGTTACTATCTCTTGTTCAGCTAACGTCTAATAAATACTTAACAACGTACAACTAATTTTTTCATTCAATTTAGCAATTTCTTCTCGACGAGTTTTATTAAAATAAAGTTTTCTTTTATTCTGACCAAATATTATCAAAGAAATCATATAGCGTCAATTTTCATCACTGATGATGTAGTTATTGAAATTACGCGGCCGGAGTTGACCCGACCATCGAAAGCGTACCTGATTTTTACAGAACTGTTTAAAGGATAAACTTTTAAATAGGTAAATTTACTCACCGGTATGACAATTTTCGCATTTCATTGAAAACGATTTTATAATTAATTGCATACTTTTGAAATGTTACTTATTTATAATGTTTACAAACATGAAATAGAGTGAAATTTCGCCGTTTTAGCGATAGTGCGACGGTCGACTTTCTCGATTATATTGTTAGTGTTAGAATTATATTTTAACGAAAAAGATATAGATATACTGCTAATATCAGAAGCGCATTTCGCAGAAAATATCTTCATACAACGGTATGAAGTTACAAGCAGTGGCTCACCCACGCGGTTGGCTACCGGGCTTAAGTCCCCCAGAAAGATTAGAAAACTGTAACATACATATCAAGAAGGCGCGTAACTTGTAAGATCCAAACAATTTGAAACAGAAGAGAATATTTCAATATAACTAATAAAACCTTATCTCGAAGAGTGTGGAAAATGGCTTAGATTGGAAAAAGTACTGTTAGGAAATATCCGTTACATTCTGTCTGCTAATGAAATTGAAAATCCAGCTGACTGTGCAACACAAAGAAAAAAATGGCCGTTGGTTGTATTGTTGTTATTACTTGTTTCGTTGTCGTTCGTTTGTTCTGCCTGTTGAATTTTGTTACGGCTGTGTATATTTTATTAATTTTTATTACGAATTTTCATTTTTTTATTTTTCTTGGGGGGGGTGTTTGAGCCCACCCCACGATACAAATCCTGGGTGCGTCACTGGTTACAAGGCAACTAAATAAAAAAAAGAAACCCCTAAAAGAAACAGTCATTATTATTAAGAATTCCTCGTATAGCGCACTAAATAGTTACAGTAAAGCTTACTTATAAACGACCTGTGTATTTCGGTAGAATAAAACAATGGATTTCTGAATCTAGCAGCAGCTTAAAAATACAAGGTACAACAAACGGTAATTATCAAATTTGATCAAATCGAGGTTTTCCTACACACTGGCCTATTTTGATATACCTGATCTGTTGGACATCTTCATTATCAAATTCGTAGAAATTACATACCGATGATCTGTAATCCTCTTTCGTCAGGCTACTCAATTGTCGTGTTAACAATTAGCGATCGTAAATATGTTACGTTTAAACGACCTGTACTACGTAGTAAATACATAAGCTGGGGAACTTTTAAAACCATCCTAAATTGAATCCATTCATCTTAAGATCAGTCTGAAAACGGAAATCATACTGTTTACATACAAATAAGATTGTAAAAATATTGTAGATGCTTTCGGGAACACATCCGCTTCACCTTGTGACTGTAAAAGGCTCGATAACATACGCTAATTCTCTATATGTAAGGAAATAAACGTAAGATTAAAACTGGAGATACCAGTGATAAAAGAGCATTAAATAATCAGACTAGAAAAATTACCTACATGAAAAATATGTATACGCAAATGTACGATAAACGAGATTTCGACGTATTAAATACATTTTAAACGATATATTTTCTACGTATTTTAATTATCGACCGTATTTTTTCGAGATAATTTCGTCTTACTATTAAAATAGAACATAAATTTTACCAATAGGTAATTTCGTCTTACTATTAAAATAGAACATAAATTTTACCAATAGGTAATTTCGGTATTCATACCTGAGTCCAATTATTATAACAAAAAAATAAAATAAAAATAATAATAATAATAAAAAATAAAATATAAAAACAATATCGATTGTATTTTAAACTAAAGTTACGTCCTTCGGCGTTTTCGCACGTTTTACACTCAATTTCGTCGTTTAGTTCGTACATAAATAATCGAACGACGATCTCAATACGTAATTTTCAATCGGTGACCTTGTAAAATAACATTTAAATCATCCGAATGAAATCGTTACACTCTAAGCACGATTAAACGATAATTATTTAAAAAGAAATAAATTTAAAAAAAAAAAAATTAAACAACTTAGAATTATCTACGAAATAATAACGCAAATACGGATCAGTCCCTTTTATCTAATGCATATACAAATCCGTACATACTTAAGTGTACATGTACATTTGTTTATTGATATATTATATGTAAAAAAGCGCAGGAAAGATTAATATTAAGTATAACGAAATATTTGGATACGCAAGAAGACCGGATTTTCTAACGTGGTGGAGCAGATTGCCAGACTGAAGTAGACCTAGGCGGGGAATATAGTCAAGAATAATGGATGAACAAAACGAGTGTCGGAATGATGGCCGCTTCGTAAGAAAAGAATTAGCAGATCGCTAACTCGTTGGTATGACGATATAACTCAAGTAACGGAGAAAACTTGATTCAGAAAGCTCAGAACCGGGACGAATAGAAGTGATTGAAGAGAAGCTACGTCCAGCAGTGGATGAAATGTGTATATATATATATATATATATATATATATATATATATATATATATATATAATCTATTACATAAAACTATTTTTCGGTAGTTGATGATATTATTTCGAAATTACAATTCTTATTTTTTAATTGCAAAAGAAGAGACGAAAAATTATATCGCGGATTAATTCGTAATTTTCATTGTGTACAAAAAACTTTGCAGAAGAAAAGGAATTTTGGAGTAAAATATAAATAAGTCACGCAAAACGGATAAAAACAATATTATATATATATATTCTATATGCGCCGAAAAAGAAAAATACGACGAGCGGAATGAAACAAGAAAAAAAGTTCTCCTTCTGGTCCGTGATTTCCAACTAAACAGACAAATTATTAGAGATGATAACGGTAATGTGAAAACGGAAGAAATCGTCGAAGTGCGGAAGAAATATTCTAGCAAATTGTATAATGCAGGATTAGACGCCATGCAAGATCGATCATCGATTACCTAAACAGCCTATCAGAAATCGAAGAACTAGAACTAGAAATACTTCTTAGTGAAGTACAAAACACGATATACAGCATCTTCAGAATAACAAAGCTCCAGATAATAGGGCTGCTGAGTTATTAAAAGTAGCAGGGAAGGAATCAACAGGAGTCACGCATATGATACGTCTAATGTCATATGGAAAAGTGTAGTGTGGCCAACAGAAAAAAAAAAAAAAAAGGACCGTCGAACTAAGTGCGAAAATTACCGTACAATAGTAACTGATATCGTATGCCAGCAAAGTAATGCTCGGAATAATTTATCCAGATGATAGGACTGCTGAGTTATTAAAAGTGGCAGGGAAGGAATCAATAGGAGCCACGCATATGATACGTCTAATGTCATATGGAAAAGTGTAGTATGGCCAACAGAAAAAAAAAAAAGGACCGTCGAACTAAGTGCGAAAATTACCGTACAATAGTAACTGATATCGTATGCCATCAAAGTAATGCTCGGAATAATTTATCCAGATGATAGGACTGCTGAGTTATTAAAAGTAGCAGGGAAGGAATCAATAGGAGCCACGCATATGATATGTCTAATGTCATATGGAAAAGTGTAGTATGGCCAACAGAAAAAAAAAAAAAGGACCGTCGAACTAAGTGCGAAAATTACCGTACAATAGTAACTGATATCGTATGCCATCAAAGTAATGCTCGGAATAATTTATAATCGCCTGTATGCTTTAATGAAAAAACAAATCCCGCAAGAAATGCCGGTTTCATGAGGGGCAGAAATACGAGACAACAAATTCTTGAACGTGCGACAAATCAATGAAAAAAGCAACAGAGTACAAGGAAGAAGTTATTTTGTGTTATGTAGAGTATCGTAAAGCTTTTGATTACGTCCGGTGAAACAAAATGTATATATGTATTATATATATATAAATAAAGCACTTAAGGATGAGTGCATACATAAACATACTATATATGTATATTATGTATCTGTGTGTGTGTGTGTATGTGATGCTTATCAAATATTGATTGGCGGTGGTTTATGTTACATAAACATACTTATATATATATATATATATATATATATATATATATATATATATATATATATATATATATATATCGATACTTATTGAATATTAATTAGAGGTGGTCTATGTTCTCTTGATTTTGTCTTTTCTCTCTCTCCCTCTCTTTTTATCCTCACTCCTTCGAGCTCGCTTGTTTTTGTTTTCTTTGGTTCTATTTACTTAGAAGAAATGTTCTGTTTAGAATTATTATTAATATTATTGTTCGACGAAGGATTAGAAGGAATGTTAGGTTTTAAATAATTTTCAGAATCTAGTAAATCGTCCGTTGTTAAACAATCGACGTTGCTTTCAATTTCATCGGTAGAATTATCATCATCGTCATCGTCATAATCGTCGTTATCGTTATCGTCTGTCTGTCGTTGTTGCGTATTCATATTAGGTAAGTTTACTACGATCGGTTGTTTAGGTGGACGCGGTAGCGTGACGGTCGAACTGTCTTTCAATTCGGACAATAATTTCGACAACGTATTGCACATATCGGTGAATGTCGGACGTTTCTTCGTATCGATTTGCCAACAACCGTTAATTATGTCGAGAACGTCGGACGGACAATTCTTCGGCATTTCTAACGTAACGTGATCCAATACCAGCTGTAGTACCTGCCGAAAAGAAAATTATAAACATATATCAGCTATCCTCACTCGAATACGAGTATGAGTTTTCCACTAAGATTTATGTTTATAACTCACGTGTGAGGCTACTCCTATGCGGTGTGTTGATATAAAATCAAAAGAGGGGTAGGTTATAATCTGTTTTGTCGTATCATCATTATTAAGGGGTTTATTCTTTTTCTTTGGCTACATTATATATATGGTTGGATTGCAGTTTATACGACCATAAGACCCGTGTGTTTTACTTTACGAAAATTATTAAAGCATTACTTTTGAACCGGTTAAAGTACTTATGGATACGTGGACATTTGACGCCTTCTGAAATTTCACTCGTAATTATGTTTACAATCATAAAATAGAGCGAAATGTCGTCATTGTATAGTGTAGCGGTCAACTTCCGACTTTATCGGTCTTTTAGATGAGGTTACATTCGGTTAGATTTGTTTCGACTTATGATTGAAGGAAAAAACCTAGAATAGCAAAATAACAACCTAGGTTAGGTTAAATTCGGTTAGGTTAGAATCGGAGGTTTGTTTTGGGCTAGTTAGAAATAGAATTAAAGGAAAAAGCGAGAACGACACATTACCCGGATGACCGATAAATTAAAATTTACAGTAAGATCCCGTTTTTCAAAAATTTGATTCTCTCGAAAAATTGCAGTTTCTGCAAAAAAAATTTCAACACGGGTCATTTTTATCAAAGTGTAATTCTGAAAGGACAAAATCGTATAAACTGCTAATCTTCAATAATATATAATATATATATAGGGAGAGAGAGAGAGAGAGAGGGAGAGAAAGTGATGTGACAGGAAGAAGTTTATTTTTAAACAGTACGATGTACGTATACATACATAACGGTGTCACAGCAGAGGATAAAAAAAAAACATGATCGAGATTTCAGACTGCATGTCTAGGATGGAGGGGACAGAAACGACTTTCTCTAAGCTGCATACGAAAAATACAGTCAAGTAACAAATGATGTAGAAATCGTAATATCCTGGTGAGTACGATTATTTTGCGATTCATCTTCTTAAAGAAATAGAACCACCGAATTTTAGGAAGAAACGGTTGAATTTGTTAATAATAAGTAAGAGGTGATTGACTAATGCTTTCAGTGTACATCAGGTCCCAATGATTCTTATACTCCAACTGAATAGAGTGAATGATATTCTTGTGAGACACTAAGGAGGAATTCGACGTCATTAGATGACGCGTTTTTTGAGTCAACAAATTCGTTGTTTGCAATATATATATATATATATATATATATATATATATATATATATATATATATATATATATATATATATATATAAAACTATTGTTAGAATTATTCTCCATTATTGCTAATATGATCGTTTAAATTTTAATTTTACCTGTTCGTTAGTATGTCCGAAATACGGTTGTTTGCCGTAATTATATACTTCCCATAAAACTATACCGTATGACCAAACGTCCGATTCTAAAGTAAATTTTCCGAATAAAATACTTTCTGGAGACATCCATCTAACTGGTAACATACGCGTCCCGCCGATCTATAAAAACAAGACAGCAACAGTTAATAACAGACAGATTGATCGATTAAAAGCTATAGAAATGCGATTCGATAAAAGAATGTTGAAGATATTACAGATACTCAAAACATCGAAATTAAAAAGTTTTAAAAATAGACTGTTTACACCGAAATTAAAATAATGAAATCGATTATACGTAGGGAAATAAAGTACTTTAATTGTGTAATTGAAGGAGATAAATATCTCCACGGATGGGTAGACGGGAAGAGAAATTGAAGAAAACGGATCTGGTTCGACAACATCGTAGGCTATTCCGACGATTTAGAACACACACACACACACATATATACATATATATATTTGTTTAGGTTATTAACTTTATGATTTTAAATTATTGTCATCATATTTTTCCATACGTACATACAAATACGTTTGAAATATTCTTTAATGTATACTAGCGTACAATGATATTTCCGTTCATGCTTAGGATTGGTACTTTCCAGTGTAGTGAGTGTGTGATGTGTGTGGTTTTTATTCTTTTTGCCTATATGTGTACTTTCCAGTCTAAATTGTGAGCGACTGTGTTTACATATATATATATATATATATATATATATATATATATATATATATATATATATATGCAGTGTAAAATTTTTTTTTAGTATTACTTTAATAATTTAATATCATTCAATTCTTTTTGTAGTTTAATTCTGTTGTATACTTTTGTATTCAATTATTTACTTCTCAGTGTTTGCATTTTAAGTGGCATTAGCTGTTACCTAAATCGTATATAAATAAGTATATATAAATTCCGACGACGATATAACGTATAAATGCGTTATTAATTCTCTTTATGATTATCGTATTTACATCATAAAACAAATCAATATATAAGGGAACTTTTTTATCCTTTTTTATTTGCCAATTTCCACCTAGTCTAGTAGTAGACTATCAACAAATGTTTAAAAGGAGACTCGTGTATGGGGAGCACACACCCATTGGTATCCCTGTAAGCCAGTATAGGTTTCTCAGCTTTCCATCCAATTCCTTCCTCTTCTTCTGTATGTGAACCTTCAAGTTTAGAGTGCAATCTAAATGTACCCCGAGGTATTTCTCCCCTTTGCTTCTGACATCAGTATATTGTTTAAAGTTAACTGCTTATTATGAATCTTTCTATTGGAGAATGAGACGTGTGTACATTTTTCAAGATTTATTCGGAGATTTTAATCTTGTGTCCATTTAAGTATGATGTTTATGTTTGCCTGTAAGACGACAACGGCCTTATTAGTATCTTTGTCAGTTGCAATTAACACCGTGTCATCTGCAATTGTTGCTACTTGTACATGTTCATCAGTTGGTAAGTCAGCGGTATAGATAGAATATAAAAGGGAACCCTAAAAACACTGCCCTGGTGGCACACCAGCATGTATAGGGTATATTTCCGAGTAATCATCATCATTATCATTATCATGTTTGACTTGAAATAGCCTGTCTGTTAGATAGGATTGCAGTAATGGGTATTATTTTTTAAGGAAAATCTTTTTAATTTTACATAACTAACCTTCATGTCACAGAGATATCGATAAAAATTGTTTCGTTGTATTTTTTATTCATATAAGAGAATTAAACGTGCGATATTTTTATTGTTTTTCTTTTACTTTAATAATTCAAAATATATATATATATATAATTAATCATTAATTGCGTTTAATTTTTTATTTTTTCAAAATTTTTATCAGTCGTTTTTTTCGTTATAACATTTTTCTGTTATTACCATAACGATTTCATCTTTATACTCGAGTACTCTGAATATTTAAGTTCGTATGCTGTGTCAAGTGAGTCGGTACGAACATAGTTAATAATGATGTTTTTTGTTAATGTATATATATATATATATATATATATATATATATATATATATATATATATACGAAGCAATCTAATTACTCGATACCAGACAAGAAGTCAGGCGTGTTAAGCGACAACACTGAGTAGATCCAGTTATATAATGATGTAATTCCACTTATACAGTAAAAGAATATGTCAAAAGTTATGGTCGATGGGCCATTGGCTTTAAACCCGTAGGTTTGGATTTTGTTAGATTAAACTACAGTTTGTTAAATTTGATGCTTATTTAACTTAGTAGGTTAATATTCTATCTTTATTTATATATATAAAAAAAAAAATATACATATATATATATGCACCGAGTAAAATCGTTTTTATTGCAATCGAATGCGTACGGTAAATTAAGGATAACGCACCTTGTAATAATCGCACGTGTATACATCTCTACTCATGCCAAAATCGGCGATTTTTACTACCAAATTGGTACCAACCAAACAATTTCGACACGCCAAATCACGATGAACAAAATGTTGGCTAGCTAAATATTCCATTCCTTCGGCAATTTGCACAGATATGTGTAGTAACGAACTCTGACGCGTAAAGAATGATAATTATTGTTCGTAATTCACCATTATTAATAACTACTACTACTACTACTACTACTAATAATAATAATAATAATAACAATACATATGCTGTCTCAATTCTAACGTATTCGTTCGGTGTGATACAATGGAATAAAAGTGATATTGAAAAAATTAATAATATTACAACGCGCAAATGTTTAACGAATAGATGCATCATCCGAAAGCGTCAATTGAAAAACGGTACATTGAAAAGAACGAAGGAGGAAGAGGACTAATACACTTGGAGAAAAATAATCAAAATGCCGAAAATGAGAAAATACTTTATCAATAGAAGTAACGACTCAGCTTTACATGCAGCGATAAAATGATCTGATGAAAATTACACTCCATTAAATTTAAGTAGTGAAACTTTCATTAATAATAGACTAGACACTTAAAAGAGACATGGAAAGCTAAAGCGCTACATGGAAAGTTTCCACAAGAACTACAAAAAAAAAAACACGTGGATTCTTATCTATCAAATAAATGGCTGATACGTGGAGAATTAATCCCGGAAATAAAATGATTTTTGGAGATCAGGCGATAATAATCAGAAATTATAAGAAATATATCACGAAGGAATCAAATATCTCCGATAAATGTCGAAAATGTGGCGAAGCGAGTGAAATAATTAAAAACATTTTAAGCGGGTGTGAACAATTAACATCGAGATTTTATGTTAAAAGACACGATGATGCGGCAGCTACATCGAGAAATAGGAATAAGGATTAATTAAATATAAACAGCCATATTATAAATATACGCCAAAAAAAAAAAAAAGATATTAAAACGCGAACAGTATAAATTATACTGGGACAGTACTATACTGACTGATAAAACAATAGAACATAACTGATATCGGTTTAATAGATAAATAAATTATGTTATATAGCTCTGTACCGGATAGTGTAAATATTGATAAAGTGTACGCAGAAAAAAAGAAAAAAATATGAAAAATTTAACAAATGAAACGAATGATGAAAGTCGATGTTGTAAAGATTGTATACCATCGGTGAAACAACGGAATAATATCGAGCAGTTTAGGTAACAGCATAAAGAACCCAGTCGCCATATACGATGGGGACAAATTGAAAAATCGGTATTATCGAACACTGTTACGAGAACCTTCTTTAACCATCAAGATGAAGTTTGTAATGCTTACTAATTATATTCTGTATTACAAACTAAAACCAGCATGGCTGTGAAGATTGCGGATAACAATAATAATGATAATAATGTTGATATATTGGAAAATAGTGATTTTACGCATTAACAAAATAAAAACTAAGCGCTATAAAAATTATTTGATTAACGCGAAGCTTTTCGACAATCACGTCATTTTCAATCATATGCAATAGAAACGTTACATCCTAATGTTTTTTTTTGTATATGCTTGAAAATGACGTGATTGTCGAAAAGCTTCGCGTTAATAAAATAATTTTTATAGGGATTAACTCGGTTTTTATTTTATTTTGTTTAATCACTACTACTACTACTAATAATAATAATTTCGAATTTATAATATAATAAACAAGAAAGTTAGTGTAATATTCGACTATGCGCATACCTGCACGAACGTCGATATAATAAACGAAAAAGCAAACGAACATTTATAATTATATACTCGATATTAAAATAAATATTACAGTGGCGTAGCCATAGTTGGTTGAAGAGAGAGGTTCAAAGAAAACTAAATTATAACAGTATACCCGAGTTAAATTGAACTTTAAGTAAATAACCAAAACTCAAGTAGGTTAAACGCCAAGCCCTAACCAATCTGGTGTTACCTTCACTTAATTCAAGATAGCCGTGGCACATATTTTGTTTACCGTTGCCACGGTAGTGGTTCTTTGCTTCAGTGTACTGTAATGCCAAAGTCATCAGCATCATATGCTAGTAGGCAAGTCCGCGATTTACAGAAAACACTGGATTAAAGAATGGATCTCGCTTTCGATTGAGAAGGCACCTCTAACATATTGCGATGTTTCAGAGGCGCCGGTGAAGCAAACGACTGCGTTGGCTTGCTCCTGCAAGACATTCGAAAGCTTCATACATATTTTCACATTCGGTCGCACTTTAACGTCTATTGAAAATAGGCCACAACAGATATTCGAACTGAATTGGCTCCTAGGTGGTACAATTAAAGGCATTCTATACAAGTTTCAAGCTGTACTAGCTGTTTTTGTAGATGAACGCGATTTGGATGTTGCCGATGGCTAGAGCTACAATAGCAAGTATTTTCATTCGGTAGCAGACGGGTGCAGTACCGCTGCGATACTAAAGGCTAGCTGTTGGTGAGATTGGGAATGCCTTCAACGCAATCCTAAATCCAACACTTTATACCATATCCGGTATAATTAAATAAATTAATAATCGACTTAGGATAAACAATTTGTGCATTCTACCTTGTACACCAATCTGACAACGTTCATCATAATGTACATTACCTATGGGTACACACACACATATATGACAAAAACTAAAATTATGCGATCATATCAATGTAATACTTAGGGTGTCTCAAAAAAATTAATGCTATTACATATATGTAACATTATTCATTAAATGGTACACAAACATGAAAAAAACCCTTTTCTGCGTATATATATAACATTTGTATATATAAATATATATATAATATATATGATATATATACAAATATATATATATATATATATATATATATATATATATATATATATATGCGAATCATAATGAGAAAACCTATAGTTAAAAGCAGAAGATTACATTTAAACCTATAGTTAAAAATACCGCATTGAAGTTAATAAAATTTTCTATGAACTAACAAGTCTATCAACTGGAATCAATTTGAAAGTACAGTAGAAGAACAAGTAAACTTAAATATTAAAATCGCAGTATGATATTGATATAGCTGTTGATTATTTAACGGGCACAATTCGGGATAGTTGTAAACAGTTAAAACTACTGGCAAAATTTACCGCCAATAATAGTGATATATTGTCTATCGCAATACGAGAGTTAATTAGCAAAAGACGAAAATCACGCAAAAAATTGTAACGTAAAATACCGAATTTACCGAGAATTCTGTAGGCAACTAAACGAAGCACAATAGTATACTACCGAAATCAGTGTTACAATCATTATTAACATTAAACAACTTTGACGGTTCAATTTGGAAGGCAACTAAAGTAGTGAAGATACTCCATCATACCGTATCGGAAAAGTAGAATACAGATTGGGCTAAAAGCAATGATGAAAAGGTGGGGATATGTTTGTCAGTAATCTTGAAAACATGTTTCAACCTCATGATAGGGAATCTCAACAACGTAACAATAAAATTATATGAAGCGATGGTAGTATTGCTAAAATTACACATACATTACGCCAAATAGGCTTCCTAATAGGCGTAGACCATAGCGGGAAAGATAAAAAAATTAAATAACGAATCTAATTATACAAAAAAAAAAACGCGTCATACGTACTTGATTCAACGTTGGAAGGGCCGGAACTAATTTATGCGTTTCATTATTACCGTTTCTCAACACATTCGTTAAATCACCGTAAGGCATATACTCGAATATCATCCACGGTGGATTATCGTTTTCTAATTAAATATTAAAACTAATTAGAGTTAACATTTACGATTAGTAGTTTAAAAAACAAAAACAACTGGCCTAATGACCATCCATCAATTTTGATATACGAAATAACTCGTTATAAATTAATATAACTCGTTATAAATTAATATAAATCGAAGGGCCTTACGCGATTTAGCCTATAAACATCGAAGACCTGTTGTATCGATTGACGATACGTTTGTATTCTAGTTGTAATTTACATGAACGAATTAAAGAATAAATTTCGAAAAGAATATTATATTTAAAAATAATGTTAAATTAATCACATCGTAATAATATGAAATAATAATGATGATAAAATTTCGAACAATTTTTTATCTAAAGATAATGACTATATTTAATTTATAGTAGAAATAGGAGGAAAACGACTAGTTTTCTGAATTTAACGACATTATTTACTAAAAAAAAAAAAAAAAAAATTTATATAGATACTGTCCTGGAACTAAGAAGCTTACGTAAAGGTTGTTGGAGAGAAGTCTAGGATTGCGGCAATTCAATGACGGGGGTGAGGCAAGGATGCGTGTTCAGTATATACTCGGAGGAACAAATCTTTAAAGAAGCTCCGCAGTATACGGAAGAAAGATTTTTTTTTTTTTGGGGGGGGGCTTCCATACAGTTTACCCATATTATTATTTAATGGAGAGCGTTGTTTGAACAATCCACGATACGCAGATGATGCTGTAATGTTTACGGATAATCAAACATCGACGAACAAAGTAACAAGAAGTAGGAGTAAATTGGAACTGAACTTCAACAAAACGAACTATATGACAATCAATATACCGCAGTCAGTTGATCATAAAGAAGAAAACTATAGCTAATCATACATATTTGGGAACTATAATAAATGAGAATTGGGATAAATTTCCGAGAATTTAAATGCGGAGTATAGAAAACAAGGCACGCGTTTAATAATATGAAAATACTATTTATAAAGCATCTAATAAATTTATCAAATTAAAACTGGACTGCGCCGATGTTAAGTTAGCGTGGAATTGTTGACGGAAAGCATGTCGAAAAAGCTGACTGCTTTCGAGTTGTGATTATATCGTCGTATTCTGAAAAATTCCCTGGACGTAATTAACGTACTAATAAATATGTTTTATTGAAGATGAACGAGGAACTGGAAATTCTGCACACAGTAAAATCCGGGAAATTAGCATACTTGAACCGCGTAACGAGATATGAAAGAAGATATACCGCAGAGAATTCTTCAAGGCAAGATAACGAAGAAGAATACCTCGGTTCAAGAATTTAAGAACACGGTTTGTAGCAATATCCACCGAACTCTGTTCAGAGCAGCAATGGACGTATCATAAAAAGAAACCCTAACAGGCGCACAACACTTAAAGATTCATTTCACCCAGAAATTCATAAATTAGCCAGTTTCGATCTCTTATCGCTAGAGTAAAAACAATTTTAACACACAGGAATCAAGTAAATAAATAAAAAAAATATATATATATATAACCCTACTATGGTTGACAAGATAGGGGAAAAAAAAATCTTACATAAGATACAAAAAAAAAAATTATTCAAGTTCAATAAATTACGTAGGAAGTCGTTCTTATGAAATAATAAAAATATTTAACGAATATAACGTTGATTTAGCAATGAAATAATAACACATTATTGAAATCAATATAGATATATTTTAAAACATTCAGGAGTACATAAATTCAATTGTGATCGATGTGAAAAAGAATACAGAGGAGAAACAGGTCAGTCAATTCGTAAAAAGATTTAAAGAACATTAAAATTCATATATGAACAACAAATAATGAAAAATTATTCGGACAAACATCATCGAGAATCAAAGTATAAAATTCATATTGTTAATCGAAATAATAAAATTTTTCATATAGAAAAACGTTATGAAAAAAAAAAAAAGAACTAGAACAAATGGAAATAATAAAAGAAATGAGATAAAAAAAAAATTATTAAATTCGATAATAAAATTTGATGAAAAATTCGTTTTAATAAGTATATTATAGATTTAATCAGTTTTTTTATATTAGGAAGTTTTTATTTTTGTGGCTATTTAGAGTATTTATTTATGTATATATATATATATATATATATATATATATATATATATATATATATATATATATATTTTATATTGCTGATTTGCGTTGTTTACCACATTCATTATTAGATTTTGAAAAGTTTGAAATGTAGTGATTTAAAAAAAAAATAATAATAATAACAAAAGGGTAGTTAAAATCAATAAACAAAATTCTTTTTCTTTTATGAAAAATCACAAAGCTTTTTGGATTGAACGTATAAAAAATATTTATAAAAATACACAAATTTATAAAAATATAAAATGTAAAAAATATTTATATTGCTGATTTGCGTTGTTTACCACATTCATTATTAGATTTTGAAAATTTTGAAATGTAGTGATTTAAAAAAAAAAATAATAATAATAACAAAAGGGTAGTTAAAATCAATAAATAAAATTTTTTTTCTTTTATGAAAAATCACAAAGCTTTTTGGGTTGAACGTATAAAAAATATTTATAAAAATACACAAATTTATAAAAATATAAAATGTAAAAAATATTTATATTGCTGATTTGCGTTGTTTACCACATTCATTATTAGATTTGGAAAAGTTTGAAATTTAGTGATTTAAAAAAAAAAAATAATAATAATAACAAAAGGGTAG
Source organism: Coronaproctus castanopsis (assembly GCA_032883995.1). NCBI lineage: Eukaryota > Metazoa > Arthropoda > Insecta > Hemiptera > Monophlebidae > Coronaproctus > Coronaproctus castanopsis. Next base: position 94,602,054 of record CM065054.1, read on the forward strand.
TTAAAATCAATAAATAAAATTCTTTTTCTTTTATGAAAAATCACAAAGCTTTTTGGGTTGAACGTATAAAAAATATTTATAAAAATACACAATTTATAAAAATATAAAATGTAGAAAATATATTTTTAAATATCTGATAGTGAGAACGTGGTAAACAACACAATCAATAATCATCAAATATAAAATTTGTACACAACAATAACACAAAGCGTGCGAAAATCAATAAAAACAATACAATACATTTGATAAATTAACTACTCTATCTGAAACTTGTGATAAATATTTTTAATTCTAGGATTTTGTTATCCTAATAATTTATTTAGCTTTTTATTTACGGAATCGTGATGTTTATTTGGTTCTTGTTTTCTATAACTATTTCCTTATAAACTGATATATTTCTTTTACGTAATTAATTTTTACAATATGAATTAATCCATCTTTTTGGTTTATTAATACTTTTAGTCATGTAAATGGCCTATTTCCGACCTATAAATTATATTTTATATTCACTTGATAACGGCCTTATAGCCGAAAAGCGTTGTGATTGAAAAATAATTTTTTTAGCGATTTCAACTACTTTTTCGTTATTCGATCACTTTATGACTGTTTTTTCACTTCGCTATTTTTTGTAATATCGTACATCGAAAGTATTACATTTTATTTTATTTTGGGTTTTTTATAAATTGTGTAAATTTTTTATATTTCTTGTTTTTTACGCTTGGTAATGAATTAATAGCCGAAAAGCTTTGTGGACTTTTTATATTAAAAAATTTAGCGAGTTTTTTTTTCTCGTTTAACGAATTATTTATTATTTAACGACTCGTTAAATTTCGTCTATTACGTACTGAATATTTAAGTCTAGGTGTAAATTATACGATTAGATACGAGCGATTAAAAAACAAAATTTCTTAGAACATAAAAAAAATATATATATATATATGAAATCGTTATTATTTATTAAGAACAATATCGACTGTTTGACTGTCATCAGATATACCTTAAAGACTAAAAACTAAAGTCTACGTTAAAATATCTAAAGTTTATTTAAAACCTATTTCGGTAATGCTTCTTCAGTGATAAATACTGAAATAAATAAAAATATTTTTATTTTATTTTAGTTAAAGTTTCTTCGTTCGTCAGATTTTCCATAAAATAAGATGAACGTCAGGTTAATAAAGAGAGAAATATTAAAATAGAATAAAAAGTTATTATATATACCTCTCAAGCAAATTCCGAGAAGAGTCAATATATTTGGATGATGAAAGGAACTGGTAATTTCTACTTCGCGCATAAAATCTTGCTCTATTTCGGGAGCAGCCATTCCTTTCAATGTTTTAATAGCTACTGTTTTCCCATTCTCTGTACCGTTATTATTAATCGTATGTAGTAAACCTACATTTAAAAATAAAACATAAAGTTTTTTGATATATTTATAGGTCAGCATCTGAGGACAGTTATGAGAAGTTTTGAAGTTTGTACGTAAATCTTGAAAATTATTGTCTCTTTGAATATTATATATATATATATATATATATATATATATATATATATATATATATATATATATATATATATATATATATATGAATTATGGTCGAAAGCAATAAAGCAATCACGGAGACGGAGTGATTACTTCACGTAACATTATACGCGCGCGCGCATGCGTTGCGTATAATTAGTGCCCTGAATGCTAGCCCATTTTATACGCGAAAAATAACGCACAATGGTTTAGTCATGTTGATTAATTTTTTTTTTTTTTTTTAATTTTATATAATACTGCGAGTTGTTTACCAAGGATATTTAGCAGTACGTTTAAGAGAATTGAACATGAGGGGACAAGTATCCATCGAGACTTACCCGATTACCAACGACCCTAGACGAGATTTTGCGGTTTCTGACGTTTTAGTCTCCTTATGTCACCGGTGGGTATCAAGTAATCTTCTAGCAAGAGTGTTCGGGTGGCTATCGAGTTTTCCTGCGTATCTTTTAGCATGATTATTACATCGGTCACATAATCTATACGTAAATCTCGATGTAACGTTAGATTTGTTACATACCAAGGTGCCTTGGTTATCATTCGAAGAATTTTATTTTATGACGTTTGTATTATTTTCAGGTTTGATACAACCCCAACATCCCGTAAGTCCAGACAGGCCATAGAATTACTGTATATATTAAGCGTTTATTATCTGTCTCGTCAGTGTTTCTCCCTGTAAGCCAGTGCATTTTTTTTTTTAACTCGAATATCTAATTTTTTTTTTTCATCTCTATGTGATGTTTCCATGTTAATCGGCTATCCGGGTGTAATCCTAAATACTTGACCGTTGATCGCACTGGTGACGGGTGGAGGTATAACTTTTCTGTCGGTAAAATGGATATACGCAGATTTGTTTTTATTGATTCCAATTTTCCATTTTTTAAACCGTATCTCCGCCTTAGTAAGAGCTTTCTGTAAGTTACTGTTAGAGCTATCTTCGGATCCGTATGTGTTGAGAGCAGTGTCATCCGCAATTGTAGCCACCTGTAGAGTTTTCCGTTGTAGGGAAATCAGCCGTGTATAAGAAGTACAGCGTGGGGTCCAGTATGCTTAAATGACGGTGCATATGTATATTATTCTTCCAATTAGCCGAATCGGTTAAGACACGGTCTAGGATCCAGTGCGTTCAGTGTTCGAATCCCGAGTTTGTAACGCATAAAAAAATTATATAATTTCTAGCTCGTTCTATTTAACGATTAGTTGATGATCTTCAGTCACACGACTTCCCGTTTTAATATAATATCTCGCGGTTGTTTTTTTTCCCCCGGTTATTCCGGATGGTGTTTGAAAAGCTAAACAAAGTTTTCAGGTAGGAAGACGATTCCGGATAGTCTAAAAAGTAAACTGAAACAATTTGTGCGTGTTACCAATTTTAACGTACGAAATTGAAACATGGAACGTTACTAAAGAAACAGTTAGAAGAATTAAGAATACTCAAATTGTTCCTAATATACGATTCAAGGATCACAAGACGATTTCATAGATAAGACAACAAAAGAAAGTACTAGATGCGATGTAACGAATCGCCAGCCTAAAATCGAGTTAGGCAGGACTCAGAGCAAAACAAGGCGATGATGGATGGATCCTAACACGTACGATGTAGTGTGGTGGCCGAGATTGACGGTCATCCTACACGAGAATGGCCGATGACTAAAGTTATGGTTTCTTAAGAGTGTCGTTTTTTAGCAATATTACGTTGAATGAGTCATAAAGCGGTGAAAAATAGATACCCGCTTTTATGATGAACCAGAAGTGTAAAGTTAGAAACACCGTTCTTCAATTGTGTAAATACTGTTCATGTTTTGAATAAACTTTTTTAAAAAAAATGGACGTTTTAGCTTTATTAATATATTAGATTTTGTTTTTTAAATTGTAGATACAGATATATTAAGTTTTTCATCTATTCTATTTTTTCATTATTTATATACACACCTGTTTTATTAATTTTTACACGAATTGTATCATCTATTATTTTTTCATGATTTATAATAAACTGTGTTTCACATTACTATACCTGTTTTATTAATTTTTACACTAATTGTATCATCTATTATTTTTTCATGATTTATAATAAACTGTGTTTCACATTACTATAGCTGTTTTATTAATTTTTATACCAATTTCATCCCACAAGCTTTGCTTTAATTAAGTTTATCAATATTTATTTTTTATATTATATAAAACATCATGATTTCTTACAAAATCAATAAGTATTAAGTATTTCGTCGTCAACGCTACTCCAAATAATTTCGCTGATCTTATTTGAAGTTTTGAATACAAATAAAACTAAAATATTTGCCGATTATTATATCACCGTACAATGATAAAACATTGATAACAATGTTCATCACCGTAATGACGACCGCTTTAAAAGCAACGTTGCCGCAATTTCACCGGTTTTTTTTTTTAGAACGGTAACAGTTGCCGCTTCCTAAGAAAACACCATCCTTTGTTTCCATTGTGAAAGTTCTCGTGACGTCATTCAACGTATTATTACCGCCGCATGAAAACGGCACCGTACTCCTAACAAACCATAGCTTAAGAAGAATGATGATAATGTGAAATGAACAGGAATTTACTGGATTCGAGCCGCGCGACATAGAAGATGTTGGAAATGTTTTTTTTTGTTTTTTTGGGGGGAACCGACACCCAGCAATGGGTTGATATAGGCGTATCGTGATATAACGATATATATATATATATATATATACGCGTTCGAATATTTATGTAGAAATTTAGGATTTTATTTTTTATTTTTTCGAATGACTATGTTGTCGTACCCTTGTAAACTTTCCCGAAGAATCCTTCTCCAATTTCTTTTAGTTCGTCGATTGAATTTCTGTCGATAGCAGGTACTAGTTCGCTCGAAAACTGAATGCTAGCGGTTTCTCTTTCGGTGTGAATAATGGAGTATTGAGGATTCGATATAAATCGTTCGTTTCTGAATAGGTTTTTCTTCAACATCAAAGCGCGTGCCTGTTTAAAACAAAACAGAAACGAATATTTATTTTTTGAAGTGAAACTTCTATTGGCGCGTTATATATGGGGATTAACCGCCAAACGAGCAAATAACGGACGAATATATATATATATATATATATATATATATATATATATATATATGTAGTTAAAACGTCTTTAAGTTTTTTTTTACAAATATATCAATTAGAATAATTTTGAAATGTATCCGTAACCTGATTATATAATATGGAACGAACTAATTTTATTCATATCTTATCGGTAATATTGTAAACGATTAAATCGAAATTATTTCAAATTTCAAGATAAATACTATAAACGAAGAAGTAGTATCGAAGATACTGTTTACACCGTTATTATCGACTATTTTAGTCGAAATTGTTTTAGGAATAAACGAGAAAAAATTTTGAGGATACATATCCTGCAAGGTTGTAATTGCAAACAAATAGTATTTAGATTGTAATGTAATACAATTAATAAATAATAAATATAACGATTTTTAGTAACTTAGTTATTCGCGAAATAAGAAATAGAAATAAGCATAACTTAATTAATAAGATCATTTTTCAATGTTATATTATCTTAAATTTTAGAAAATTATTATTATTATTAAAAAATGTAGTTAAAAGATTATAAATGAAGCTAAACTTAATGTCACCGTAAAGGTTTTCCTAACATATATTTCTGTAATTTTGTGTAAATATATACTATTTTGAAATTTAAAAAAAAAAAAAAAAAAAAAAATATAACATCTAAAAAAATAGACGAATAGATGAAAAGTGTATTTACAAAACAGATGTTACAAAAAAAAAAAAAATAATAAAGAAATTAATAATATAACGCATAGACAGTTCCGACTACGTATACGAAAATGAAAAAAATGTATTATTCGGTTGTTTTAATCAACTGAAATAAACAAAATAAAAACTAAAAACGCACACAAGGTAGAACCCACCAAACGAAACCAGCATACTGCGAGCATAAAGATATTTAAACACTAAATAAATATTTAAGCAAATAGCGTAAACGATATTTTTTACGTGTATCGTATACAAACATAAATTCTATACGAAAGATGGTCCCAACTGTACATCGTAAGTGTTTTAATTCTTTTTTTCACCGAATGCAGCAGACTGCGAAAGTTATCGCACGATCAGTCTTATATGTCCGGTGTCTTAAAGATATTTCTCTCGATATCATACAGCGAACGATATTCGATAAATGCGAGAAGAACTGCCGAGAATGGCCATTTAAAAATCGGTTCGATACACGCCAGACATTAATTAGTAAATGTTCTAGCCCTTCCAGAGGTACAGAAAACCTGAACCGCCGTATCTGCGTTACATATGCTTTTTGACTCACGAATTACTTATAAGAACTGCGAAAGAAATCCGAATAGACGAAGCAGATGTTAAAATTATACGACACCTATATTGCAATGCTATTGTTACGAAAACGCCTTTACGGAAAGGGAGTAAGACAAGGCCGTGCATTGTCGCCTATACTATTTAACGCGCATTGGACAGTCCTTCTGATTTACAAGGCACGTTCACGCTGATTTATAAAGTTAGTCTCAGTTATGGGTTGGATATAAATGCGGCTGAAAAAAAATGGGCATTGATTGATAAACATAGATACGAAAACGTCTGCAGGTGTAGTATTTACATTAGTTCAAAACTCTTATCGTACGGAGTTGAAAGTTAGATACAGACCTTTGAAATATATATATATATATATATATATATATATATATATATATATATATATATATAAATACAAAAGTCTTTAGTTTCATTATTTATAATACACCCATATATAATATTCCATATAAAATATTCTTAATACTTATAAAATAATCACTATGTAATAGAGTATATTTAAAATAGGAAATTTGAGCCCGTCATCGAGCATTGGCGTTCTCCAATCGAGCATCCACATATTTCTTCTCCAATTGTTTCCATTCCAGACGATTCCGAGTTTTACGCGTCCAAACCTTTCCTGCTTGTTCGACAACTACTTCGCTCTATTTTGTTTTTGGTCTTTTTCTCTCCCTTCTCTTGTCTATTGGTAACCATTCCGTGCTTCTTCTGGCCCATCTGTTCGTCTTCATCCGAACGACATGTTCAGCTTAATTCCCCACTTCATTTCACGTATTATTTGTTGGTTGCCGCTTCTTAAGAAAACACCACCCTTTGTTTTCATTGTGAACGTTCTTGTGACGTTAAGAAACCATAGCTTAAGTGACTTTCCTGGAATTTTACCCTGTGCTGCGATCAGGTTCAAAAGCTCCTCTCTCTCTCTCGAATTTCACGAGCGACATATTTAATTTTCTTTCGTTTCATATCGACCATTAATTGCAATCTGCGTTGACTTTGCACCCACTCAACACGTCTCGGTCGGTCCTTTATCTGGCCACGGAATTCTCAGCGTACATTGTCCACATTTCAACGACGTTAATTCTTCTTTCGCAGTTAGCACTTACTCTCCAGATTTCCGCTGAATACACGGACATCAAACATAGCAATGTACTTGTTCAACTATAGTGTGCATGTCAGTCGTAAATGACTGACACTTTTTTTTTTTTTTTTTTTTTTTTTTTGCGGTTTTGTTCCGTTTCTAGAAGAAATAGAAAAAATATTAAGTTAACCACAGTGGTTCGAAAGTGATATTTCTTAATATGGAGTTAAAAATAAAAATTAGCACGTTATCACATTTATACAAAAACAAAAAAAAAATCATATGGGCTGGCGGTAATGGACAACGTCAGTCACATATGACTGACACGGGTCTCAAAATGTAAAATCATTATGCTTTGCTTCAATGCTATATATATATAAATATATATATACATATATATGTATACATATATATGTATATAAATAATAAAGAAATTAGATACAAAGTTTACTAACAGCCGCTCTTTTACTTCTGACTTTTGTATAGGTGGCGTAAAGTGAAATAATTATGACCACCAACAAAAAAGCTGAACACACAGCGACGTACGTTACCGGTTTAGAGGTTAAATCGCGAACGATACTTGCCTTATTATGACCGCTAGTCTCTACCTGTAAAATAATATTAAGAAATAAATAAACAAAAACTATTAAAAACAATAATTACCAACTACTAGACGCCCAGCAGCAAACTTCAAATATTCGTGGTTTCAAAAAGGTTAGGCGTAAAACACGTTGTGACCGCACCAGTGACACTCTACAGATCAAGACGCAGTTTTCAAGAAATGAGCGTAAATACGCAAAATGTGGTAACGCCCGAACGACATTAATTTTAAACAGTTACTTCATCGGTTACTCACTTTTAAATTTAATCGTAATTCCGCCGCAAAATTTCGCATTTTAATTTTACTTCCATCTGATTTTTGGATGGTTTGACATCGTAAAGCTGTTTTCCGTCGGATATTACGAAGTAGACGAAAACTACAAAATTTTTGTAAATATAGCGAAGTACTTACCCACCGTATGCAAACATTCTGTGGAAAAATTCTAATCACGCAACATACGCGTGAGCAATAATAAGAACGTGTTAATCGTGTTTAGTAATTTTCGCTGTTCTACTAAAATTCTAATCCTCGCAGTTACACGTTATTATCGATTTACACGTACGGAAATGTATAATTATAGATTTTTCAGGTGAAATTATACATTTTGGGATTTATCCTCAACCGCTGGGTTGGTGGGCAATTTATGTGACTACTTACCTATACATATTTTGTTGCAGAGTGTAAGTAGCTTACAAAGTAATTATAATATGGCCGCTAGCTCAGTTAAACATACATACACACACAACTGACTGTAATCGCTTTGTCGTCACGATAAAATGCGGCTCCGCGTGTTTTTGTAGTGTACTATATTATTACTAGCGCGCGTGTGGTGTCGTGCGTGGTGTTTTTTTTTTGTAAAATTTCCTTCCACGTGAGAATATTAACATTTTCGAATACGAAATTTTATCGCGACTAAATGTCACTTATTCGGAACGTTGGCAATTTAAAAGTTTACACCTGTCGCATAAACACGCGTTTCAATTTGCGTCTGATCTGAAGCGCATATTACTTATTGCGTTATTGTTTATGTATAATTTAATATCGCTGATTGTTGACTGTGTTGTTTACCACGTTAGCTGTCAGATTATTTGAAAATATTCTTTTGTACTTTGATAATTTTTGTAAATTGTCTAAATAATATTTTTTACATTCTACATTTTTATAAATTTGTATATATTTTTATAATCTATTATATTTTTTATATTCACTCCATAATGGCTTAACAGCCGAATTGTAATTTTTCATACAGAAAATTATCTAATACTAAATTAAATTGGAATTGTTACATTTTTGATTTTAATGGGTTAGACTACAACTTTCCTATTAGTAAACTGTACGTTGACGGATTTGTTCTTGTTAAAACAATAATTTTGTTAGCATTCAAATTCCACGTACCGTATAACGGACATCGCGACTGGAAACTATTAACATATTCCTCCTATTCCTCCCTCAGGACGTATTTGCTTATTTTCCTCCGTGCAATCTTCGCAACTTTTCATTTTTTATGATTGATTAAATTCATCACCCAAATATAAAAGTTCGCCAAATGTACCGATTAATAGATAGAAATTGGTACATTTCGATAATAAAATCGCCATATACAAATAGTTACTTGCATCTGTTTGGAGTGCGACGATTCCAGAATAAAACTCTACGAAAACCATATGCGCCGTGGTTTTCATCAAACAAAACTTTACATCGTGATCTACATGTTCCATATGTTACTGATGGTTGGTGATAAAACAGGAAGCGATAAAACATGCGACGAAGTTACATGATCACCCTAACTGGACAGCAGTCAATTTGCTGGATAACTCGTCAGAACTGCGAAGATTGCCGAGGGACGCTCGACAACTAAATACCAATTTGTACACTCCAGACCTCACCGATGGAAAGAGTGCAAGTAACTGCAGACATCGCACTCCCTATTGATAGCGAAAGCTCGGTATAGGGGAAAGAAGGTGGAAAATTGTCTACGGTGCTTCGGTGCCGGTATAATGAGAAAAAAAAAAAAAACTTAACGATATTAATTTTAGAATAATGTAATACGGATACTTACGTTCCATTCGGTAATATTTTGAATAGTAGCGACTTCGGTATGCATAATTTGAGAAATATTCGTTTTCGGTAAAACATTTATTTTAGTCCGATTTGGATACGCGACTGCGTCAAAAAAAATAAAATAAAATAAATATATATATATATATTCATCATAAATTTGTTTGGTGTTTTTTTTATAACAACATTTATTGTGATAGATCCTTACGTTTAAATATATACGTCAAAACATTGCGTAGTTCTACGTATATCAAATCTCATGCAACATTAAAGAAAAGATAAATAAACCGTTTGGAATCTGTAGAAATGTGACTACATAGAGGAATGTTGAAAACTGCATGCATAAATAAGATGTCATATCGAAAAGTCTTAACTAAGAGTAGAGGTTAATGAAATCAGTTATTCGAAGGAAAATAAAGCACTCGTCTAATTAGAGGAGATAAATATAAATTATATCAGATGGGGAAATAAGTCGAAGAAGACGAAAAACATGCTGGTTAGATAACATCAAGGAATGGACGAACACACGGTCAATACGAAAACTCATGCAAGAGGAGCTGAAGAAAAGAAGTTTTGATTGTCATACATGATCGTTAACGATCTTCGTTGAGTAAGGCATAAAAAAAAAAAAAAACTGTACACTCTTAAGAGTTTTTTTATATCACTCGTCAAACGTACAATAAGTTAATATGAAGAGAAATTATTAAATTTAATTCGCATAAACTGTTCAGCGTATTTAAGGAAATTTTCAACTTTTTTACCTAATGGAAAAATCATTGTGTTGTTAATACGAAATTTATGACGTAGGGTAGCAAAAGCGAGACACGCAAATAATGTGCGCTGAACATCATTAACCTCACCTATAGTACAACAGGTGCAGACTAAATCACCAGCGAGACGGAACCTATAAAGATAGAACCTAAACTTGCCGTGTCCAGTCAACGTCTGTGCACTGTAGGAAACATCAACTTCTAGAGTGCGCAGGTGTTCACTGATCGCAGCGAGTTTAGGTCCTATCTTTATAGGTTCCGCCTCGTTGGTAATTCAGTCTGCACCTGTTGTAATGTAGGTGAGGTTGATGATGTTAAGCACACGTTATTTTCGCGTCTCGCTTTTGCTGCCCTACGTCATAAACTTGGTATTAACAGCGTAAAGATTTTTCTATTAGGTAAAAGCGTTGAAAATTTCCTTACATACGCTAAACAGGTTATGCGAATTAAATTTAAAAATTTGCATTTCCATCGTTACCCCGGGGACCTTTTACTAGCGTGGTCGACTGTTCGTCGTTTACTTATTACAATTTTATAATTAATTTTTTTATTATTATTATTATCATCCGTAGTTAGTTTTTAAGTATAATGAAGAATTTTATTTCTGTTCTTGTAGTTAATTTTTTTGTAAGTTTGTTTTACTTTTTATTTGAGTTTGTAGTTAATTTTTTATCTTTTTCTTTTATTACATTGATTTTATTTTATGTTTTATTTCTTTTTTCTTTGTTATTGATTTTATTTATAATGCTTATTTACTCGAGGTTAAGTTATAAGCACAAACTCTAAGAACTTTTATTAGATGGAAGAAGGGACTACGTTATCTCATCTCTTCTTCTATCGTGATAAGTTTAAGTATGGTGGTCTCTGCATTTGTGCCGGATCCTCCACCCTTATAGTAAATACTCTCTTTAATTTATAGCGGGAGGAGGTTTTTAGTCGATAAAAATCTCACACGCTGATTCTCGCTCCCTTGAAGTGCATGGTTGTATGCATTGCCTTAATAAAAACTAAATTTCTTTATTATATCAATGTCGTTTGAAGATTTTTCTCCTCCCGCTTAAATATATATATATATATATATATATATATATATATATATATATATATATATATAAACGATAAACTTATTTTAGAAATTTCTTACACACTAACCACTCGCATTGAGCGAGCAGTGGAAAAGTAAGAAATAAATAAATAAAATCTACTAACAATTAACTAATAGCATAAATACGTACATATATATATATATATATATATAAAAATTTCATAACTAATAATATAAACACATGTAAATTTCAATTTTTCACGTCTCCACATTGGAGCTATTACAGTTAGATACACCGATCATTTACAGCGTAACTTTATACGCAAGACTTTCTTCAAATTATGGTTTTTCAAATTCTTGAGCATGAAAAACCTTAAATACCTAATGGCGTTACAGCGAACGACGGGCGTATTATTAATTTCTCACTGACGGATAATAGACTTCTAAATTTAATGAGAGAGTTACTTGTTTTTTTTTTCATGTTGATTTTTATTACCCCCATTTCGCGGTCCGTACCGATATTTTGCGTCCACACGTTCCCTCATCAGAACATCGTCATGTATCGTTAGAATGCAGACGTCATCAACGAAGTAAATCCTATATAATAAATATAAATCGTTTACAGAAAAAATGTTTGAGCCTAATAGCAGGAAAAGAAAGTAAAGCCACACTTTACGAATTAATGCGGAAAGAAAACGTTTTAGATGTAAGGGGAGATTGTGTTTAATGATAAAAATATTGAATTATTTAAACCAATTTAAAATTGTTGATGTGGACAAAAGGGAAATTGGGAAATATAACTTAAGAAAAACGCTAAAATATAAGGTACAAATACCGAGAATAAAGGTATGGTAATCAGACTGATAAATTTATAATTACACAAATGCCGAATATAATACCTGATGATATAATAAATGAAAAAAAAATACAGCGATTTTAAAAGAAAAACTCAAAGAACGGTTATAAGACAATATTATTATTAATAAATAAAATATTAAAAAAAGAGATGTAGAATGGAAAATGACGAGAAAGAAGGATAGACAATTCGAACAAGCAATATGTAAAAATGATGGTGTAAATGTCTGAAAAATGGGTGAGACGTATAAAATGACTTTTAGAATGAGTGGAATACTGTATTCAGTAAGTAAACTGTTAAAATTATGTATTTAGTTGTACGTGTATGTATATGTATAGACATATAGTTGTGTGTATATGTGTACGTACATAAACATTGGTGTATAAATATTAATTAGTTAGTTTGATACCTGTCGACAAGCGAAAACAAAATATAATTATACACATGAAATTTTTTATCTGAATATATGTAGATGATTTTATAGTGTGTGTATGTCAGTTTATATATGTTGTGTGTGTGTGGAAATAGTGTTGCGTAAATTTTATTTATTTGCATGTGTGTGCAGTAATATGACTGTGTAATTGTAAAAAAAAATTATTCAAATATACGAATTTAAAAAAAAAAAAAAAAAATTAACCGACATGACGGTAGTAAGAACTATTTGCCGTCTATAGTGAGTGTAGCAATGGCTTTTCTTACGCGAGTACTAATAATTACTTCTAAATACCGTTACTTTTCGTTATATACACGAACGGTTTGAAAAAGTACATTAAAATATGGTATTTGTATTAGTCGATGACCTAGCAATCATAACTGCGTATAAAGACGGAAAAAAATGAATTTTTCCCCATTGCAATTTGATCATATAGGCCATAAAGTAATTGATTTAATAATAACTGAACACGAAAGGAGAAGTATTCAGCGGCACTTTACCCGATTTCGAAATGGGATTTTTTTTAACATCTACAGGTCGAACTATTCAATCAACGCCAATCTGTGGACGTGCTTAACAGTTTAGATTTTAGTAGAGTCAAATATGTTTTAACAAATTGCTTTACGTCGTACACAACTAATGTTTAGATCAATGTGACGATTCTGTTTCATTTTAATGTACATATCAGGGTTGTATCCCCGCAAGTTCCATACTGATTGACATGTATATGTATATATATATATATATATATATATATATATATATATATATATAATAAAAATAATGATAAATATTTGATTACATAATTAAAATACAGTCAGTAAACATAATATATAAATATATCGTGTGCAGAAACTTGTCTTACTGCGATAGCTCGCAATATTAATTAATTCAGGCAAGTAACAAATAACAAATGTGCAACTATTACATGGCAGGAGGAAGAAAGGGGAAAGAACAAACAAAGCAAGCATAATATTAGATAACGTTGAAACTAACAATTAAATGAAAATAATTAATGTAACATCGCACTAATAATTAGAGCAATATTAATAAGTGAATAGCTCATTACAATACGTCTATGCTTATATTTATATATATATATATACATACACATTTATATATATATATATATATATATATATATATATATATATATATATATATATATATATATATAAATTTATTGCGTAGATCAAGATTCATAAAACATGTACATTATAAAGGAAATTTTGTACATCTATATCTATCTCCCATATATATATATATATATATATATATATATATATATATATATATATATATATATATATATATATATGTATATATATATATATATATATATATATATATATATATATATATATATATATATATGTATATATATATATATAATATATATATATATATATATATATATATATGTATATATATATGTGTATATATATGTATATATATGTATATATATATAATATAATATATATATATATATATATATATATATATATATATATATATATAGGTATATATATATATATATATATATGTATATATATATAAATCATTTTACGACGATAATATAACTTAAGTTTCCTACCAGTAACTCGTCGGCAGGTTTTATTGGCGTCTGGTGTACTGCCGTCGTGAGGACAAACACAGCTGTAAGTTTTATTTGGTAATTGTTGGCAAGCTGCTTCCTGACCGCAATTACAAGAAGACGGAGGTGATTTTTTGGAAATTTCATCTGTAAATAAATTTTATCGGAAAATATAAAATTTACTATAGAATACTTATAATATAAAAATGGGTACTATACCGACGATGTGTGGGTGGCGCTGTTACTCTAGCAGATGACCTCTGTATGAGTAGCGGTACTTGCTGATATAACTGATATTTGTGCATCCTACATATTTACGTGAAAAGGACAAAATGCGTTACAGTTTTAGCAAGCAAAAAAATATACCAGATTTTAATCGTGATTAACCGTATTAATAAGTCTTTAAATTGTTCGCAATACCGTAACGAGGAAACTAACTCGCAATACCGAACTTAAAGGCAAACTGCACCAAAAACCCCGGTCAGAATTTAACAATACGAAGGGTTGATTAAGCGATAGATGTTTGAATTTGATTAGTTCGATGCTACATCGAGCGTATATATACATATACATATATATATATATATATATATATATATATATATATATATATATATATATATATCCACAGCAATTTAACCATTAAACTTATAATATAATTTTAACAACATAAAACTATCTTAATTTTAATTATACGAGTATGTTACAATTAACAATAAACCTATATAAACAGATGTATATGTACATGTTACGTGTAGAGAGTAAGAAAGATATATTGACAGGAAAAGAAACATGCAGGTAGATGAGATGATTATAGAAGGTGTCACGAAAAGAGCGGTAATGTGAACATTCCAAGAGGATGTTATTTGCGTCTACGATATACAGTGTGGATATCTGAAGGAGTGAACAGAACGAAGAAGCAACGAGATGCATTTGAAAAAGCGTAGCAAAGGATTTTTTCCAAAGTGTAGTCTACATAAAGCGACAATAAAACCACACGGAACAGATCCACTTTTGTACTTCGATATTATGGAACCTAAGGATAGGCAAGGAATATCAGGCTGAAGCAGTTTATACTGTGTAACATTATAGGGATTATTAAAGGTAGCTTTCCAGTATTCGTTATGTGCTCTCTTGATGATATACAGAAGGTCAATTGTAAGCAATAAACGAATCAAGGTATGTCGTGTCCTTAGCATAATGATCGGCAAATAAATTCCCTTTAATATCAGCTTGAATCTATGAAAACTTGACAGAGATACCGGCATCCTGTAAAAGTGCAATATGGTTACGAATTTTAAGTATTACTAAGGAATGACGATTATAATGTGAGAACATTAAAGCCGAGAGACAACTTTCAGAGTAGGAACATTTTTTTTAAGATATCGAGTTTAACAGAGATTGAAAAATAGTCACAGACTCTGCTGTAAAAATGGTAGAAACACGTAAAGGGTTAATTTTTTTAACTATGTCGAAGGAAGTTATATTGTAGTACTACGATATAGAAGCCGATAAACAAGTTGAATGATACGAATCTAAATGTGGCTCCCCGCAATACTCGAAATATTGTAAACTTCTAAAACAAATCGAACTAGAAACTGTTAGAAATAGACGAAGTTGAAGAAAATGTTGAAAAAATTAATAACACAGAAGAAGAAAATAGAGTATTTCGCGGACACCTTATTAAGAGGACAGCGATACGAGCCCGTGTAACTTAAAATTCGACGAAATATCGATGGAATAAGAAGCGCAGAGAACAGCCTGGGTCGAAAATATAAAAGAGCTCAGACTAATATCGCCTCGGTCCAGGAGCTGTTGCAGTATCTAAGAGAAAGATGTTTTTTTTTTAAATATGTATTTTAAAATTGCAATCTGTCTTACATAGGCAATAGGCGATTTGTCTAGATGGGTCGTGACAGGATGGGAGATATCATTCATCAGTGATACTCGCAATTAGCTCGTCAATCAATCAAACCGATGTGAAAAGTCTAAGGGGTGCAATAGTTCTATGGACATCGTTACCACTATGTAGCAAGTCAACTACCAGTCATGGTGGTATTCTAACCTGTGCAGGTAACGTTCACTAGTTGCCTGGATAAAGAGAAAGATGAATATAACTGTAATAAAAAAAGCTATGGTAGGCAGAATGAACGAACGCTGACGAGTGTAGCAAATATGGCGACATGTAGGGCTGTCAATATCAGCTTTGGTACACTCGTCAGAGGTACCGACAACATTGTGTGAAGTACTTTTTCATTCGACCATGATGGTCACGACGGTCAATCATGTTCAGTACACGAATATATATATATATATATATATATATATATATATATATATATATATATATATATATATATATATAGAACAGAACAGTTTATTGAATAATTTACACTTATGACAAATAGTAAAAAGAAAAATGTGTACCGCTATAAGCTTACCACACATCTACGTAAACAGAAAAATAATTTTAATTACTTAAGCATAATGATAATTACATACTAACAGGAAAATACGAAAAACCTGTCAAATAAAAACCAGGCACTTCTTCAAGTATTATTACGGTTAAGGTAATACATTGTGAAATTACACATAATTAATAAGAATTACAAATGATATTGGTTACATTAATAAGTGAACCTAAACATATTTAAAATGAACAAAGTATGAACTAGGTATACAAATATTTATTATAAATCTAGTTATTGCATTAAATTTAAAGCAAATTATGCTTAAGTCGCCTATGTTTATATCTGGTATACATGAAATCAAGCTGCTTGGAATCGTAATTTCCAATCGACGCGATTAATTCATTAGTGTGTATTAAGCATTTATCACAAAAATGATTTGCTAAATAAAGTACAAAATCTCTAATATAGGGAATTCTAAGATCAGCATGCATGTCAGCAATTTTTCTGTACCTGGGTGCATCTAGAATACATCGTAGACATCTATTTTGCAGAAGCTGCAACTTATTGTAAGTAGCAACAGAAATTGAGCTCCAAACTGGGCAGAAGTACGTAATCACCGGGCCAACAAGTGTTTTGTATAGCATTAATTTATTATTAATGTTAACACGCGACTTGCGGTTAAACAAGGGATAAATCGTACATATAGTTTTGTTAGCTTTAACTATGACTCGATTTATTCTGAGAAAATTAACCTCTTGTCTACACCGAAATCGACCATCGAACTGATGCAGAATTTACTTCGAGCATCGCGGGAAGTAAAGGCCTTCTACGAGTGAAAAATATGGATTCTGTTTTTTCCGGATTTATATCAATTTGCCATTTGTGAAAGTAACGTACAGTACGATTTATTGCTATTTGCAGCTTGTTACGTATTGCAGTAGGCTTGTATGAGCTACAGAAAAGTGCTGTATCATCGGCATAAAGAGCAACCTTAACATTTGCAAAGGTGGGAAAATCGGAAAGATATAAGATAAATAAAAAGGGCGCCAATACACTTCCTTGCGCTACTCCTGCTAAACACGTCTTCATAGTAGATTTGTCATTATTAACTATTACATAAAATAATCTGTTGCTTAAATAATTCGAAATTAATTTGATTAAGTATGGGGGAAATTGGAATCGAATCATTTTGTAGATAATTCCTTTATGCCACGTCGTATCAAAAGCTTTCGCTACGTCGAATAAAATCATCCCCGTATGTTTGTTACAGTTGAAATTATGTGTAATGAATTCAGTTATCCTAGCGATCTGGTGAGTGGTTGAATAATTATGACGAAAACCAAATTGTACTTTGGGAACAATCGTATGATTATCAGAATGACTTGTTAGCCGAGAGAGAATTATTTTTTCTGCAATTTTACTCAGATTGCTTAACAAGCTGATTGGGCGACATTTAAACATTGCATTTATGATATTTGTAAACTCAACAATCGCTTTTTTAGGTAAATTTTTTATAGCTCTAGTTGAGACGTTTTCCCACTGATGTTTTAAGCTTAATAGATTTAATGTTAGCAAAAACTTCTCTCGGTGAGACATAATGAATATTATTGAATGTGTTAATATTTTTTAAATAATTTTTGACAGATGATTGAATTTTATTAACCTGATAGGAAGAGGCTAAGTAGAAATTACGCATGTGAGCTTTAAATTTTATAATGCGTATCATAGAGAGGTGGGAGACATGTATGTCGTTTATTATATTGCTTATAAACTTTCCATAGACTGTTGTCATTAGGTGACAGTTTAGACAGAAAGTTATGAAATTGATCATTTTTATATTTATTCAGCAGAAAACTAACTAGTTTATGTAGAAGGTTTAATATATATTTTAAATTTCGGTACTGAAAGTGGAAACGATTTTTGACATAAAGCTTTCGGATATGATTTTTAAATTTAATTATCACCACGATGTACATAGGTAAACTGTTATATGGTGTGTGATTTATTATTTTTTTAGGTATAAAGTATTCAGTGGAAGTAAGAATTAATTGAGTTAAATCGTCTAAATGCTTATTAATGTCAGCGATACTATGAATGCGCATGTTTAAATTTATACTGTTAGATATAAACTGCTTAAATCCAGACCAGTTCGCATTTTTATAATCGGGTAGAACGCATTTATCTCTTTCAACCACGTTATTAGTAACAATTGTGAATATCGGGTTGTGATTAGAAGACAGCTGAGTCATTGAGATAGGAGTGGTAATTGAAACATTTTTAACAACAGCAAGATCGATGATACTAGGTCGAAATCCCGCAGCATCAGGGAAAAAAGTAGGGTAAGCAGGAGCGCGAGTATTGAAATTTGCTCGCGTACTTATATCCTGAAGTATATTACCAGCTGCGTTGTTAGCAAAACAATTCCATAACTTATTTTTGGCATTGAAGTCGCCTATTAAAATAACTTTGTTATCAACTTTCATCAGAGTGTGAATATCGTCAGAAAATTTGCGCACGCAATTAGGAGGCTTATAAATAGCGAAAATAGAAATGCTACGAGTTTTCCTGCTGTAATTAACATTATTACTAGCAGTGTTGTTATTTCTATTATTGTGTTTTACACCAATAGCTTGTATACAGTTTAGTTGTGGTGTGATGATCTCTTCAAACCGTAAATGCTTATGTATAAATAAAGCAACCCCGCCATTTCTACGGCACACGTCCTTCCTACAAATGTTATAACCAGGAAAATGTAATCTGCAAGAACTATCCAGTTTAGTTTCAGACAATGCGATAATATTAATTTTATTTTGTATAGCAAAGTGATGCGCAATTCATCGTACTTGCGTAGAATGGAATTACAATTCCAACTATACGAATTTCATGTATTAATGACATTTAGTTTAAATAAATTCAATAATAGTTTCTATAACGCTTTGTAACTTAGTGAAAATATCTGCATGTGTCAAAGATTTCAATTTGGTTATAACAGATTTAACAATATTAAAAATTAACTTAATATTAAATTCACGAAATAATGATAATAGATCGGTTATTGAAAAATGATTATTCTCATCATCAGTACGCACATCGTTGCTACGAGTCTTAACTGCAGAGGAATAAGACTTATTATGTCTATTTAGAATGCTATTAGGTAAATTTACATTAGTATTTAAACCTGTTTGACGCTGTGTATTGGAGAAACCTGTCGTCGTGATGGAAATATGTTTTTTATACTTCGCATTTAAATTTTTTTTTTATAACACTACATTGTTCATAATTAGCAGAATGTTCCCCATGACAATTGGCACATTTTATAATAGTATTAGTGGTACAAGAAGAAGTTGAGTGGGACTTACTACATTTAGAGCAACGTTGTTCGGGAAGCTGACAGTTTGGTGCTACATGACCAAACCTAAGACAACGAAAACATTGTAAATATAACGTTTTTCTTACGTATTTTTCCCATCTTATATAACACATGAAAAAAGCGTCCTAATATCTAGAATGCTTTCCATAATTGTATTGGGCGGAAAAAAAGTTATTGAAAACACCGGTAATGGTGTTATAACAGTAGTATAATTTTTTTTATTAAATTGAGTAACTGAAACGACATCAACGGATGTTTTTAATTCTGCTTCAATCTCACTACTCGTAAATGAAGAGGGCAGACCCTTGAGAACCATTTTAATCGGTTTATGTTCTTTTGGTAATTGCGTATAAAAAGGAATGCTAGCGTTTTTAAAAAATGAAATTAAATTATCGAAGTCATCATTTGTTTGTACAAAAATAGACGTATTAGTTCTATTATAATTACGTATTTTAAAATTATTTTTGATTATTATGTTCTTAAACAAATTCTTAAGGTTTATTTTATTATCAATATTTACAATTGCGATAGGAGGGTAAGAAGCTTTATTATTATAATTGTTACGTATAGTCGATTTTACGTTAATTCGATCGTTATTATTATCACTTACATTGTCATGCAGCGTCTGACGAATAATAGTTTCATCGATATATATGAAGGTTCAAAACGATTTTTATTACAAGATAAAGTAGCCGGTTCTTGTTTCGATCTTTTTGTCTTGCTTCGTCCATTATGCCCTGTGGAGGCATGCCATTCGGAAGTATCATCTTCAGAGCTAACATCACCGTCGGAATTTCCCACCATTGCCTAGATATTTCTACGAACACTCGATTTTGCTGTATGATATATACCAGTTGAAGTTGACGGCTCACTACCATCAATCAACATATTATTTACACTATCATCGAAGTTAGCAGGTGTAGTACAACCACCTGTGGTGACAACAGCGGACTTACCAGGCGAGCGCGTTATCATAACTTTGCGTAACGAAAGAACGAGCGGCTAGCCGCAACTGCTGATAAACGAGAGAATCAATACGACGATAGCGAGAATAATACCGTATATATCGTAAGATAACAATGAACGCGTGTAACAAGCATTATACACATCAACAATATATATATATATATATATATAGATATATATATATATATATATATATATATATATATATATATATATATATATAATATATGTATATATTAATTTTAAAATGGAACCGGGATGGTTATGTCGCTAGAAGGACGGACGATAGGTGGACCAAAAGAATAACGCAATGGACACCGAGAAAAGGTCACAGAATCCGTGGTTGCCCGTATACGCGATGGCAAGACGACATTCAAGTTAAATGGATGAACTATGCTTTGGGACCGAGTATAATGGAAAAGGATGGGGAACGCTTACATCCAGCAGTGAATATAAATAAGCGAATCGTGATATATATATTAATATAAATGTAATATTTATTTCGGGTACTGATTTTTAACTCTTACTGGACAGTCATTGCTGTTGGTTGGTTTTATTTATTTTTTTTATTTATTTTTTAATTATCGTTTATTACGTCGATAATTATATAATTTCCGTCAAGAACTTTTACTCGTACGTTTCTTAATACATTATCGCCATTATTATTATTTTTTTGTTTAAATTTTCTTTAACGATACGCAGTTAAAATTATCTTTAGCTTCCTTTCCGATATTGTAGACTTATCTTGAAAAAATGATATTACGAAATGAACTTTTATTATTATTATTATCGTTATTATTATACTAATTTTAACTACCGACTAAACGAAATATGTGATTTGTAGTTCGCAACCTCGATATACTGAAAATATATCATCTGTTTCTATAAATATTCCACTTTTAGAAAGGCTCTCCACGAGGAGGTTAAATATCTCGATGTTATGATGGACGGTAAATTAACACGACCTATGCGTTATATTTAGTTCGTAAGTTGAGAAAATTAAATTATTTATTCTATTATCTTGGTCGAGTTTTCTTTATTAAACACGTTCGTCGTTTTTGTACTTAACCCTCTATCGATCGGTTTTAACATATTCAATAATTTTATGGGATGGAACAGCAAAATCGCGCTTAATCTCGCTGTCAGCTTTACTGAATTCATTATTTAAATATGCGTTTCGTAATAATAAAACTCCGTAAGCTATTTGTTAAATGAAATACAGTTTGTGGAATTTTGTTTTTAAAAACGGATCGAAGTTTTCAGTTATAACTCGTGAAAGTAAAAATAAAACCGCGTCTATCGAATTTAATTCGAAAAATTAGTTGAAATCACTATAAACGTTTATTTTCTTGAAAAAATCACGAAGCTTTTCAGCAATTACGCCATTATCGAGTGATATTTAAATTAAAATAAAAATTTAAAAAATAAAAATTTAAGATCGCGAATTTTTATATTTTTCGTTTTTATTTTTTAAATCTTTACTTTAATTTAAATATCACTCGATAATGGCGTAATTGCTGAAAAGCTTTGTGATTTTTTCGTGAAAATAAACGTTCAGCGATTTTAACTAATTTTTGTAATTAAATTAATAAAAAATCACCACATTCCACAATCTAAAAGTCTATCGATTTTGCCGAAATTCCAAATTATTTTAAATACCGCAGTCGTATACAGTGTCCGTTTTTTTTTTTTTTTTTTTTTTTTTCAAGATCCGTTGATTAATGGAACAAATCAAATCAAATCCGCAGGTTTTTTTCCATTCCTCTCTTCTTCCGCTTAGTTGTTTTAATTCTTGATAGTTCTTTGTTCCGATATCATAACTTGTTCCATGAATTTTCCTCCCGGTCTTCCTCTTGTACGTTTTCCGTCCAATTTTCCTTCTATTAATTCTGTCAGTAACGCATTATGCCGTTGTCCAATCCATCTATTTCTTGAGATAGTTTTCATAATATGTTTTTCTTCCTTAATCCGGTTATAAACTTCTTCATTTGTAATCTTATCCGTCCATTTTATTTTAAGCACTTTTCGCCAACACCAGGTTTCAAAAGCCTCCGGCTTTGCGATGTCTACTTTCCGCAATGTCCAAGTTTCAGCACCGTAGAGACAGACCGATCACACAAATGTTTTTACAAAATTTTTTTTGTTACGGCTAAATCTAGTTTTTTTTTTATGTTAACAATTTTCTTTCCCTTTTGAATGCCGCTTTCGCTTGTGCTATTCGACACCTCACCTCTGTTGAACAATTATCATTGATTTTCTGCTACCTAAATACATGAAACTTTCCGTCTGATCTATTTTTTCTGATTTAACGGTAATTGCTGCGTTAATTTTTGTTTTACACCATGACTTTTGTTTTCTTGTTGTTAATCTTCAAGTTATATACTTATTCAGAAGGTTGTCTACTACATTTAAAATATGTATTAGTCCTTTTTCACTTTCTGCTACTGTGGCAATATCGTCAGCATATCTTATCGTATTTATTTCTTTTCCATTTATCTTAAACAATCCGTGTTATGTAATTCTTTAACAGCGTGTTCCATGTATAAGTTAAACAGATACGGTGACAGGTTGCATTCTTGACGTATCCTTATTATTGCTTCGGTTTTTGTATATTGTTCGTTTTTATAATTGCAGTTTGATTTTTTTTGTACAAATTGTAGATTACTCGTCTGTCTCTGTAGTCAACTCCTATTATTTTTAGTATATCGAACATTTTTTCCCAGTTTACATGATCGAAAGCCTTTTCCAGATCCACGAATGCAACGTACGTTGGTTTATTTATGTCCATCCTTTTTTCAATTATCATCTTTAGGCATAATATGGCTTCCCTACATCCTATTCCGAAATCCGAATTGCGTTTCTTCTAGTTCTGATTCTATTTTATCTGATATTCTTCTACATATAATTTTGGTTAATATTTTCGAGGCGTGTGATAATAGAGTGTTCGATGTTCACTGCAACTAGTAGTTCCCGGTTTCTTCGGTATGGTTACGATTAAGCTTTTTTAAAAAAAACTTGGGTAGCCGACCATTTTCGTAGCATTCTTTTATTATAAGGAATAGTCTGTTAGTCGCATTTTTACCTAATAACTTTATGATATCTCCACTAATTTTATCTATTCCCGGAGCTTTATTTGTTTTTAATTCTTTAACTGCTCTCTCAAATTCCGATTCCATAATATCTGGTCCCATGTTGTCTTTTTCAACCAGATCATACTCTTCTATAGTATTTTCATCTAGCTCCTTATCAGCATATAGTTCTTCTATGTATTCCTTCCATCTATATGCTATTTCTTTAGTCTCAATTTTTTCCCCACACTTGTCTCCTATTGTATTACTTCGTTGGGATCCATAACGGAAATGCTTTCTGATTTCTTGATAGCCTGTTGTAGTGTTTCCTTTGTTCAAATGATCGTTTACATTATGAGCAGCGCTCTTCAATTTCTCTTTTGCTTTCTTTGCCTCTCTCTTCACCATATTTCGAATTATATTTTTCTATGCCGTCTTTAGTTTCCGCACATTTTTGTATATTCTCCTTTCTTCTATTAGTTTCACTACTTCTTCGGTTATCCATTTTTTTTCTGATTCGATTCTTCCTTTTTAGTTTGATATCTGCTACTTTGGTTATTGCAGATTTCAAGTCTTTCCCCATTTTTCATCAATACTGATCTGGCTTGTTTAATTGATCTTCTATATTGCGCGCTAGTTCTTCCTTGTATTCTCGATTTCGTAATAGTTCTATATCGTATCGTGTATTTTTATCATTTCTTTCAGTTTTTCTGAATTTTAGTAAACTCCTCATTATTACCAAATTATGATCGTTATTAATATCTGCTCCTGGTGCTGTTTTACGTAATTTCACTTGGTTTCTAAATCTTTCCTTGATAAGTATATAGTCAATCTGGAATCTTTTTCTATCTCCCGCTGCTTTTCACGTATATCGTCTTCTGTTATGCTGCTGAAATAATGTATTTGCGATTACTAAATTTTTTTCCTTACAAAATTCGATTTTATTTCTTTTCCCTAATCCGTATTTTCCAGTTATTTTTTGTTCTTCTTCTTCCCCTACAACGGCATTCGAATCTCGCATTAGTATCAGGTTGTCTTTAGCTTTCACTGTGTTCAAAATTTCATCTAGTTGTTCATATATATTTTCTATTACATCATCTTTTTCTCTAGTTGTTGGCGTGTACACTTGGACAATTACTATGTCTGTTGGCTTAGCCTCCATTTTAATCATTAATAATCTTCCGCTATACTGCCACATTGCTTTAACTTTATTCCCCATATTTTTATCCAGAACAATTCCCACTCCAGCTATCTTGTTTTTATCTCCTGAGAAGATTATTCTATAATTATCACTCCAGAAATCACAATTTTGTTCAATTTTTATTTCACATATCGCAACTATATTTAGCTTCAATTTCTCCATTTATATTTTTAAATTTTCTATTTTACCAATGCACTTCATCGATCTTACATTCCACGTTCCAACGCGAGTTTCCAATTACCGCCGTGCTTTATTTCTGCGCATTCATAGCACCCCTTTTGTCAGAATTGGCGGGAGATTCGGTGTCCGACGTATACTTATTGAAATTAATAGTTCTTCCCAGTTGCATATTTTCCATCTGATAGCTGGCGTCTCTACCTACATGGCCGGTCGTCTATTTCATATTTTGACCCCGGTTGTCGAAACGCCGGTTGCTAGCCGGTTCACTTGGCACATAAATTACATCACTTTCAAGTTCCATTAATTTTCTTGAGAAGTACGATGGTGGTTTCTCGTTGCCTTCCACCGGATTTTCTGTCAGGGTTAACTCCCTTGGCCTTTGGGTAAAGACCCAAAAAACCGAAAGGCAGCGGTTTGCTACTGAGGAGGTAGCTTTATAAAGTTTTTACGGCTACCTTAACCCGCCGAGGGAGAGACAGTCATAAGATTTAGGCAGACTTTTATGGCCAGTTCCTCAAGCTGACCATCTGCATCCTCGTGTCTCTTGCCCTGTCACTACTAGAATCGCCTGCCTGAGGCTTTCCACCAATAACATACGGGTACAATATTATTCAATTCGTTAAAAATTAATTTCAAAAACTCTATACGACGTCATAAGCTTAATTTAATTAACTCGTTTAATCAGAAGCAGAGATGGGTGTGGCCTAAAAACGAAGTATACAAACAATATTGATTCGTTTCTATTACGATCTAGTGATTATTTTGACGAGCGTTATACTACATCGTAAGTTTTGTGTGAGGTAATCCTATATTCATATCCCTTTCATATTTGTTTTTTTTTTTATCGCTGGTTTGTTTCATCATATTCTAAGTTTTTTGATAAAGGCTAACTACGTGTATTATTTAAAATTTATTTTTATACTCCTACTAGCTGACCCAGCGAACTTCGTATCGCCACATAATCAATAAATTTATTAGCTTATTTGCTGAATTAAATGAAAAAATACTGATGAAGAATTAGGAATTACACAAAAAACTTTAAAAAAAAAACAACAAATTTATGAAGTGATATTACTTTTTAATTTTTCTACATTTATTGAACTTAATTAAAAATTATATTTAATTCGGCTTTAAACTCGCGCGAGTTAATTTCAGTAACATTTACGTTAAGATCTCCACGTCTGCTATCTTTTAATGCCAACCCGAACTCCCTACCAATCATAGGAGCCGTAAAAACGGCCCAAAACTCCAAAACCCTTTAACCTCAAATTTCTCAATGAGTATTTACTATAAACATATGGTAATACCAGCGTTGGACGCGTATTTTAATGCCGCGTAATTTTTGTTTAAATAATTTTCCCCGATTTCAAATCGTTCGCAAATTATTGCGAAAAAATCGAGATTTGAAAAAAAATCTAGTTTGGAAATTTTCGGATTCAGTTTGAAATTTTTTTTCGCGGTTTTTTCGCTTTATTAGGTAGATCTTATGTAGAAATGATTATTTTCAGAGTCGGAATCGTTTAAAAATCTTTACGTCGCGCGCTATGCTTTGCCAAAGATGGCAAGTCGCCAATTTTTAAAAATTCGTAACTCGAGACCTATCGATCGTAATCGAAAACCGTTTTCTGTTTCGAATTCGTAATTTTAATATCTATCAAACCGATTCTATAGAAATTTTTTAAAAATCGAAATTCAAAAAGGTCACCTTCCAAAATTTGTTTAAAAATTATTTTTGATAGCCTAAAATATTCCCGACATTGATGGTAATAAGCTTGCAAAATTTCAGCCAAATCGGATAAGCGGTTTAGCCGTCTATAAAACGCGAACAAGCAAATAAACATTCTTCTTTATATATATAGATAATCTTTTTTTGGAACTGGTATATGTAAATTTCATTATGCGTATATATGTAGATATTTTTAGTTATTTTTACGGGAAATGTGTTGTATATCAAAACCTTTTATTTAATAACTAATTGTAGACTTGCTTCGCCTAAATATATATATATATATATATATATATATATATATATATATATATATATATATATATATATATATATATATACGTTGTTCTAATAGCTACTGTATGCCTTGTATATATAGATATACGTGCGTGTATTACATATGTTTATGTGGAAGTGTATATATGTTTATAGAGTAATGATTATACAAACGTTTTTTACACATAGTCGTTTTGCAATGTTATACGAATTAAGTATATTATGCACTTACATTATATGATTCTGCTTATTTCTCAGGCACGCATATATTAGTGTTGCCTGACACGACGGAGTGTTTCAAACGTTGTGTATTATGTTCGATTGTTTGTGTGATTGTATAAGTATGTGATATCGTTGTAACATGATATATAATAATAATATTCGCGCATTATTGGGCATCGGTGGTTTTATTTGAATTAATTGTTATTAATATGTTTATAATATCTTGCTGAAATATATTTGATTTGATTACCGTTATTTTTTTAAATAGCCGATAATAGTAGTTTATCGATAATTTTCGACGAATAAAATATGGCGCCGTTTAAATACTTCTGATGAGATATATCTAAATTACAGAAGAACGAATATATTTTGAACACAATTTCAACAAAATATTCAGGCGATGGGGATATATATAATATATATATATATATGTACATTAGAAGTTATCCACGGCTTCGCCTGTGTAATTATTTTTTTAAATACAATGTCGCTGTCTCTTTCTTTTAACAGGTTTATATATTAGTATTATATACGATACGTATGTATATATTTATATTTATATTTATTTCGGCCACGCCCCTAATGAAACAAAATTTGGTTTATATTGCAGGTGTTGGGTAGTGAAGGTATACATTCGAACCGAAAAACGTGTTAAATTTTAAACGATTTGGCTGAGATATCGGTGTTTAATACTTTTTTAAAACTTTAAATTATTGTCATATCTGTCTCATTTGTGATATCAATGTGAAACAAAAGCTTAGAACGAATCCGATAATATAGACTTTAAGCTGTGCGAATTTCATCATTATTGCTTTAATAGTTTTTGAGCTAAATCGGAACAGACAGACAGACATATAGACAGACAAAAGTAAAAAAAAAAATAGATTTTCTGTCTTTGTGTGATAAAAATAGCCGAATGCAGTGATTATAATGAAAATATTCGCAAATCACAGACACTACAGTTTTATATATTAGGTAGATAAAGGAACAATAAAAGGACCTATCAACTTGAAATTTGGTAAGGAACATTTTCTAAACGGTCATTGTCAATCCACTCGAAAATTGATAGTATCAGATAAACGTTTCTTCTTTAGACAAACTAATATGAATGGGGTTTCCCATTGTATTCCCGGCCGACTTTTATTTATTTTGTTGGTTATACTACTTTACTAACCAATTATGGATAGTTGAGTTGAGTAGAGAGATGCTGGTAACGGATCGTAGTGTAAACAGTATAATATATATATATATATATATATATATATATATATATCATCAATTATTTACTCGTTTTCCGATATGGAATACCGTCCATTATTGATGCGTCCTCACGTAGTTAAGTAACCCGATTCTTGTAGAACACTATTTGCTACATACGCCCCGTTTAACAGCTCCAGTATTCCAGTATTGGCGAAGTTTGTTCCCGTTTCGAGTAGAAGGCGATTAGCTCCTTTATTTTCTGCTACGGCTGGAAGATTTTGGTCTGAACGTTGTAGGTCATTCGTAACTACGTGGTTTTGCTTCTTCGATCTATGCTAGTTTCTCCCATTTATTACAATTCATTTTACATACTTTTAATACGCGCTCTAAGAAATCCTTAAACCGCCGTCGTATACGTCCGGTACGAGACATTCCATTGAGCAGTTGGCCGTAGAAAAATTGTTTCAAAATCCTATCTTCACCCCTTCTAATAATAATGCGCTCCCGAACCATCTTGGGCAATTTCTGTAAAACAGTAACCGTATAGACGTACAACTTTTATTATGATAAACAATCCTAAATGAATAATCAAAACGGCGGTAAATACACACTAGAGGAATTTTAAGGAAAGAAAGTAGAGGATAATCATATAAACTATGAGAAAATTCTTGTGAAAGGATATGCTACTATAAGAAGAAGAATATATACACACATTCATATATATATATATATATATATATATATATATGTATATATATATATATGTATATATGTTTGCGTACTATATATAATACGCAGAGGTGGAAAACCCGTGTAAATCATTAAAATTAGTTCCTTATTAGTGATAACAATGGTATCGAACGATTTTCTTAATTTACGTCGATCGAGGGGAGTTGAAGGTATTTTATCTAAATCATTCGATTAATCAAAATAAACTATATGAGCTTTTATGGCTTACGCTGATAAGGAACTTACTATTTGTATCGGCTATTATAAATTGTAATTTGGATAAAATGTATAAAAAATAAAAAAAATAAAAAAGTTTACTCAGAAAGAATTTTTTAGCCGGTAGTAGACCTTTATTATCACGGTTATCATAATCGTCGTTAATCACTATCCTCACCTTCGTCATTATCATCGTTATCAATATAATTGATAGCGTGGCAAGCGAATCCACAGTGGTTTCTAAAATAGTCTGGCCATTGTTTATTCCGATTATTTTTAACGCGTTCTTCGTTGATATATATCGACGAACGCGCCATAGAGAAAAATAGAAAATATACATATATATATATATATATATATATATATATATATATATATATATATATATGTGTGTGTGTGTGTGTGTGTGTGTGTGGTAACGAACAATCGCACTTTTAAAATTAGTTTATCACTTCAATAATAATTTGAACGAATTCTAGTGATTACAAGCTGCACACGTGGACTTGTGAAATTGTCTATAAGATATTTATGTACAAATTCTTCTATATGTATGTATATATACGGACATAAGCGTGTAGTGACATATATATATATATATAGAATACGCAGTAGACTCCCGATTATCCATGGTATTAGGTGGCGTGGCAACCGCGGATAATTCGCAAAAAAATTTTCAACAGATCAACAAAAGAAAATCATGGCAATAAAGTTTATTTATAATATGTACATACACACATGCATATATCTATATACATATTATGTAATTTATTAAGTAAAGAAGGTTTTTTAAAAGTTACCGGTAGGTTTCACAAAAAATCTGTCACCAGTTTACCAGTTTTTGTTTTTTCGAAATCAAACACCTCTTCTTTACTTGAGACTGATTTTTTAGTACCATTTTATCACCGAGCGATCCATCGTCTTGTTCCCCCAGATATTGAATAAGTCTTTCGATGTGTGTTAGAACTGCTGCGTCATGACTATCCTTTTCTAACTCTCCCTTGAAACCGTACCTGATGCTGTATCAATAATTTGTTCGTCAGTAAGATGTTCATAGCCTAGATCACTGGCATCGCAATTAATCCACTTACTTCTTCCTATGACGGATTTCGCTACATTAGCTAAATCACAAGTAGAAACTTTTTCTTCTTTTTCTTCTGTAGATTCTTGTAAAATATTTTTCACATTAGGTAACATTTTTCTCCAGGACTTTACTAGCGCGTAGATTGTTTAACTAACCTGACCAATATGTATTTATATTATAAATAAGAATCGTTTAATCTTTCTAGAAACTGTGAAGATCGTTTCCATCTTTAACCTTTTTTTCACTAAGTTTTTTCAGTAATTTTTTTTTTCATCGACGCAATTACAACTTGGTTTATTAATTGGATAAGAGCAGTGACATTGGAGTTCATCTTTTTTCCGATTTTAAAACGGGTTTTCTCCGAATCGGATGGGGCATTGTCAATCGGCAGTAGAGCTTTCTTTGGTAAATTCTTAGACTCAGATGTTCTTCGACTTGAGGAATAATTAGTTTTTTCAAATCACTCTTTAGATACTTGCAGGTCCATCCAGCCTTTCTTTTAGTTAAAGTTGTGTATAGGGAGGTTTTCAGATCTTCTCACTTTAAAGGATCTTGTTTTTTTTTTTTTTTGTTTTTTTTATTTACCAATCGCTACCAATTTTAATTTACGAGAGCCTGATACATTGCTGCACATCGTTATATCGCTCTTTACTAGACTTATGTCCTGAGGAGCATGGCGTTCGCTCTCAAAGGCTAATGTTCGTGTCGGCAAAAATTTTCAAAACAGTCTCGACTTATCAGAGTTGTACACTGTGATCGCGTGGAATTTCCACTGATTGAAGAAACTCCTGAAAATCGGTCTTGTAATTTTTCACTGCCTTATGTCGCCACTTAATTTCTCGCCGTGAAGTCTTATCTTGTGGCGCTCTTTGAACCTCATCAACTAACCTAATGATGCGTCAAATGATGTTCCTTCCAAACCTAACATCTGAAAAAACTGTTTCGGTTTCGCAGCAATAATAGGCCCTGAAACAGGACTTCCTTCATTTCTCAATTAACTCACACGTTCTAAAAGTGACGCATCTAATTCTTTATAACTGTTATTTTTCGTTGTTTTTCTTCTTTTTTTTTTCCATCGACGAAGAGTTATCTGATGTGGATGCGAATTGAATTAATTTGTCTTTTTGTTTTAAAACGTCCCTAACAGTGGATGCTCCTATTTCTATACGGCAAGCTAATTCGCTTTTTTTTAAAACCACTTTCAATTTATTTTATTAATTTTAGTCTTGAATTAATAAAACCTCTTTTTTCCTTTTATCAGTGATTGTAAAATAAAATAAAATCAATCACGAAACACATGACTGGTACACTTGAGTAAGCAAACGTTTTCTCGTTCGTGTTTTTCCTCTAGAACACGAAAGAAAAATCAATCCTAGAAAGACCACGGATAATCCGCCAGAGTTTACTGTATATGTATATTTACTTACTCATTATTTATGTAGTCATGCGTATTTACTTGTAATATAATTCGACATAATGGCCAGACGCCAGTTAGTATGCAAAGTGAAAATTAAAATATAGAATTATAGCAAAGTTTAATATGTAATTTTAAATTGTCACGGTTAAGTGTTTAATATTATCGATGGCATTTAGTGAACACAATGTACTTTTCCGAGCTTGAACGAGTCCAAACCTAAATAAGTGTAGATATTGAAGTAATCCTTAAGGGGAATTTTCTGTGTTGTTTGTTAAACCCTCAGGTCAGTACGATTTTATTAACGTAGACCGTAGATTCATATCCGCACAAAGCTCAGATTAAGCCTTTATACAGAACGAATCGTGCTCTGTAAGTCAAGCGTTGGGTTCGATTCTAGCTGATCTAAATAATTTATCGCATTTATCAGTTATCGAATTATAATAACAAATGAAAGTCAGCTTTTCATCGATTAAAATTCAAAAATATTTTAAGTTGATTAATTTCTGATACTAGTTTTAATAGTGCACACGCCGAAGAGAATCCAGCACGAAAGTCGAACCGATTTGTATAATGTGTTTACTACTGTTCAAGAATATTCTGCGGAAAAACTTTTTGAAAACATT
This sequence comes from Coronaproctus castanopsis, assembly GCA_032883995.1. Taxonomy (NCBI): domain Eukaryota; kingdom Metazoa; phylum Arthropoda; class Insecta; order Hemiptera; family Monophlebidae; genus Coronaproctus; species Coronaproctus castanopsis. The sequence goes on from CM065054.1 coordinate 94,635,070, forward strand.
GCCAGTGGAATCCAATAAAGATATGGAACGATAACTAGTAACTAAACACGGGTCGCTGTAAGGGCTTAAGCAGTAAGGTTAGCTTTATTCTCGAAGAATATTTACCAGAAGAACAACCAAGTCTTCACCAGAAACGGAGTACGGCTGATCGGATTTTCTTCATGCGGTAATTGGTAGAAAAAGTGCGACACGGCAAATACCAATTTGTATGTAGCTTTTATCGACGTTAAAAACGCATATAAACATATTTAAAAACAGTAAGCTACCCTCGAAAGCTATTTTGAACTTATTGTAACGGCTATACTGTGGAATAAGTGCGGTTGTTGTCTGCGACGCTAGGTTGACAGACTCTCGTGTTAAACAAGGTTGCGTGCTTGGACCGCTGCTGTTTAAAGTTTACATAATTATGGCGAATATGGTTCCCATACGATGTATTTCTGGTATTTACAAAGTAACACAGTTTAGAATAAAGGGGAAAAAAAGCGACAAAAATATTTATAACTGGCGATCTAAAAATAAAATTTGCCCGAATAAACTTAAAGCAAATATTACTTTCTATAAAAAAAATAAATAAATAAAAAAACACCGCTAGCTTTCCCAACACGAGGCTCCATTTCTGGTAACCTGATATTGAAGTCCCCGACGACAATGTGACAAAAGTTTGGAAGCCGCCCCAAGGTTTGATCAAGCATAGACATTCGATTTATTAGGAGAGAAATAAATACGCGTTAACACATATTTGTTGATCCTAATCGAAATTAAATTTAACCTGCTATGCAGCAAAGAATGCGGAAGATCCGCCTTTACTATAATAGCAACTCGTACATTAATGTAAGATACATAATTATTTTTAATAGAAATTTCACCATTGTTTAAGTAGGGCTCTGCCAGTGCACATATATCAAAGTTCTTTAAATAAAATTGTCTTAAAAATAATTCCTGACAGGCACGCGAATTATCAAAATTAAGATAGGAGCAACTAATTCGTTCCATAGTCAATCTTGGCCCTTAAATCTTCCCGAGCCTTAACTAGACAGGGGCAGTTCTTACTGAATGTAGCATGGTCGACTGACTTAAACGCTATTGCAAGATTATCTTTATCTGAAAGTTTATTATTAATTTCTTGCCAAGAGCAAGAAGACTTAATCTTATTTTAGTGCAGCCAGAGCATACACTGTTTTCAAAGCAGACCTTATGGAAAAAAACAAGGGCTTCTGATGCGCAGCGGTATTTGTCCGAACCTTCCACACTTGATCCGTATTCTTCCACCAGTTGGAAGGAGTCAATATTGAACTGGGGTGATCTGCACATACTTGAGACTCTATCATTTTGAACTTTACGCTGATACGTTCAGATCCAGTAACTTCCGGCAGGTGTACACTTTTACATCTTCTTCACTGACATTATTTGCATGAAAGAGCAAAATTGTTCGACTTATTAATTTTTCCTCCTCGACTGAACAGTCAGGAATCCTTTCCATAATAATTTTAACCAATTTAGTTGAGTCACTCTTTGATAGTGTTAACGATACAAGTAGTATTACTCACCTTCTTGAAAAAGTTACATCAATTTTTTTCTTTGGTCAAGACTTTCGTCTTTAACTGACCAAAATTTTATTTGTATCCTCCGATTTCAAAATAATTTTGTTCTTAGGAATTTCACCAGCCAGGACATCTCGAAAAGAGACCCCAGCAGTGTGAGATTTAGAAGAATGTAGTACAGTAGTAACTGCTGACTGCACTTCTGTTGATTTAGCTTTTAATATTTTCCCAAGGTTCTTTATCACCAAAGTTGCCTCAGCAACGCTATTGCTAATTTCAGAACTAGCATCAATTATAGAGCCCTTTTGCTTTTTATAGACACTTTTTTCACTAAATTGATCTTTAATGTTAACTGAAAGGTCAGTTATCTTCTTAAACAGACGACCCAACCTTGTCAGGTCGTCCACCGTTAAGAAGTATCCAAAAACCAACAACACTTATTTCAGTTATAAATATAAATGTATTTACAATAAAACTAAATAAAAATGTGTTATCTCACCCATCTGTTATTGTGTTCAATCAGACGATGGATAACACGAACAACTGCGGAATCAATAACAATTACGCTGATGATAACGGCACGTATTAAAACCCAGCATACTGAGATATCGATGTAGCAACCGATAGGAAAAAAAAGACGATGTACGATATAATACAATTAAGTAACAAAAATTATCTACACGAACGCACAACGCAACATGCGACATCGTCTCGCGACACCACTCTAATACAACACCACTCTAAAAGAAAGTAAACATTCATTTTCCCGATCTTTTTCATACAAACAAATGTCTTTAATTGGAAATTTTTCCTTCCGTTTGGAAAACTGCTGATGTAGTCTTAATTCTAAAATCAGGAAAGTTCTTAACTGAAATAACTTCCTTCAGACCGATTTATCTACTTAATAATTACCGGAAAATGTATGAAAAAGTTATCAACCATTATCTTATAGATGAAATAGATAAAAAACCATTCTACACCCTAATCAGTTTGAATTTAGAGCACACTCTGCAGAGGGTGCCGCATACAATCTCATTTTATTAAAAACAACCTTGATAATAAATCAAGCACACTTGTAATGTTTTTTGACATAAAAGGTGTCTTTGATGCTTGCATTCTGCAATTATTAAAATTCTCCAAAACCAGTCTGTTAACCCGTCCCTCATAAACATTATCACTAGCTACTTTAAAAACAGGTTTTCTCGCTTGCAGATTAATCAATCATGTAGCTTTAAAGAAACCAGCACAAGACTCCGTGCTTGGGTCCGTATTGTGGAATGTATTATATTTAAAGGTACACCGTGACATAGAAGACTTCTGTAATTCACTAAATATCCACACACACACACACACTTGATTTCATATGCTGATGATCTGCTCGTGTCTTTTAAAATCACTAAATATACTATAATCTAAATAAGATTGATATAATATGTAAAAAACTCGAGGAGAACAGTGCTGAACTAGGCCTGTCTTTCTCCGTTATGCAAATCTATTCTATTTGGAAACGAAAAACCTCTTGAAAATATCAACTTAAAATTATTACTGGCCAAGCAGTACAAACAACTATTAAACTTAAATATCTCCTGTTAACTATTTACCTTCCTTGCTCATCTTGAAGAGGTAAATATAAAAAGCATCAAATTATGTGGCAAACTAATTAGAATTATACCCAATAATTAAGGGTTTCGGTTTAAAGAAATGGTGATGCTATATGAGGGGGTCTTATCCAAGCCATTTATGGGTACGCCACCTGTATTAATAATAAAATTTTAAAAGAGTTAATAAACAGCAAAGAAAGTTTTTATACTTATATCCTCATTATACAAGACTGCTCCATCATCTGCTGCCTGTGTGCTAGCCAATATTCTCTACCCCTTTACCTATTTCTAATTGATAGGGTCATTATTTCTGAATTCAGAATCACTGATAACTTAAACTTAAGTCAATAACCTACCTGGATAAATTTAGTATTTCCGATACTGACTCTTGTCTGCCCATCAAAGTAGTTAAAAAACCATTAGAAACAAAATATACAATATTTGGCAATCGCGCTAGAATTTAGGAAACACTGGAAGAATCACCGAATCATTTTTCTGTGATATCCTGAGTAAAATCAGTTATAAAAATATGCGTATAATCTTTTTTAATTCATAAATTTTAACTGGACACGGTAACTTTGGTAAATATCTGAATAGATTCAATTTAACTAACATAACAGTCAGTACTACAAGAAAAATACTCCTGATACAGTTCACCGTACTATATATATATATATATATCAGTGCTGTTACTTTAAAAAATATATAGAGATAAATTTAAAATAGATATAAATTCCCCAGTTGTCCTAAATAAAAAAATAATAATTGACTTCAGTACTTTCACTTAATAATGCAAAAAAATCGGTTCGCAAATAACTGTTTGAAGGGCTGTGGTCACACGGTGAAAGCAGCAGTGAAATGATATTTTATGGGCAGCGGTTACACAGTGAAACCACCAATATTACTAGTTATTGTGAATTCTGGGGCAGCAGCTACGTAACCACCTTGTTTGACTAGTTTAGACGGGTAAATGACCTTGGAACGTTTCTAATGTTTTTTTTAACGACAGCTGCATATATGACAAATATCATTCTTCGTTCCATCCGGTGTATTGTTGCTATGTTGTTTGTTAAGAAGTTAATTTTTGCGCGTAAACGTGTTTTTTCAGTATATCACTTATAAATAATATTTCATAAATTACTTATAATTACAATATAACTATTTTTAATTGGTTTTTAAAATTTCATCCCGAATAACTTCTTTTTATTGGTGGTTTCATAAACGCTGCCCCGGAAGAACATGCCGAAAATAAAGTTGTCTGATGAAGATATTTTTCGCTTAGTTTGCGATGAAATTCCTTCTAGTGGAGAAAGTGTTGTAAACGATTCTGATAACAGCGACAGTGATGCAGATTTGGATTTTGATGACAGTTCAGCTATACACAGATATCCGATGAACTAGTAGTAAGTACGTACCCTGTACCGGTAAGCAATAATATTATCTGGAAAACAAGCTTTAAAATCGATCCTATTACAGAATTTAACGAGTACTGGTGGTGTGATTTGCCGTATAAAAGAAATAGAGTCCATAAATCCGTATAAACTATTTTCTTTATAAGTGACGAAGTTATTAATCGCATAGTGTTCCAAACGAACCTTTATGCAACACAAAGGACGATCGGCAAAAAGAAAACAAAAAAAAATGGGAAGAAATTTTTACGTGTCCATTAGCGGTAAAAGATTATAAACATGAACTTCGTAGACAAGTTTGATAGGTTGAAGAATGATTATCAAATGTACAGCTGGCTACATTTGCGGATGACACTGCACTGCTCTCAACACACACGGATCCTAAGATAGCTAGCAGTAACCTACAGAAAGCTCTTACTAAGGCGGAGATATGGTTTAAAAAATGGAAAATTGGAATTAATGAAAACAAATCTGTCAATATCCATTTTACCAACAGAAAAGTTACACCCCCACCCGTCAGGATTAATAGCACCGTTCTGTCAGTGCGATCAACGGTCAAATACTTAGGATTACACCTGGATAGCCGATTAACATGGAAACATCACATACAGATGAAGAAAAAAGAATTAGATATTCGTGTTAAAAAAATATACTGGCTGTTAGGGAGAAACAGTGTACTAACGACAGATAATAAACGTTTAATATATACGGTGGTTCTAAGGCCTGTCTGGACCTATGGGGTGCAACTTTGGGGTTGTGCTAGACCATCAAACCTGAAAATAATACAAACGTCACAAAATAAAATTCTTCGGATGATAACCAAAGCACCCTGGTATGTAACAAATCTAACGTTGCATCGAGATTTACGTATAGATTATGTGGCCGAGGTCATAAAAGTTCACGCTAAAAGACACGCAAGAAGACTTGATAGCCACCCGAATACTTTTGCTAGGGGATTGCTTGATACCACCGGTGACATAAGGAGACTAAAACGTCAGAAACCGCAGGATTTCGTTTAGGGTCGTCGTAATCGGGTAGGTATCGCTGGATACTTGTCTCCTCATGCTCAATTCTTTTAAACGTACTGCTAAATGTCCTTGGTGGACAGCTCGCAGTATTATAAATCATTTAAAAAAAAAAAAAAAATATATATATTGATAGAAAGAGTAAAAAATGGCGGATGCGATTGTTTTGGCATTTCATCGATTGCTGCGTAATAAATTCGTTCATTATTCACGAACAGTTAGATATAACGCAATATTCTAATAAAGATTTCCGACGAGAAATATATAAAGCTCTTTTAGCAACAACAAAAATAGTTTGCAGAATCAAGAACTTCAACAGTAAGTGGCTTGAATAAAAAACCTAAGATAGATCATAGTATACGATTAAACGCTAGTAAACATCAGCCAGTGCACATGGATTCGCCACATAGGTGCGCAGCGTATGGAAATGTAACATCTGCAATGTAGCCTTGTGTTTGCGTGGAGGAAAACCCTGTTTTAATAATTTCCATTCGAAATGAAACGATTTTGATAACGTATTTTGCTGTTTTAAAAATATTTCTACTTTGTATTTATCCTTATTTTCAAACATAATTATGAATTATTTTATAATTTTTTTTATTCTTATATCTTTTATAATCACAAGTATACACTATTTCACACGGAAGAAGTTATTATATTTAATTATTTTGTAAATGACAAAAAAAAAATATTTATGTGGGACAGTGGTTAATGTAACTACTTTGTGCAGGCCCATATTTTCAATAATTATTATAAATAAATATATATTTTTTTTTTATATTATAGGTTATAAATGATGCTAAAGTATTAGAAAACTGTAATATTAGAACAAAAATCATGCATATAATTTTCTGCCCCTCCTAGGGTTTTTTTAATCGACGTGTCAACTTCCCCTTAAAAAAGAGATAAGCGATCAATATCAGCATAATACAAATGTTATTCGAATATCGTATATGTGTAAACGTATATATATATATATATATATGTTATAGGTATGTGCAGGAGTGCGCATATACATGTATTTTTCCTTTAAACAGTAATAGTCATAATAATGGGTTTTATCAATAGTTGAAATAGCGATAATACTAATAGTAGTAACAATATAATCATAACTCACCGGCACGGGTTGTAACAGTTAATGAAGAGATTTTTTTTTTCCATCCTTTTAATATAAACTAAATTATAATAATCTTAAGTTTTAAGTTTGTACATATGATATATTTCACACGGTAACGGTTGGCACTATTATCATCCCGACTGTTGCCCTTAAATATAAGTACACTCTGCAAAGGACTACCTACACTCAAGTTTGAAATACTTATTTATATGTTTATGATTATATAAACTATATATATATATATATATATATATATATATATATATATATAATATATATATGCATAGATTAACTGATATATATAATTTTCTTATTATCAATCATCTGCACTATACAATTTATTTATTTTATTTTTTTAGTTATTAACGATCCTTTGCACCTTCGTACATACAATTTTTTTTTTTTTAATATACGATTGTTAAAGTACAAAAAAAAAAACAACGCCTTTTAATCTAACGTATTATCGACCAAACGGCAGTAGTAGTGTATTGTTATATTAAGTAAAGAATTCAATAAAATTACTAAACCAATTTCGTTATCATCATTATCCTCTAATCATAATATACTTGTACATATGTACAACCTTTATTGTAATATTAACTGTATTAGAAGAAAAAGAAAACTTATGGTCGATATTCCTAATTACAGAAAAAGTATTATTTCCCTTAAAAAATATTACAGGCGTCAAACTAATAAACGAAGGTATTATACCAAAATGTGTAAGAGTCGTATGCTCTACACAAATTAACTAAATTTTTACTAGATAACTTGAAAAACTCCTCTTGGAATAATTTCCTATCAACAGTTGCACCCAACAACAACAGTCTATTTTAAATAAATAAACATTTCGCTAAACGTATAGTATAACTTCCACCAATAAAAGATTACCGACACTCTTGTGTCTATAGAGCAAAAGACAAGTTAAAAAATGTAAACACGCGTATATTTGACATTATATTAAAAAGTTATAATAATATTTAATAAATGGAACAAATGCCCTCTCCATTTACGAAAGTAACTAATAATATATATAAACTGGTAAATAATAAATATACGAGATAAAATTAATATCGATGATCAGACAAAAAACCATCACGAATGTGAAAAGCGGTAATTTAAAAAATAATAAGTTTAATTATATAACGAATAATATCATTTATAAGTAATGGAAACGAAAGCAAATTATAACTGAGAATAATACATTATGTTTAATCGACGCTTATACTTAGTATATATATGTAATACTTAGTTCCATATGGGATCGTAATTTCCTATTGCTGGAAGTAAATTATTACGGTGCGCACTACAGCTGAGAAAAAAATTTATGGGATAGTTTGAGGATATAGTCTTTTACATATATCGTACCTGCAGAGCACTATGCGTATATGAAATTCTAGTGTATACGGGGACATTGAGGATACATCTAAGACGGGGTTCGGCAACCTTTTTCGGACGGCGGGCCATTTTCAAAATAAAATTTTTTATGCGGGCCACATTTTCAAATGTACCTTAAATAGTGCTTTTATCTCGTATACGAGTATAAATATTATTGAAAATAGAAAACAATTATTTTTTATCGACACGCTATGATAACAATAAAATTTTACGATTCTTAAAAGGGGGAAAAATACAATTCTAATTACATATATATATAATAAATATAAAATATTTAGGAAAATAGTTTTCATTCAAATTTAATGCGCTTTTTGTTCTTGGATATTGTTTGATAATTCATTTAAGTCCGGTTCTGTTTGGGATATACTGAGATCCTCAACAAGTTTTGTAAATTTTCATCCTCGTTCTATATTTTAATTTTACGAAATTCATCCTTGAAAATGTTTGTTCGCATAAATAAGTGCTTGAAAAAATACAAATCATTGATTTTGCGAAATTTCTTAAATTCGGAAACTGATTTTCTGGTAGATTTGAATAAAATGTAATTAAATTATTTTCATCAAAATTATTTTTATCTTAGATTGCAAATCAATTAACTCTAGTTGTAAATTGTCTGGTGCTTTTACAATATCAAATTTTAAAGGATTTTCAAATATTAATATGTCCATTTCTTTTGCATAAAAATCTTGAAACCGATGACGAAAATTTTCCTGCAGTAGTTTTAGTGACTCAGTAAAAATATTGGATGGTCACTGTTTGTCGTTTTTGGTTGATAACGATTGCAAAGTAATGACAATAATTATTCTTTTCAAGTTGAGAAATAAACAATTTTATTTTAAGCTGGAAACTTTTGATTTCTGTAAATAGCTCGTTGATTAACTTTCCTTTGCCTTGTAGTGTTGTATTTAATTTATCGAGGTAATAATGTCCACTAGAAGAGCTAACTCGCTTATCCATTTTAAATTCGATAATTCCGGTATATTATTTCCTTTTTCTGTCAAAAACATTTCAATCTCGTCTATCAACTCGAAAAATCTATCTTTTTAAAACTTTCCCACGGCTGGGCCATCTTACTTCAGAAAAATAAATGATATCTTCATATTCTGCGTCAATTTCATTTAAGAAATTCCGGAATGTTCGATGGTTCATACCGTTTTTGCGAATATAATTGATGGAATTTACTACAATATTCGTAACATTTTTCAAATTTACAACTTTTGCGCAAACTGCATGTTGATGGATAATACAATGAAGTTGTAGAGGAGGCTGCGTACTATTTAATTCTTTTGAATTTTTTTATTAATCATGCCCACCAAACCAGTATTGTAACCCGTCATGTTCTTTGCACCGTCAGTTGTCTGATTTTTTAATTTTTCCCATTTGAGATTGTACATATTGAAAACATCTAATAGTTGCAAAAATACATCCTCACCTCTTGTATTCCCATGGAGGCTTTTTAATGCAGCAAGTTCTTCTGTTACACGAAATCGTTCAATTCCACGGATAAAAATCAACAATTGAGCGGTGCTAGTTATATCGTTACTTTCATCAAGTGATAATGAAAAATACTCAAACTGCGAAGAATTTTCTTTTAATTTATTAAACATGTTGATATATTTTCAATACGTCGAATATGCGCAGACAAACTAATATCTTTAAATTTTTTAATTTTTTCCGGACAAATTTCGTTAACAGCAGCCAAAATACATTTTTTAATGAACTCTCCATCCGTAAATGGTTTGTTATGTTCAGCAATTAATTTCGAAATATGTAAAGACGTTTCGACTAATGACGAACTTTGTTCCTTACATTTTTCAAAAACGTTTTGTTGCGCTTCTAACGATTTTTGTAAAGAATCAATTTTATTTTGTCTGAATTTAGATTCAAATTTATCATACTCACTTTTGTGTTTCGTGTCGTAGTGGCGACGTAAATTAAATTCTTCGAAAGCGCTTATAGATTCTTTGCAAATTAAGCATATTATTGTAATTATTAATAAAGAAATAATCAAAAGTTCACTTTTTATTAAATTCGCGGTTTTCTTCATTAATTTTTCTCTTCTTTGGTATTTTATTCATTTTTCCTACGATAAAATATGAATTATTTTGAAATTTATAATATATATGTTAAAATAAATATATAGCAGTAAAACACCCGTTTCACGTTTAGTGAATTATTTTACCAATAAATTAAAAACAACATGTATTTCTCATTACCAATTATCAGGGGCGGCTTGTGACTCTGTTGCAGCAAACCGATTTCAAAATGATCGAATATTATTATAAAACAAATTACTATTTTTAAATAATTGAAATAGGAACGCTGATTTATAAATAATGTTTTTACGTCCTAATTTTTAAAACGTTGTAAGTTGAAAACAACATGAAAATACTCCGTCGATAAACTGTCCCAATGTTGGAATTAAATAGCGACTAGACGCCATACGCGCTGGATTGTTCACTTAAGTAAAGACGTCAACCGGAAATGTACTATGTAAAATCGATGTTAGTAGAGAGCTCGATTGAAGCCACGAAGAACGCGCCGTATCTTTGTAGCGGTTGTAATTGAATAAAAATTAATGTTAGTAGTAGCAAGCCGGCGAAATAAAAGAATGCTACATTTGCTAAACGAGCTATTCGCTGGTGAATTGGGATTAAACTTTCGTAGTAAAGTAGGTTTCCCACTATGCTTCTGTAGAGTACATTTTTGTCACACATTTCGTCACGCTCACGCGCTAAGTTTATTGATTTTTCCCAAAATTATAATTGCGCTTTGGCGGGCCGCACAAAAAGTTGCAAAGGGCCGCAGGTTGCCGACCCCTGATCTAAGGCATCGATTTTAGACTAAATTGAATTACCCGCTTCACGTATATGCAATGTCAGTAATCGTTCTCTGGCGTCAATTGCACGAACACGCTATTATAATATAAATAAAAGATCAACTAATAAATCTTCGTAATATTAGTACTGATGAAGTTGCATAAAAACCTATCGCTAAAAGCTATCGTTTACCTTAAAAATTTAATTAATATCATTTTCAGAATTTCACATTTTCCGCCAAAATGGAATGTCGCTAAAGTAATTGTGTTACTCAAATCGGGAAAGGATAGAAGTAACGGTAATAATGTGAGACCAATCAGCTTACTAAGTAATCTAAGTAAAATTGCGGATTATACTGAATAAGTTACAAACTTTTCCTACGTAAAATAGGATTCTCAACAATGAACAGTTTGCATTTAGATCAGGTTAATTTACAGTGCATCGAGTTGCCAGAGTTTTCGATTTTATTACTGATAATTTTAATCTTCGCAAACACACAGGTATGCTATTGACTGACTTAGAGAAAGTTTTCTATAATGCGTGTGGCATAATGTTATGTAAAATGATCAAATCTCAATTTCCACTACGTCTTATTTAATTAAATCTTATTCAAACGACAGAACATTTTACGTTACAAATTACTCTGTTAATTCTTCAATAAGAACGTATTATTCGGGAGTCCCACAAGGAAGTGTGTTCATACCTGTTTCTAATATTATTAATAAAGATACCATTTGTACATACCGCATTTAATGCTGATGACTTAGTACTGCACTTCGCATAGAAATGATACAATTCGTAAACTCGATTTCTAAATATTTTCAGCGATGGAAACTAAACTTTAATGCTGAGAAAACACAAGGCCATCTTATTCTCAAGAAGAAGACCTCAACCCTTGTGTCTGACATTGTGATGAAGTCAGAGCAAATTCTACCTGTTAAAGAGGTTAAGTATTTAGGAGTAATAACGGATAGTTGTTTAACGTTTAATACCAACTTTTTAAATACGCTGTTGATCGAGCTCCTAAAGCTATCCACATTCTGCACCCCATATTTAATAAAAGATCCGGTCTTAGGTACACTAAATAAAAAATTAATCTATACATGTACGCGTTATTACTTATATAAAAAATTACAGATAACGTATAAAATCACTATACCGGAATTACGCTAAATACTACATCGATTAAAACTTCCATATATTTTATTGCATATATTAGCGAAATATCGCAAAAATTTTATAAAAAATGTGAAAAGCACGATAATGATCTAATTAAAATCATAGACAGTTGCGATATATATATATATATATATATATATATATATATATATATATATACGCGAACGTTACACTAAATGTAAACATCGTAGACTTAAACGCAGATTTTGTTAATTTTATAAAAAAAATATAATAGAAAAAAAAAATAAATAAATAAAACGGAGGATAACAATGTGAAGAAACATTTATAAAATAATCCGATAGCGAATTAGCGAATGTGATAAACAAATTATTTTATAAATAACAAGTTTTTTTACTTTCTACTTTTTGTAATGTTGTACATCTAGACAAATTATTTTCTTATATTTTATTTCATTTTTCGTTTTAACTTTTTCATATATGTATATTCAATGGCCATCCGATAGCAGCTTAATAGCCGAAATGCTTTTTATACTCTTTATATATATATATATATATATATATATATATATATATATATATATATATATATATAAAATGTAACGATTTGAACCACATTTTTTTTTTTATTGTTTATTTCGTTACCGTATCCGGTTTTTAGATAACTGTAGGTTACTTAAAAAATTGATAAAACTTCCACGTCAACTAAATATTGTTTATTATGAAAATAGGCAATTTTTTCGACCATTAAAATTTTGCGGGCTACCACCCCTCATAGTGTAAAGGATAGTGTAACTGAAATTGTTAATAAAAAATAAATCACACGGACTTTCTTATAATTACGAGAATTTTCTTTTTTTTATCGGAATATACTCTCGAGAGAAATAATCGATTAAAAATCAGAAATGGTCGTATGTCGATTTTATATAATACCGAGAAGTTAGGTCATTTATATATTATCATCGTCATTATCATCGCTTCTCTCTCTCTATATATATTACGTGCATCTATTTCTATTCGGTAGAGTTCTTTGGGTTGTTTCTTATATAGTGTACGTTGTTCACTAGATTTGTCGTTATCAATTTCATTCGCCTGCTTCTTCCTCTTGTTGGCTTTCCCCTCGGATTCTTCTGTGTATTGCGAGCATGCGAATGCCACCTTTTTGGATTATATACGCGTATAATTTTAAACATACGATAAGACCGAGCATATATAAAATATAATCGAAATAATAATAACAAAACTGATATTCGTTAAATGGTAAGTTTTTTTTCTGTTTTTTTTTTGCATGTGTGTGTGTATGTATAAAAAAAACAGTAAATAACTGGTTAACATAAAAAATCAGTTCTAAATTCAACTGTAAAGGGTAATCAATTGATTACGAAGATGAAAGTTTAATTGGGAAATTTCTCAGGTCCGTTTTGATTTTAGATGATTTAAGTGTAACTAGGTTTAATTATATTACTAGAGATAAACCTAATTATTTTTCGTTTGATGTAACGCACGCATTACCGTCGTTGATATGGGAAAATTATCGAATTTTTCAAACTGCGAGAAATTACGTTAGTTCGAACGTTGTTTACATAATGTGACGTGATAACACATATTAGTATTTTTATCCACACGTGTATACACATACATCGGTATATGTATATATATATATATATATATATATATATATAAGTCATACGGAACAGTCAGCTATATAGCAAAGCATTGTCATTGCTTGTATTAAGCCACTAAAATATAAAAACCTTCCTGATAAAGAATAACATAAATATAAATCACGTATCAACGCTACATATGATCACCCGCATCATCTACGTGATAAAAAAAAAAAAACATTATTAACGTCAAAACAGTTTAAAACAGTGCTGGATGATTACTATATAAAACAATATCGAGCATTATATGGAACGAATTAAATGGTTTAGCGAAATAATTCTTTCCAACTATATAACAACGTTGTATTTACGCCGAATTATTTTAATGCACAGTTCATCAGCGGACAAGGATTATTTCAGCGGACGTTGTGTACTGTAAGATTTTGGGTTAGGGATGAAGCATAGGATTATTCTTATACATATATATATATATCATGATATCACTGAATGTAGGCAGTCCCAAACTTTTCCAACGACTCCTATCTTGTGCGGCTCGGATCCAATTGATTCCTGTCCATTTAACAATATCATCTCGCCACCTAGCCATAGGTCTTCCTTGCGGACGCCGGCTGCCAATGGGCCACCACTGTAATACCCGTTTAGTCCATCTTTCATCCTTTTGTCTTGCTAAATGTCCGGCCCATTTCCATTTTAGCCTGGTGATCCGCTACACTGCGTCTACCAATTTCGTCTGTTCCCTAATCCGTGTAACCGTCTTGCGATCTTTGAGCTTGATTCCGAGGATAATCCTCTCGTGAGTCGTTTGGGTTTTCCTTATATATATATATATATATATATATATATATATATATATATATATATATATATATATATATGCCCGTGTGTGCCTGTGTGTTTATATATACAGACACACGCGTGTAAAATTTAAAAAAAAAACTCGGTATCGAATTTAGTTAAAATGTCTTTAAGTTTCAATTCTTCCTTACGCTCCGAGACACAGATATTTTGTTTTTTGTTTTTTGTTTTTTCGTAATATCGAAAATAGATTTAGGAGCAAAGATGATTTGGGTGTAAATTTCTTTTTCAGTCAGGTGTACTATCTGGACACGGTAATTTCTGAGAGTCTGCTACTTTCTACTACTTTATTTATCAACGTTTGTTTACATACAGTATCATCGGCGTATCGGATAATTGTTCAGGCGCTCTCCATTAACTAGTAATCCTTTTTCCGAATTTAAAGATTTCTTCGGAGTATATATATCGAATAAAGTCGATGATAACACGCATACTTGTCTCACCCCCCTCTTTGGAATGCCTTAGCCCTAAACTTCTTTCCCTTAACCTTTACTTAGGTTTCTTAGTTCGAGTAGACATTTGTAAATGATTCGGCATTAATATCCGTATCGTCCAATCGAATTTCTCGTAGAATTGTAATCATTTTACTATGTTGTACCCGATCGAATGCCTTCTGATAGTCGACGAAACATGCGTAGATGTGTCGAATTTTTGCTAACGTCAAGAAATGTAAAAGTAGTAATTAGGAAACTGTTAAATCATACGTACAGAGCGTAATGATGTATGGATCGGAAACTTGGACGATCAATTGCCAAATGTATAAAAAAATAGAACCATTTGAAAATCGGTGCTGGCGTAGATTACAGAAAATTAGCTGGACAGAATAAGTGACAACCGAAAAAGGCTTTTTCAAAAAACATAATTTATTTTATTTTTTTTTTTCGTTTTAACTTTTATAAGTGTTGTTATAATTTTTGTTTTTTTATCGTTTAGTTTTTATTTTTTTTTTCGTTATATATATATATATATATATATATATATATATATATATATATATATATATATATACATATATATATATATATATTATTGTTTGCGTCTTTCTTTTTTAATTTTTTATTTGCGTTTAAAGTGTCCTTATTTTAACATTAAATTCTGCGGTCGAGATGAGACTCATAATTCGATTAAATATATTTTCGAACGTTATTGGCGTCTAAATAAATCTTCTTCACGCGTCATACTCTTACCGGAGGAACGTTCACCATCGGGCTACAATTAAAACTTGTATTTTCTCTCGACGTTATCTTGGACTGAGCTCGTACTGGTATAGTTCTTAATGATGGTTTCAATACAATAGACAACGCTCAATTAGAGTGAAAATCTATGTAGAATAAAGTGGACAAACAATAACGGCCTACCTTAGGGAAATGTTCTAACTCCAAATATACATACCTACATGGAGAGTGAAACTCCTCTTAACAGACACCCCTTTTAACGGACATATTTTCCTGGTTCCGTTCTAGAAAGTGTGAATAATAATACATTCTGACCTCTCTATAACGGCTGCGGACAGTAATTTCGATTCCCACTGTTCTTTAACGGACAAACATGTCACTTGTTCGTGACTAAAAATTATCATAAATTTGTCAAAGCTCAGCAGAATTAATAATAAGTGTTTTGTGTGTGTGTGTGTGAACAATATGTCGGA
Source organism: Coronaproctus castanopsis (assembly GCA_032883995.1). NCBI lineage: Eukaryota > Metazoa > Arthropoda > Insecta > Hemiptera > Monophlebidae > Coronaproctus > Coronaproctus castanopsis. Next base: position 94,651,242 of record CM065054.1, read on the forward strand.
TGAAAAGAAGAAACCGTTGGTGATAAGTCTCGAAACAAAGATGCGTTTCAAAGCAATCAAGATCGATTTATTGGTAGTAGATTATAAAGCGAGTAAAATCGCTTAGATTACAACGTCCATCTTTATGACGGAGTAGTTACATCAACTGGACAATCACAACACGAAGGCAGAAAAATTTTATTGTTTCTAATCGTCCATCCAAACGCCGATTTTTAAAATGTTCTTGCTTTCCCTCGCGCCAATATTACTTCTACAACACAACCGATGGATCAAGGTGTGATTGAAACTTTCAAAGTAATTTACTGGTAAGCTTACATCGCAACATCTTATTGCAAATACAGAATGTCATATTCAAGATTTGTCCGATCAAATTGACGTTTTAAAGGCTGTTTTGTGGATAAAAATATCGTTTGAACAAATCGATGGTTCTCACGAAGTGGAGAAATTAGTCATCGATCGAAAACGATGTCGAAAACGCAAACTTCAACAACACCTGCAACTTTAAACGCGGCGTATATAGTAAAGAGTGTGATGCGGGAATGCAACTATTTAATCACGTTAGGACGCATGGTAGATGGTACTGCATAGTCGGACAAGAAATGGGCAAATGATGATATCTATATTATATACTCGTACATAATTATCATCATAATTCCACTCGAATGGAGGTTGTGCTCGCAGTAATAAGGAAAAGGCATCTGTCTTTGGCGAGTACTTGGAGGTAACATTTTAACCGCACAAGCCAGATTATTAATTAAACACCTTCTACCAAGAAGTAGAGGGTAAATTAACTGCTGCTTGATAGATGTCTCCTTCAATAAATAAACCGTCGGAAGTTAAAGCAATGATAATTAAATTTGACGATCACAAAGAGTTCGGCTATTGGTAAAATGCTTAAGTGTATTCCAAGTAGAGTCATCCTACTACTCACTACCTCCATATTTAATTCGATCATCCGCTTCAGTTACTTTCCACCGTAATGGAAGCTGGCTCAGTTAGTAATGATCCCTAAACCGGGTAAACGACCCAATGAAACATTATCACACCGACCCATTAGTTTGTTATCTGCTTTGTCTAATGTCTTTGAAAGATTACTACAGTCGAGACTTGTTGGAATAATTCAAAATTCCGTTATAATACCATCAGTTTGGATTCCGTTCAAATCTCACGCCATAATAGAACGGATATACGTAACTTGTCCAGAAATATATCACCGACTATTTTCAAAATCGCCACTTTCGTTCGGCAGCCTTTATGGACATCATTCAGACTTTTGATCGTTTACGGCACACGCTGGTTTACTGCTTAAGCTTAAACGCACATTAGCCTATATATATATATATATATATATATATATATTTCCATTTCTCCCGGTCGTATCTAACGGGGACAGGTATTATCAAATAAAATATTTCAAATAAATAGCTAACGTTCACTTCATTAATGCAGGTGCGCCGCAAAGATTAGGCCTGCTTCTTTATCTCGTACACGCTCACAACACGCTATTTCAGGAAGATGTTAAAGTATGGATATTTGCGGGTGACGTAGTTTTTCTCCGAAAAAGAGTTTAAGCGTCCGATCGGTTGCAGTCTAGCTTATACTCTTTCCGGTAGTGAACCCGTAAATTAAGAATAAAGATCGATACTTCTAAATCGGTGCAGATGACTTTCACGACTACGACATCTATCCTATATATTTTGACGATATCACAAGACATAAAAGTCGAGTTCCTTCGAATATGGTTAGATCGTTGCCTGAAAAGATCACTCAACTTCGACAAAATATATTGATTTTAGGAAGGAAATCTGAGTTCTCCTGCGGACTTACGGGCGGCTACAATTATGGGAAACAGCTTGCCGTTCGAGAATTGAAATTATTCCGAGATTCCAATTACCGAGATCCCTAATTAACGCACTCTAGTACATTCGAAATTATCATCTTCACAAAGATCTGAAGGCAACAGAGGTTAAAGAGGTAATATTAAAACGACTAGATAGACACTCTAATCCGTTGGCTATTAATTTACTAGGTAATAGTGTGACGAAGTTAGACGAAGCGGTCGGCTGACTCCGATTTCGTACACCGTAATCGTTAACTGGTAGTACGAAATGTCGCCAGTGGACGATCATTTCACACGGGTCCCCCCCTTCGATTGATTATTATCTGTTTCAGCTAGATCGTAATTTATCTGAATGTGAAAAACACTCATACGCACATTATAACTTGTCATATAATACGTTTTCCAATATAGATCTTGCTCTGGTTTCACCTACACTATACCCTGTTCTCAGTTCTTCAGTTTTTGATGATTTGTGTTCTAGTTTACCTAGTTATCATAATCATAACGCCAAACGTTACTACTCAAGCGATATAAACACCACATTTTCTTTTCACACATAGTAGACTAGAAATCTTACACAAATCTAGTCTACCTAGCAAACCACTCGGTTCAATAAAAGATAATACTTCGAACATATTCCTCGAGGCAATCTTTAAAGCTGCTGACACAACTATACCCAAGTCAGCTCATACGTCCGAGAAGGTTCCCATGCTGGTGCAATCAGATTGCTGTAGCAATTCACGAACTCAAACGTGCACTCGGGAAATATAAACACTCTATCGCTGACTTGATTCGTTTCAAAAAATTGCGCGCTGCAGCTCGTAATGTTATCAAAATAATTGTTTTATTCCACCGGCAGCATCGCGTCATTAAAAAACAACACTCAATGGTGTAAGTTCCACACCTATACGTTCATTGAAGATAGACGGGGGAAAAAACTCAATCTTGTTTCGGTTTAATTTAAAACGTGTCAGAATTCTCTTGATAGCGCCATTTTTTTTCACGTTGCTATATATATATATTTTTTTTTTTTGATTGTACATCGTGCTCTGTATTTGTTTGATATATTCCTTAGCCTTCTGTTTGATTTTTGCGCCTTCAATTTATATTTGAAAATATGACTTGTCCATTTGTATGTTCGTAATAAATTTCCGTTTTCACGGATTAATCTAAAAATTTCTTCGCTACTAATTTTCTTTGTCCACGCAATTTTTCTTACATTTTCCGCAAAAACACCCGGACGCCTCTAACTGATCCGGCGTCCTTTTATATGTGAATAATAAAAAAAAAAACAAACGGACATTCGATCTATTTGTAATTGGGGCGATATTTTCTAAGTCACGGCTAATAGAGATCGGTTCGGTTAATTAATTCGACGTGTACGTTCGTTATTATACATTCCGTTGTTTTATAGGATCGATTTTAAATATCGAGACGATGTAAACAAAATATTTCCACGATCGTTATCTGGATTGTTTTTTTATTTATTTTTATTTTTTTTTTTTTAACAAAATCCACAAATAAACGATTCATTCGAATCGACCTTCTTTTTAATTTCGTCTAATTTACCGATAATAAGGTCGATTAACATATTTTCATCCCATCATTATCATTACCGTTGTCATTATTTATTATCGTCTTATCGTTGTTATAAATGTTATATGGGCCATTTTCAACGAAAAATTCGAAAAACAACGACAAAGCGATATTACTAAATATAAATAAATAAAAACCAATCTATAGGGCAATGCTGAATACATATACCTTAACGGCTAGATCTATGCCGATGTCAATAAGCTTTTCTTATTATAAAACGCTGCTTTGGTTTCGGCAATTCTGCTTTTTGTATCTCTTTCACCCATCTTTCGTTATTACGTTTCCCAACTATCGTTTTAGTTTTTCTCGCTTAATATCGATATTAAATTGAATCCTTATCTATCTTCTATCTATATATATATAAAAGAAAGTCGTGTTAGTTACACCACTTATAACTCAAGAACGGCAGAACAGATTTGGCTGAAAATTGGTATAGCTTAGAGCCAGGAGACGGACATAAGATACTTTTTATCCCGTTCGACAGCGTTCGGTGTCGAGCTACGAATTTTCGAAAATCGATGACCTGCCCCCTTTGGCAAGGCATAGCGAGCGCCGTAAACATTTTTAAACGATTCCGATTTTATAATTTGTCATTTATATGCAGGATCTATAGGATCAAGCGAAAAAACCGCGAAAAAAATTTCAAACCCAAACCGAACATCAGCAATTTTTTCAAAATTTCGATTTTTTCGCAATAATTCGAGAACGATTCGAAATTTAGAAAATTTATTTAAACGAAAGTTATTTATCATTAAAATACGCGTCTAACGATGGTATCGCCGTATTTTTATATCGAATAGTCGCCGAGAAAATTGGGCTTAAAGGGTTTTGGGGTTTTGGGCCATTTTTGCGGCCCCCATGATAGATGGGGGGGTTCGGGTTGAGCTCAATAGAAAGTAGACGTGGAGATCTATAATTTATGTAATTACGTGAATGTTTTAAAAATTAACCGGTAACGAGAAATCGCGAGTTGAAAATTTCATTTTCGATTTTTAAAAATTTTGCCGGCTATTTTTGGACGACCGAATCTACAATGCATTTAGCATGGGCCAGTGTTAATTATATATCTATATATCGTTATATATATATATATTTATATAGCGAATTTGTTATCGACTATAAATCGCTTACGTTTAGAGATACGAAAAAAATTGTTATTACCTAATTCGATCGTCGTAAAGAAACCTATTGAACCGAGTCATCGTCGAAATTTAAAAAAAAAATTTAGAGGTGTATGGGGGGTGACTCATTAAAATTTCGATTTTGGAAAAATTCCGTTAAAATCGATACGGATACGATAGATATTAAAATGACGAATTCGAAACAGAAAACCGTTTTTCGTTACGATCGATAGTTGTCGAGCTACGAATTTTCGAAAATCGACGATCTGCCACCTTTGGCAAGGCATAGCGAGCGACATAAACATTTTTAAACGATTCCGATTTTATAATTTGTCGTTACTATATAAGATTTATAGGATAAAATGAAAAAAACGCGAAAAAAATTTCAAACCCAAAATTGCGGACATGTATAACGCTTCGATTCAGTATTTACTTTGGATTCACTTTCATTTACTTAGAGAAGTTCAACTAAATAACACTTCATTTTTGTAATCGAAATGAATTCATTACTGTTGTAAAATGAAATAAAATTTTCCTTTAAATTTTTTTTTATCTTTTAATCACCAAACGAAATGTTACATAAAACGAAGCCATCTGGTGGGAGTTCGCCGGGTTTGCTAGTATTATTATATTTATCGCGTACTAATATTTCGATCTTTATTTTATTTATTTTCATATTACATTCCTGCGGCATGTTTTCCATTCTACACTTTTATTCAGTTCTTTTCCCGATTCAGCTGATACAGCGATATCGTCGGCATAAGCGTACTAACATTCCCCCCCCCCCCCCGTGCATTGGTCTTGAACTTTTTCTTTAGTTTCTACGTAAACATTGAATAACACGCGTGACAAGACGCATATTCTTGTCGTACACCTAATTTTTGTTTCTGTTTATTTCTAATTTTTATAATCATCCGTTGATTATTATATATATATTGTATATAATCCTTCTTTCCTTATATTTTAATCCCATGGGAGTTTTTTTTTAATAAACATCTTTTTCCATTCGATATTGTCAAATGTCTTTTTTCTGTATGTCTATAAATCGTATAAATGTGCTTTTTCCTATTATATTATACGCACGACGATCTGATAATTATTTAAATCGGTATACCATTAAAGATTGCTACGTATAAAATGAGATTAACTCGTTTTTAAGAAAGCCGTATCGTCTACATACGACATGAAAATTACTCTGAAACAAGTGAAAACGTGTAAAGAAATATTTTATGCGCGATATCGTATTAAGTACGCGAATTGCGGATAGTTTTTTTAACGCGTGTTACATAAATATTTCGAAACGTTCGTTACATACATAATTAAAAATGCGCGTTAATCGTGTAGAATTGGCGTTACGTAATAACAAAAAAAAAAAAAAAAAAAAAAAAAAAAAGTGTGTCAGTTTTTACAAAAATATGAGAAACGGTCGCATAGGCACAGTTGTAACCGAAAATGTATAATTTTTGATAAATATCAAAACAGGACGACGCTCAATGTTTTTTCGTTTATTTTTATTTATTTATTATTATTTTTTTTTTTTAATGAAATTAGAATTTTTTCAGCGGATTTTTTTCTTTTAAAATAATTCTAGATTAGAAAATATTTCCCGAAAATCGGATATATTAAATCGTAACGGTACCCGACGTATAGTAATTATATTTATTAAGAGGAAAACGATTTATTTCAATAATATAAAAGTCTATAAATCGCTAATAATTTATACGTACATAAATATACGCCGAGTATGCTTAAAATTCCGCTTAGTGACTAAATACGAAAATAAACGACCTTATACAAAAAACTACTGAAGAAATAACGAAGAAATTAACGATAAAATATTTATGGAAAAAATTTAACCGTTATATTAAATTTAATGTAAAACGTTTAAAAATCGTAACACACATCTGATTGAATAAGAAATCAATGCCTAATACAACGTAATACCCGATTACGCGTCATGTAGTGGAGTAGAGAGCTCTCCTTAATAACTCAGAAAGATATATCATTCACTTTATTCAGCTAGAGCATAGGGGTCAACTAATGTACAATGAGATCATTAATCAATCGCCTCTCACTTATTACTATCAGCTCCAGCCGTCTCTAACAGCCGTGGTTCTATTTATTTAAGAAGATTATTCGTAAGGGAATTTTACTCATCCGTATAGATTACGGTTTGAACACCATTTGTTGCCTGGCCGTCTTTTCCGTATGCAGCTTAGAGAAAGTCCTTTCTGTATTGGGCAGTCTGAAACCCCGATCATGTCTTTTTTGAATGCTCTGCTCGCCGTTGCGGAGCTTTACCTCGTCTTGCTACGTTCTTCGACTATTACACCTCACCATCTGGATAATCTACAATTATTCCGCCATATAGCGACATTTCTAGAGAAGTCAGCATGCTTGATTAAGATGTAGATACTCCCCACAGTATCACGTTGCAGAAAAAAAAAAAAAAACTAAATTAAATTATCGTCACGATATATGTGTCGTAAAATTTCTTCGACAATTTATAAATATGAACATTAAGTACGAGGAATATTTTGGAATCCGTGTATTTAGTGCATCATCGAAGAGCATTTAATCATATTCTGTCAACACCGGTTTTGCATTAACTGGAGTTCTTTTTTCATTTGTAAATCTAAAGACCGAACAAGTGTAAACTAACCTACCAGTCTTATAATGGCGGTGTCTAGAAATTTTATTTATTTTTTTCCCCTTCTTTTAGTTATAATTTGCGTCTGTTGTCGAGTTTATATTGCGTTAATTATTCCTCCGGTGGTTGTACTTTAACACGTATTCGATATATCATCCTGTAGTAGTAAGTTGTGTATAATCCGTTAATTTCTTTTTCGAAATTTTTGCATTCTAGTAATATCTGGTGTAAGCTTAGTTGATCGTTACACGTTGAGCAGACAGGTGGAGGATCTTCGTCCAATAGATGTCGAGACGTGAGCAGTGTATGCCCTAGGCGTAATCTAGTTAAAGCTACTTCCTGTTTTTTTTTTTTTTTTTTTTTTTTTTTGTGTGCCGTCATCCAATATCCTAACTTTGGTTTTATTTGATAAAGGTGTGTACGTGTGCAATGTGTTTCCCAGTAGTTCTGATACAGTGCTGTGGTTTTCCTGTTTGATGATTGCGTGTAGATCAGTTAAGCGGGTGGCTTTAGCTATTTTAAGGTTTCCCTGTAGTGTTTTAGCCGCTTCATCTGCATTTTCATCTGCATTTTCATCTGCATTTTCATTACCTAAAATTCACGAGTGAGCCGGTGTCCGAAGAAAACCCAACTTATTATTCTGCGAAGTTCATCTGTATATATTTAAAGTGTTGATAGCGTCGGTGTTTTTATTCTTAATTAGATGTTTGACATACTGCAACGCACCGATTGAATCAGCGCATATGACATATATTTGTTAGGAACCGTTTGTTTTAGAATGTATTTTAGACTTTTATAAATTGCAATAAGCTCAGCTATATAGATGTTATTGCAGGTAATCGATATACATTTCATTGTTTACAAGGAAAGCGGAGGTAGTTCGGTTTAAAGATTTAGATGCATCCGCATATATATTTGTATCTGGTTCGCGTATCTTTGATTGGGTATTTGATAGAATTTAAATTTTAAAATATTCGGCGGATGTAGTGTTTTTAGTATAATTATTTAATTCTGCGTTTATTATTATCGAGAAGTTTATCCAAGGTGGAAGTTTTGGAGGGTTATTTATTTTAATACTTAGTAACGTATATTGACGATTTTGTAGTATGTTTCTTCTCTGACATAGGTTTGGATGCATGAGGTTTGTTTCGAAATAAATGTTGGAAATTACTCGTTTGTAAATTTGGATAAGCTGCGTTGGAGGTGGTTGAAAAAACTTTACTGTAATATTTTAGAACGAGTATTCGCCGTCTATATTTGAGTGGCAGTATGTTGAATTGGACGTGTAATGATAATATGGGGCTTGTAAAAGCTTTTCGTGCTATATTCTAAGGGCTGTATTTTGAACGGCATCCAGGTTTTCTGTAGATTTCTGTATAAAACAGTAAGTGTTTTTCTGTCAGCTCCCCGTGAGATGTGCTTAAGCATTTTCGACATATTTAATTTTTATGTATAACTTATTTTCAGTTGGTTTATGTGTTTTTCCTGTCTAAAATTAGTCCTACTATCCTTAGGGAGTCTGTGTTTCCTGTCTGGATCGAGCCTATTTGTAAACAAGGAGTGAGCGATTTACGTTTTTTATGGAAAGAGATATGTTTGGTTTTCGACGTAGAAGCCCTCAGTTGTAGCCCATTTGTTTATGTCATTTATGGACTTTTTTTGGAGTAATTGCTCTATGTATTTTATTTCACAGTGTGAATAGTAAATTATAAGATCATCGGCGGCGTAAATACAGTAATTTACTGGAGATGAAATGTTACGTTTAATACTTGTGTCATAGCAATTATGAATAGTGTGGGACTAATTACGGAACTTTGCGGAATAATGCGTCCGTTTAATTTTACCGCGGAATTTTCTGTTGTTTAAAAAGTTTTTAATAAATATGTATAGATTTCCAGTAAAACCCCAATTGATGGAGCGTCAACAGTATGTGATGTTTACACAGCTTATCGAAGGTTTTCTCTAAGTCAAAGCTGACTAACGTAATTTTATTTAGAATTAAATTTTCCCGTATTTCGGATGTTAACTTAATTAATAAATCCTGAGTTTATTTTCTAAATCCAAACTGCAACGGATCTAATAAGTTTAAACTTTCTAGCTGCCAGAGTATTCTGTTGTTTATTATTCTTTCTAATAATTTTCAAAGGGTATTTCTGATCGAAATGGGTCTATAGCTAGCAGGGTGTAGAGCATTTTTATTTGACTTTAGAATCAGGATCGAATGAACTTCTCTCCACATTTCCGGGAAGGAGTGATTTTCCCAGAGGGTATTAAAAAAAAGTGAAAAATTGCATTTTTCGATTTAGCATTCAGGTGTTCATTCGTGTTTATGTGGATGTCATCAGGCCCGGCGGCGGTTGGACGCTTTCTTTTAGGGCATGATTAAATTCTTCGTCAGTTATAGCAACATTATAGTTTTGATCAATGCTTGAGTTAAAATCGAAAAAGTAGTTTGACTCTTCCGAGGGTTTGATTTTTTTGACAAGTTTTGGAATAGCTTTTTTTTGCATCATCGATAGATTTATTAATAATGTGCGCCTTAAATGAAAGACGAGAGTTTAGACTAACTCTGGGATACCTCTTTCCGCCGACAGATGCATTTACCCCATTAGTAATATCTGATAGAGAAGGAAGATATCTTTCAATAAACAAATATATATATATATTACTGTAATCGCATTATAAGTAGAAATTTTTCTTTACTATACTACTCGTCTTTATATTAATTCTGTAATCATCTGGCAAGCCATGTTGGGCGTTACGTAATTATTGTTTAAAATTTTTGTTTTTATTTTTCCGTATATATTATGTTGAAATTCCTTTTTTCTTTCTTTCAAGATGATCAGGAAGACTGAAATTTTAATTCGTTAAATTTATTTTTGATTATTATTTTTGATATCTTTTCAAACGACGTCAGATGGCGCAACGAATATTCCCGAAACGATCTTTTGTTGCCCGTTCATTTACTGTGATTTATATATATATATATATATATATATATATATATATATATATATATATATATATATATAATCATCATCATCGTGCTGTTCACAGAGCATATATTTCTCAGCCAATCGTTAATAATATTGTTCACAATCGCGCGTATCTTTTCTCAACGTCTCATCGACGTTTAATCGACAATCGCCTGATTATTAAGACTCGATAACAAGAAGTTATTAAGACTCGATAACAATAAGTTATTAAGACTCGATAACAAGAAGTATTTCGCAACGACGCTTGTTCAGCAGCGAACGTATCATCGAGCGAGAATAATAATAATAGCGAGAATAAACCGCGTGTAGATCGGCCACTCCAATATTATATATCATCATCGTCATCACGTTGCGACTTTAATTTTCAAAGACTGTATGCATCAATATCTATATGCACTTAAATAGAATATCTCGGTCCCTATAATCTGGTCTGCTACTCGCGACACCACCCTATGTCTTTAAAGGGTTTTATTATCATTTTCAATCTTCTTCTTCTTCTTCTTCCCCGCCGAGGCTTCCCTTCGATTTTCTCTTGTATAACCAGCGTGAATAATCTTTCCTGGCGGATTTTGCGCATCCCGTATTTTCTTTTCCTCTTCATAATGTCATCTATCAGGACCATTTTTTCCATTCCGCTTTAGTAGGGGAACTTCTTTATTCGTTCTCTTCTCTTTCCGTGAGATTCACCACATACGCTTAAGCGTGTTTACATTTCAAATGGGTTTAATCGTTATATATAGATATGTATATAAAAATTTCCCAATTGTCCGTAATATAGCCTTACTCGTTGTTTGTTTTCCTATTCAACCATCAAAACCACTATGTACCGTTGCATATCTTTTATTTAATCTACGTAATATTCCTCATTATTATTATTACGGTTATTTTAATTGTTATATTTTAATTAATCAATTTTAAATTTATAATCTTACCCCCCTTTATTATAAATACGTAATAATTAGTGGACCGCAACAGCTATGTTGATAAGGGGTTGGAAATCGAAAAAAAAAGTGATCATTACACGTGATCGCGAATTTTTAAGAAGAGCGCTGTTTTTATTCCCAGATTTTGTGCCGTATTTAAAATTAGACGATAACAAAAATTTAGTAATAGGGACGTCATTAAAATTCCCGTAATTTTTTACTCATATGTGATGAGGTCGATTTGGTTTGTAATGAAATGTAAAATTCCCCGTTATTTATTTAGTAACGGTAAGTGCGTATATAATTGTATTCGAAAATTGTTGGAAATATATATTTATATATAATACACATATATGTCTACATACTACACGTCAGTTTATAATGAACGCTATAATACATCATATTTATATTAATAATAAAAATCCAGTACAGAAGGTATAACAACAAATTCGTACCGTTCCGCATTGGATAATATTATTCAGTTTACTTCGTATGTAGATAATTAACTGTGGACATACATATATATATAAGTTGAAAAAAGTTCAAATCGTACGATACGCTATCTTAATAACCGGCAAACTAATATTAATCCAAACAAAACTAAAACTATCTTTTTCAGCCATTTTCGCGATTTTGCTTCCGTCTAATAAATAATTCTATAATAAAAAAAATTATATATTTTATATATATATATAATATTAACATTATATATATACATATATATATATATATATATATATATATATATATATATATATATAAAGTTGAATATATTGGAGAGTAGTGATTTTATTAATTAATTATTTAAAAAAAAAAAAAAAAAACTTTTGCGATTAAAAAACTTTTAGTGATTGTGTTATATATATATTTTTTTAATAATTATATATATATATATATATATATATATATATATATATATATATATATATATATATGAGGAACTGCGATTTTCTCTATTACAACGTATACAGCACAACTTATATGACGTCATTTTTAAGATGGTAGTTTTATCCTATGAAAAATCTATAAGAAAATGGTTCATTGGATAGGAAAGTGCATAAAAATTTGTAAAATTTATTAGCAACATATATATATATATATATAATCTCATGCATGCTGTTATCGCGTATACCGTAAAATATTATTTTTGAAGTATATTCCCACTTGCGTAGTCCGTTAGATAAGATATTTTACTTTATCGGTAGCCCTAGTTGGACTAATACGCTATTCTTGGTGTGTTTCTAGATCGCCGCCTAAATTTTACTCGGGGCATTGATCTTTTCCTATTAATATTAAAGCGAATAAAGCAATTTACGTCATGTGTATCTTTAAAGGAAAATCCTTCCTGAACTCTCATTATAATAAAATGATTCCTTATAAAACTTTTATACGTCCGGTAATAACTTACGCGTATATAGTCTTCTATTTCAAATTCAGCATATAAATAACTCCAAACTATAACAGATGCCTCCGATTCGTAATAAGTCGAAATACCAAAAGAATCTCATTTATACGTGAAATTACTAATCTATTCTATCTTAAGGATTTTATATATATTAAACCTATCCGCTAAATTCTTCACTCGGTGTTCACCTCACACTAATCCAAACATTTTCAGACGATTAAAAACTATGTAACCGAAGTATAAGACGTCTCTAAAACACAACCTATTTATAAGATCGATTAATTTGATAAACTATATATAGTACAAATCTTGCTCAGTATTAGAATCGGAGTTACCTTGGTCCTAATCATCGTATATATAGTAAATGATAATTAAATTACTTTTAAGTATACCGATTTTACAGGTTTTAATGGTATTTTTTTCCTGATAATTTTCATTATATAGCTTAATATAAAATAACGATGATAAATATATTACTATAGAGCAGTTCACTGCCGTAAGTATTTTTACCCTGGTACACAGTTACCATTATCTGTATTAGTGCATGTAAAATATACCGTTGTTTTATTATTGTTGTTGTCATATATTACGTTCCGTGCTTTATCTGATCTTGCTACGTTCTCCATGTATTACACCTCCGTATAATGTATCGTCCCTTCTCCATTTGGATAATCTGCAATTATACCTCCGTGTAGCAACATTTTTAGAGAATTCAGCATCTTTGATGAAAATATAAATAATCTCTATCACGCGGCACTAGCAACATCTCTAACAACTGTAAATTCTGAGACGATGGTGACGCGGATAACAAAAAGATCCAGTCGCATGATATTAGATATAACATTAGCAGCAGCAGAAGTGGGATAGGTACGGTATAAACATGATATACTAAGAAGAAACTTTCTCTGGTACTTATTGATGGAGCACAAAATTCTTTTATTAACACAGACAAAAAAGCCATATGCATAAAGCGACTGAATTAGTCCCCCTATACAAAATGACTCTCTACCTGCGTGTTTTCGACCATATGCCAGAACTGGAAGTATGAACTGATTATATAATTTCCGTTTTAGACGGTATTTCTTGTTTTTTCTTTAAAAAAAAAAAATACGCTGTTTAATTCCCCAAAGGCTACACGTGCTATACTCTAAACTTCTGCTTGCATTAACATATCCTTTTGTCAATCGTAATTTTTTGTCCTCCGTAAGTGTACTTACTGCTTCTACATGTACTTAATCTATTTTCGGTCGTAAAGCTTGTCCGCTATTTGCCACGTTACTATTTTTTATGTAAATTTATTTTTATGTAAATTTATTTTTAATCCTAATTTAATCGATAATGTATCTAATTCAGTTAGCATCGCTTACAAGTTCCTCTGCAACTCTAAGATGATTTAAGTCGTCGATTTTTATATTTACATAGCTCTAGCCTTCTGAATATACTTTCTAATACATCGATAAACAATTTCAGTGACGGGATATTTCCCTGTCTTACGCCTCTTTTCGTTGCTATTTTCTTAGATACGTTCCACAAATTTATCCGCATCGTCGCGGACCGACAAGTATTCTTGATCAGTTGTATATATTCCATAGCTATATAATGAATTTATCACGGCCCATATGTTTACGAAATCAGATGCCTTTTGAAAATATATAAATTTATGTATTATATTCCCCGTATTTTTGTATCGACGTTTAAATTTCCGATAAATGATCGAATCCCTGTTTTAAGCCCGTTTGCTCCTTCGACAACTGTTTAAAATCTATCCATTGTAATAGTGTGCTTATTGTTATACGTGCGAATAAATTAGACAGGTGGATTGATAATAAAAATAATACACTAATTCATGACAAGGAGTTTAATATATCTATATATATATATTATAAACACTAATTTTGCTAAAACTTGTAAATTTTTAGACATAAAAAAGCTTCATAGTGACATGTCTCAGTACTATTTAATTAGATCATTAGTCTTTCAAAGGCCAGACTCTAAAGAAACGACGCAAAGCTTTAGAAGCTAAATCTGTACAGGACGGTATCTTACTGACAGACGACCGACTAGCTGCTTTGGAAAAAGCAAAACAAATTAAAGACTCCTTTTGAAAAAATCGATACTCAGCATCCAGGTTATCTTGTCGCACAAGACACCTATTATGTCGGTAATATGAAAATAGTAGATAGAATATACCAACAAACCTTTATTGATACTTATTCCAGAGTAGCTAGTGCTTCCGATAAATCTTTACAAGTCTTATACTCACTATAGAGACGTTGCTTTTCTCGACAAACGCTGTTTTTGATGTAGGCTTCAGTAAATCATTTAGACTGTTATTTTGCGGTCTACCTACAATATATTTTATATTATGAGTATCACACCAATCAAACATTTGATGACGGCTGAATCCACTATTACCGTGAAAAATAATCTTTACCACTGGCCTAGAAAGTTTTACTAATAAAGATTTTTTTTTTTTTTGACCTAGTTTTCACCCGTTGGCCAGTTTAAGTGGATTGTTCAGACTATAAACTTATATTATTAGCCTTAATAAAATTATATAATCTATGCGCATCCAAGGAGATAGGATCTACCATACGTTCTTCAAGTTGTATTGGAAGCGTATTCCTTGTCGATAAAAGTTCAGACATAAAGCTGTCTCTATTTTTGTATTTTGGGCAGGACCAGAACTGATGTTCGACGCTATCTTCGATATTACATATCTCACAAACTCCCATTCTGATGATCCCCACTTTGGCTGGATGACTAGGTGAACAGTTATGACCACTCTTTAGTCTAACAAACACAGATACAAAATCTTTATGGAGAAGATCCCCATGTTTAAACCTTACCTTTTAACAAGCTTTGAAATTCAAAATATGATTGAAAAGAACGGTACAACATTTCCTTAAGCGTCGGTATTCACTGTCTCCATTTTAGTTTAACGTGCTTCTCAATAGCCGGAATTAGATCTGATCGCGTAATCGCATCCGCTAATTTCCAGGACGCCACAATGGGCAGGTACCCACTTAAACTTCACCTTAGTTCCAATACTCATTGAAAATTGCGGGAGTCTAGATAGTTGTAAAAGAACACTCATGGAGTCAGCGAGTATTAGGATATTTTTTTTCTTATATAATCTAATAAAAGAAACAGCCTCGTACATGGCATACATTTCCATGAAAAATGATGAGCTTACATATGCGGAACAACTTAGAGATGTTTCTGCTGTGGTAAAAAAAAGCGGCTGTACATCACTTTTTAGTATGTTCAATAGAGCCATCGGTGTAAATAATTTCATAATCGTTGTACTCCTTCTCCAATACTGACTCGACAATGGAATTGTTAACGCCATTTGGGAGACTCTTCGATGTATTGGAAAAAACTAGTATCTACAATTAATCTAAACTGTAGTATCTGGAAGGAAGTTTTATAGAAGGGATCTAAAGACGTCTGTACTAAACTTATCTCGTGCAGTTTGTTACGACTATGAATGAGTGGAGGTAAATTTTTACCAAGCCAATATTTATTATTGCGTGCTTTGTACATACGTGTAAGTTGTTTGTTGATTACGTGAGGGTAACGCTGCCTGACTCTAAGGTAAAATTTATCGGATATAAATTTCTGTCTTGCGAGTAAGATATTAATGGGAGTAGAGCGCATAGCGCCCAAGCATAAGCGAAGGGCTACATTCTGCATCAACTGTAATTTTTTTATCTGTGTTTTATTAAAAGTAATGAACGGCGCAATATAATCTATATGGGATCTGATGAGAGCTATATAGATCTGAAGACCTACTACTGGATGGACACCCCACTTCATTCCGATAATGGCTCGTAGTACATTAAGTCCTTTGTTGCACTTTTGTAACAAAAATTTGGTCCCTTCATTCCACGACATTTTAGGGTCAAACATTATCCCCAGATATTTGGCGGACTGCTCAAAGACAATAGACTTTTTATTAATGCGCAGTAGTGGTGATGTACGGAAAAATTTTCTCGAGAACAAGATACCACGAGTCTTATCCATATTAATATTCAATTGTAAAGTAACTAGAAGATTTTGCAATTTATTTAGCGCTATCTGTAATTTTTGAATTGCTAAGTCTATAGAAGCTGCTGCTCCACGTATCACCAGATCATCTGCATACTGAAATATCACTATCGATTTATTTTGAATTTGTTCTATAGATTTCGTATAAACGGTGTATAATAACGAACTGAGGAGGCTCCCTTGGGCTAAACCTTTGCCAGAATAAACCGAGGCATATTGCGTACCTTTATATTTTACTGTTAACTTTCTAACATAAAAATAGTTAAATATCCATGTACAAATTTTTTGGTTAACCCCACGTGTTATTAACTATTCGTATAATGTGAAAAAATTGACATTATCATAAGCCGATTGAACATCAATAAAAACAGATACGACACTCCGTTTATAGGCCAGATGATTCTGAATATATAATGTAAAAGAACTTAATGCGTCAGTAGAACTAAATCCTTTTCTGAAACCATATTGGGTGGTCGAAATTTGCTTGAAGTTATAGGCCCACCATTCTAACCTGAACTTCAGAATATTTTCTAACGTTTTCCCCAGATAATATTGCCTGCGAATGTTTTGTTGGTCCTGCTTTGACGTCCGATCGAACGAGCCAAAGGCTTATACATATAGGCACATATGGGCAGGCCTATTCCCACAGTGTAGTCGGGCTTCTAGATAAAGGAGTTCCAGAATCTTTTCCGAATGTCGGAATGGTCATACGAATATATTTAACGTTAACGAGTAGCAACGTAACCGGTGAAAGATCATCCTCGAAATTATTTATCGCGAAAAATGTATTAAAAACATCAACTGCTCGAGATTGTTTAAATTATTCGACAATCACGAGTAACGGAACGATATACTATATATATATATATATATATATATATATATATATATATATATATATATATATATATATATATATAACGAGAAATAAACATTAATGAGATTATAGAATAACAGTTTCTTTAATTTTCTTTGTATAAATATTCTCTGTATAACAATTTGTCGGGATAAATATATTACTGTATTTTAATTTTATAGAAATAAATTAAAATAAATTTCTCTATTTTTCGAGAGTACTAATAATTTCGTTTAAATGAACAAATTTTTTTAAAGTATTTTTATACGTATAATTTTTATAATAATTTTTATTATGTTCCTAATTTTTTCTTCCTTATAAGGAGGTCCCAGGCTGTTTGTGCCCATAGCCCTCGAATCATTTAATTTGGTACTATATATATATATATATATATATATATATATATATATATAAAACAGTGTACGCGAATATTATGTTCGATGAGAATAATGATGAAATTAGACTGTACACCCGGCTTCGCATCAGACAATTATCTCCGGCTGATCTAGACCTTTTGACGAATTAACGATATATAATATAATTTTTCCAAGAAAGTATGCTTTGCTCGTAAATTTTATCACTCATTCATGAACCATGTCGAAAGTGTGTCGTTATTGTCTATGGATATAACATAAAGAAGTCTGTATTTTGTAAGTCGTTTTCATGCATAAGCGGAATTTGTTGGCCATTATTTGTACGCGATATTTTTTAAACAAATCAAGAAAATTGATCGTTTACAAGAATTACTGGCTACCACACCCTTCGAAAAAAAGAAAAAAAAAATTGTTCATATATAGTGAAAAAAAAGATGACATCATGTACTGACATTGTTTGGTTAAAAAAACAAAAAAACAAACAACAAACTGTACAAGTTAGGAGAAGCGTGGAACTACTTTCATACAAATTCAGAGCAATCGATTATAATAGCATTGATAAAAATAATAACCGTATGTACTCTAATAATAATCAAATCAAATTAAATCAATTTTATTTCATTATTTTACAACGTATCAATCAATAACATCATAAAAATATTCCCCCGTAAGTGCGCAAAAAAAGTGCGCGTGTAGCGGACATTAAGTAAATAAATCAAGAATATGCACCATAGGTTGAAATGAACAACAAGAGATACTTATTTTAATTTTACAAACATTTACAAAAATTGAAGATTAGCAAATATTTCATAATAGCGGATAATAATAATATAATTGCACAGTTTTACACGCAATTATACACATATTCGTTAAAACATGTATATATATATATATATATATATATATATATATATATATATATATATATATATGCTCTCATATACAAACATGCGTGACAAATAAAATATCTAAAACTTCCGCATCCAACTCGTGTGCAATTGCCATACAGAAATAGGAAAATATCGAACTAAAATTCTCGATGTAACGAATTAAACAAATGTATGTAGTGAATTTCGACAATAAATACATATTATCAGTTTACAAATTCAAAATTTAGGTTCGTTAACTTAAAATTATTAATGATATACTAATAGTAATAATAATAATAATACAACCGCACAAAATAAGAAATTTTGATTTTCCTAACACAATTCATGTGCAATTATTATACATAGAAATAAGATAACGCCGAACAAAACTTCTCAAAATAATAAACTACAACGCATGTAATTAAATACAGTAAAACTTCTTTTATCCGTCACCCTCTGGACCGGGCCTGTGACGGATAACTGAATAGACGGATAACGGAAATTTCAGTAATTTGTGAATATTATGGTTTCAGTTTTACTATCGTTAATTTTGATTTTCCACGTATATAATAAACAGAAATGGTCCAAGAATACTTCCCTGTGGTACTCCTGCTGTGGCATAACTAATTTTACATTTATGAGTTTTAATTTTAACATAAAATTTTCTGTTTGTTTGATCATGGAGATACGCGGGAAACCATAATTGATTAACTTAAATAAAATTCCACCATGCCAGCTTGTATCGAAAGTTTTCTCAATATCAAGCATTGCTAATCCAGTGTGTTTATTTTGATTAAAATTATCACCGATTTCATTACGGACTTTTACTAGTTGCATAGCGGTATTTAAATTCGGTCTAAAACTGTACTGAAAATTATTAAGAGTTTCGTTTGTGTTTTCTTAGTGTCTAATCAGTAATATTTTTTCAAATATTTTACTCATATTACTGAGTAGACTGGTAGGTCGTATGTTTTTAATCGAGGAAGCATACTTGCCTGGTTTTGGGAGGGACACAGTTACCGATAATCTCCACGACACAGGGTAATAACATAGACGAATGCAAGAATTAAATAATGTTGCGAGATACAATTAAGAGGTAGGATTTTGGTCGTATCTGTAGGCACACGGACATCGTGAAGTTTAATCTGTTTAATAGTAAATTTTTCTCTCCCTTAAATTCGACTAATAAGGATTCGGTAATTTTTTTGATTATTTTCAAAATTGTTTAACACATTTGTATAATAATTGAATTCTCGGTACTGGCTTTAAGATGACTCCGTCTGCAATGGCAATATTTGAAGGAAACATTTTATATACTTTAAAAGGAGAATATTTTTCAAGCGTCAATAAAATCAAGTCATCATTACTCCACTTATTTCGCTGACGAAAACTTTAGTTTAGTTTTCTGTACTGCTTTTTACATTGCCTTACTGATATACAATTAATCTAGATTAAAATTTCGCAATTGGTTGCAAAAAAGATTTTTATTTAAACGATTCTACCGATCTAAGTTTATCTTTGAAGTGATAGTAAACGTGGCATCCGCACCATAGTCATCGATGAAATAAAGTCCCATTATGTCATAATTTTCGACGCCCGTATTTACAGATTTATTTTCCTAACCCCCCTTAAAAAAATATGATCTAAGCGTGACTTGTAATTACTCGAATCTTCGATGAATGTTGCTTAGTCTACTACTCCGACAAAACCGTTAGTGTACGTGAAGTTAAGATAGTCTATACTTAGTTCTTTTTTTAAAAGGTCGTTACTCATGTCACAAGCTATTATCGCCAGTAGTTCTGCACTATTAGCTAACGACTCCTTTAATTCGAATAAAAAATCTGAAACGGTTGAATCGCAAAAACGATAAACACCTATCGGAGAAAAAAAATTTATTATTTACTAATTTCAATTGTAGATGTATTTAGCAGCAGAAATCATCGTATTCCTGATTAAATAAGTTTATTCATCTCTGATATGAGATGTTCACCGGGTCGTATTCGGTCCGGACACAATTTATGCTTACGGTAGAAGAACACGGTTCGTCTGCTCAGCATAATCTTTTCGCATTTGATTCACTTATCTATATCCCAACGCCTTATAGATTATCTTGTTGATAGCTTCGAATTGTACGGAAAACTTCTTAAGCGTCACCGATGTCCTTAGTAAAGAAATATCTCTTCGCGAATATGCGAGTCATCCGTCACTGAAGGACGGAGATATGAGCGTTGTACGTGTAATAACTGTTCCTGTAAAATTAAAGGCAGCTTACGCATTTGAAAATACTAATCCGAACTTTTTTGTACCACCAAAAACGAGATAATTCGTACAATTACCAAGCACTTTTGGCGAATATATATATATATATATATATATATATATATATATATATATATATATATATATATATATATATATAGTCGAATCGCCGATTATTCTACACAATTTCATACATTTACCGAACTTACCGTTAGACATTGACAATTCTATACATTTCTCGGTTTTTCTGTAGAATCACTCATTACACACACGTGTATAAAATTTCTATAACAGATGCGATAGTAAACGATTTATCGCCATCGAGAGTAATAGAGCAAACTATAATAACTACGAATCATTATTATTGAGAAAGTAGAAACGTAAAGCCTAACCCGCTTTATTAAGATATTTTACTATACTTTATCTTAACTTCGTCAAAGACTTTCTGATTGATATAAGCCATCTATAATTTTATTTGTAACAATTTACTCCTCTCTTTCTCTCTTTTTTCGGTTTGTTTTAGAGTAATAGAGCAAACTATAATAACTACGAATCATTATTATTGAGAAAGTAGAAACGTAAAGCCTAACCCGCTTTATTAAGATATTTTACTATACTTTATCTTAACTTCGTCAAAGACTTTCTGATTGATATAAGCCATCTATAATTTTATTTGTAACAATTTACTCCTCTCTTTCTCTCTTTTTTCGGTTTGTTTTAGAGTAATAGAGCAAACTATAATAACTACGAATCATTATTATTGAGAAAGTAGAAACGTAAAGCCTAATCCGCTTTATTAAGATATTTTACTATATTTTATCTTAACTTCGTCAAAGACTTTCTGATTGATATAAGCCATCTATGATTTTATTTGTAACAATTTACTCCTCTCTTTCTCTCTTTTTTCGGTTTGTTTTAGAGTAATAGAGCAAACTATAATAACTACGAATCGTTATTATTGAGAAAGTAGAAACGTAAAGCCTAATCTGCTTTATTAAGATATTTTACTATACATTATCTTAACTTCGTCAAAGACTTTCTGATTGATATAAGCCATCTATAATTTTATTTGTAACAATTTACTCCTCTCTTTCTCTCTTTTTTTCGGTTTGTTTTAGAGTAATAGAGCAAACTATAATAACTACGAATCATTATTATTGAGAAAGTAGAAACGTAAAGCCTAATCTGCTTTATTAAGATATTTTACTATACTTTATCTTAACTTCGTCAAAGACTTTCTGATTGATATAAGCCATCTATAATTTTATTTGTAACAATTTACTCCTCTCTTTCTCTCTTTTTTCGGTTTGTTTTAGAGTAATAGAGCAAACTATAATAACTACGAATCGTTATTATTGAGAAAGTAGAAATGTAAAGCCTAATCCGCTTTATTAAGATATTTTACTATACTTTATCTTAACTTTGTCAAAGACTTTCTGATTGATATAAGCCATCTATAATTTTATTTGTAACAATTTACTCCTCTCTTTCTCTCTTTTTTCGGTTTGTTTTAGAGTAATAGAGCAAACTATAATAACTACGAATCGTTATTATTGAGAAAGTAGAAATGTAAAGCCTAATCCGCTTTATTAAGATATTTTACTATACTTTATCTTAACTTTGTCAAAGACTTTCTGATTGATATAAGCCATCTATAATTTTATTTGTAACAATTTACTCCTCTCTTTCTCTCTTTTTTTCGGTTTGTTTTTTTTTATTTGCCCCAACTTTCACCCTGTTTAAGCGAACTGTTCTGACTATAAACTTATACTATTAGCCTTAATAAAATAATATAATTTACGCGCATCCAAGGAGGTAGAATCCACAATAAGCTCTTCAAGTTGTATCGATACCGTACAATAGAAGTTCGAAAATAGAAAGCTATTTCTATTTGTGTATTTTGGGCAGGTCTTGATGTTCGATGTTATCTTCAATATTACATACTTATTTTTTGCCATTACTATTATATTCCTGTCCAATCTGGTGTAGCGTAAGCGAGACAACTTTGAACAAATTACAAGCATTCTAAAATAAGTGTCTACGAATTATACTGAATGCTCCAATTTACACGAGAGTATCAGAAATGCACGCTAAATTAAAGCATCCATACATATCTGAAGCTGTAAGTAGCCAGTCCAACAAATTCTATGTAAAGTGTAGTACTAACCCGCATACCATAATAAGGAAAATCGGCAATTACACACGACAATCACTCCAACTACAATACAAAAAATATAAACATAAAAGAATTAAGAATGCGCTTCTCTAAACTGCATGGTTACCTAACTCGAAACCACGCTATACATTAAATTTTGTTTATTATCTTAAGCTATATAATAAGAATTATGTGCACGAAAATATGGATATGTATAAGAAGATGCGTTATGTGTTTCACTATATATATATATATATATATATATATATATATATATATATATATATCACTATACATTAAATAGATAAATTAGTAAAGTTAAGCAGGGTTTTTATTCGTATTTTTTCCCTGCAGTTGTTTTTATTTTCTTATTCCTATATTAGTATTAATATTAAATCAAATATCGCACAGTATGAGCAATTATGTAAGCTCGGTATGTGTACATAAATAGGAATTGTAATTTATTTATTAATCTGAAATATACTTGTTATTATTATTATTATTATTATTATTACCTGACTCCACTTCTGATGATTCCTAACCTGTCAAAGATTACTAGGTGTACAATTATGACCGCTTGTCAATCTAACTAGATGCAAAAAGACAAAATCTTTATGGATGGGATCCCAATGTTTAAACGGGGGCTCTTTTGGAATTTTCTTTCGAATAATGGCATATTTTTTACCTTTTAAGAAGCTTTTGAAATGGAAGTGTGATGGAAAAAAAAATGGTAAAACTTTTCCTTGACCTTTGGTATTAACTGTTACCATTGTAGTTTAATATGCTTCTTAATGGCCGGAGTTAGGTCCGATCGAGTAATCGCATCCGCTATCGCATTTCTACGAACGCCACAATAGATATCTACGCGTACATGTATAAGCATATATATTAACGGATTGTGTGTGTCTTCGTCAAAAGCTACTGAAATTTTTCGTGCACTTTAATTAATTCTTAACTTTAATTTTTTTTTATGAATAATCTTATTATCCATAGTTCTGGAATGAATGGTAACGCTGCTCGGTACCATGGATGCTTAATCTTCACTTATATATATATATATATATATATATATATATAAAATTCGATGATTTATATATGCAAATATACGTTCTTATTTTAATTAATTATATATATATATATATATATATATATATATATATATATATATATATATATATATATATATAATAACAAGCGATCTTATTGTCAACAAAACTCGTTCCATTATGATTTATGATCGAGAATCATGGGCCCCATACAAGAAGAACGTACGTTTGTTGAAAGCTTTCCACCAGAGAGCACTGTGCGCAGGCTACTGCGTGTTCGTTAACATGACCGCGTGACGAATCGCGAAATTTTAGTGCAGGCTAATTGGAAGTATATAGAAATGCTGCTTTAAAACAACAGTTCGAGATGGACCGAACGTGTAATCAGAATGAACGATTGTAGACTTCCGAAGAAATTCCTTTACGGTCAGCTTCTTGCTGGCAAACGTCGCATTAGGCGTCCTTGCTAGCGATACAAAAACTATTTGTGTCATATTCTGAACGAACGAGAAATTGATCCCAAGAAATAGGAGAAACTAGCAGTGGATCGCAAAACCTGGAACAAGCATTAGGAAATGGTCTGCAAAAAGCGGAGTGAAAGGAAAAGGTAACGATGTAAGATTGGAGCAGATTGCATTAATAATGGCGCCTTTACATGTGATACGTGTGGAAAGTAATGTGCCGCGAAAATCGATTTAATTAGACACCTTAGGACCCGTAAATAGTGGATGATACTCCATACTCGGATAACCAGTAGATAAATGAATGAATGAATATATATATATATATATATATATACATACATTTTACCATCTATGTACCTAACGCTATTTTTAATCATCTACATCATTGTATCATTCAGAGTGTTAGTAATTCACGGCGACCTTCATACGTATTCCGGCAATTTTGTTCCTTTTAAAAATAATTAAAATATATTTCTAATTAAATTTATCCTATCCGCGGTTTTATAAAACGTTTACATACATTCCCCGTCGACAGTTTCGATTCCTTCTATCAATCAAGCCCCCTGTTCTCCGTCAGTCTTCGTATAGGTGTACTTACATCATATGCGCGTATGTATACATAAGTATTTGGCTCATCGGTAGTACTGTTTGTCAATATGTTACATGTTTTAATTCATTTATTTCTTCGTGAATAATTACGCGTACATTGTGTTTCATATTCAGACGGTAATTAGCGTAAGCAGTCGTGCTAGCGTACCTTGCGTAAGTAAGTATATAACAAATGAATAAACACGTAAATAAATATATATGAATATGTGTTTATACATATACGTATATATGCTTTTAAATTTACTCATATATATTTATATATTATATATTATATATATATATATATATATATATATATATATATATATATATAATATATATAGCTCGATGAGATGACTCCAGATAGTCAGACGCGGATTAACGTATTGAAAGATCCGGGGATAATTACTTATCAGGAGCCTTCTACAAGGTAAAACCGATAAAACCAAAGACTGTAAACCCCGATACGTTGAACATAACTCGAATCATTAATTTCAAAACTATAAACCCAAAACCCGTAAACACAAAGTCATTAATCTCACATAACCCAACTCTTAGTTCAAACCTTTATATAGAAAATAAATTTTACGCTCATTTTTGACATCTCTTTTAGTATAAAATAAGTAAAGTACTCGAGATAGTTAGTTTATAATATTTCCGCACTTAGCGAAAAAGCTGAAATTAAATATTTTTCTTAATCCGGCAATCCTTTCATGAATTGGTACCTGTGGGTATTTTTGAGTTCGCAGCTTCGGCTCAACAGCGAATTTAGGCTACGTGGGTTTAACGTGTTGGGGTTTACGGTTTTTTGTATTTACGGTTTTTGTATTAAGGAAGAGTACGGTTATGTGGGTTCGACGATTTTGGGATTATTACGAGTTGGGCTAGGTGGATTTAACATTTTCAGGGTATATAGCTTTTGGATTTAAATTTTGTGGTTATGCAAGAAAAAAGTTTCTCATCGGGATGAAACCCGGGGCTGCAGCCACCCGTAGCCCCCTGTTAAACTGAGCATGCAAAGAGTCAAAACGAATCATACAATACTGACCGGATAAACAAAAAAAAAAAAAAACGAAAAACAGGAAAAGACAAATTGTTTACGATGATTCATCGAAAGTTGCCCGGAAATAATGGCAGCTTAAGATAGGAGTGGAATGGATTGAACAAAATTGGGCAATGCCTTCATCCAGGAGTGTACAGACAAAGGCATATTGTGATTTATACATATATATATATATACATATATATACATATATATATGCGTGTTTGTGTACAGATATTGTTAAAAAAATATTTATAAAACACTTACTGTCCATTCTAGTCTCATCCATTTTATTCGAAATAACTTGACGTTTTCCTTTGTTTATCATTTTGAAGTAATACGCATGAGTGTGTAACGTATGTAACACACACACATATATATATATAAATATAAATATATATATATATATATATATATATATATATAATCGTTTGTTTATTTTTACTTGTCAATTTTCAACGTATAACATTATATTAAGAAAAAAATGATGCAAAAACGAACAAAAATAAACAAACAAAAAAACAAAAACAAAACAAAACATTTTTGAAACGATAAATAAATAAATAAACGTGAGAACACAATCTGTTCGATCAAGGGATATGCACCACACACTCCGAACCTGATCACTATCTCTATCATCATCATCATTGACTTTTCATTTTATTTTTTTTTGCTTGGTACAATTTTATTCTCGTTTCCTTCCGCGCTCGTAACTTGCGTACCTATACGATGAACGTAAGATTCCTTTTTTTTTTTTAAATTATTATTATTATTATTATTATTATTATTATTATTATTAGTTCTTATTTTACGTAAGAAGCCAAATCATCGTAATAATCGTTGGCTGTTTATGTCGGAACCTCCGAACGGAAAAGGTCCATTTAATCTCGAGATTAGAAGTCGCGACCTTTAACTGAATCCCGTACAGTTTCTTACGACGATGACCATCTTTAGTTTTATCTCTGCGTTTTATTTTCAAATTATCATCCGATGCCTGTCGTTATTTTATCATCTTCGATAAAGAAGAAGATGATGATGATGTGATTATTATTATAACCCTTTTAAACGCTTACGGTTAGGAAATTCCATATGTTACGTTATTATCAATACGTCCGTTCACGTATCACCGAACGAGATAATGAACCAAGCGTATATTAACGCCATTACTTAGCCTATATTTATATATATATATATATATATATATATATATATATATATATTAGCGTGTGTTCTTTTCTGTCATCACTACTTTTCACCCGCATTTAAACGTCCTTCGTATAGCATTTTGCCTAATAATGTACGTGGACGTTTAAACGTAGTGTTAGTGTTAGTAGTAGCAGTATAAGAAATGTGAGTGAAAATGTGGAAATGGATATGCGATCAAATGATGTATCAGTGGGAACAAGTGTTAAGCGTAATTCAACATGTCTAAGTTATGAAAATTATTATATAATTATATTAAGATTATGTAAATTATATATAAGTAAATCTGGCGACGAGCAAATGCTTGACGGAACACAATTTAGAAATGTTAATTGTAGGACGTGTTTGTGTTACTATATAAATGTGCATGTACTAAACAAAGATACGTGTTTCTTTTTAGAAAAGAAAAGGAAAAAAGTAGTAGAGTACCAAAAAAAAATATACCGAATACAACAGGTATATTTTATTTTTTATATTGTCGGAATATTTAACAAAAAATTTAAAAAAATGCATAAAAGTACTTTTAAAAATGCACAAAAGTACATTTAAAAAAATGTACTTTTTTAAAACTATTTTCGCCGTGGATATTCAGAATTAGAAATAATAATTTCGGAACAACCGCGTACAAAAAAAGGGAAAAAACGATTTATTAATATACAATATATTAATAAAAATTCCGGTCTACGTTTTAAGCAACATACCGTGCTCATCATCAGAACTAAACTAAACTAACTCCGACATAACAAGCTATAACTATATTTGTAATAGTACAATCCTCATTGGTTCTCAATTGGCCAATCACCGTTCTCCATCCTAGATGAAGTCGGAAGCCAACATCTCTGTTGAAGTTCTTGAATTTTTCAATTTCAAAGGCTTCCCAAACAATTCTTTCACCTAACCCATCTATTTTGGCTCCAGAACTTTTGTATCCTCAAAACATTATTGCATGCCCTGTAACCGCTTGATGTTCCTCCGCTAGAACTGATTTTTTCACATACACATACTTGCACAGCTCGCTACACGTTTCTTAATCCTGCAACAGTTCTGCCTATGTTTGTCCGGCATAGTTAAAACCACAACAGCATGGTATTCTGTACAGGCTACTTCCGTGTCTCTGGTATAACATCCTTTATATTTTTCAACATATTACGTAATTTTATGCGCGTGCCAAACACCGGCCCAATATCATTCCCATCACTTTTCACGTTTGATATAGTCGGCGATGTAGCAATTCATCGGAAACATTCCGGTTATCTCCGTCATCAAATACAACTCCATTAATTCGAAATTCAATTTTCCGGTTTAACTGACAGATTAAACCGCATGCGTCCTCATCAGCAGAGTCTTGGTCACTTAATTCAGATACATCAGGAGGAGGAACAATACATACATCTGAAATATCTTGTTACATTTTTTTCTTCTAATATATCCAATACTTCATGTAACTGCGAAACTTTATGAGAAAAAAAGTATAAAACCTTTATGAAAGAAAATCTTAAACGCGCATTTAAAAAATATGTAAATAACTGTTGTTCATATATGAGCATTCTAATACGTAATTATCGGTAACTAAGCGCAAAAGAGTCCGGATAACTCTAATATGAATAATTATTATGATTATTTTTAAATATGTAGCTCTAAGTGTATAAAATGTACCTTTAAAATGTTGAAATTTTCACATAAATAATCTCGATAAAGTTAACGATTGCCGAGCCGTAATTTCTGCTATTATTCAACTTTGACTAAACACGACGTAATAAGATTAATCGGAAGAAAATAAGAATTGATGTCGAAGATGGAATAACTCAGAGCACAATGACGTCAAACACTAAGTAAACAATTAAACGCATTCCATTCTCTTATTTATGTCTGCTCACGTTGGCGGTATCAGAATGAAATACTATGGAATTTCTTCAGCTACAATATGTGGAATTCCATCGAGCTGCTTGCAGTTATCTGGCGAGATTGGTACCGAATAATTTTGCATCCCTAAATCCAAGCTTCTCGAAGCTATAATCCGTTACTGCGCACACACTCGCGATGTATATATATATATATATAACAAAAGCGTTTGATGAAATATTGAAGACACGTTAGTATTGGGGTAGCCTGTCGTCCAAAAAAATAAAATTCTCGACGAAATAAAGTCTCGCTTAAAGTTCTACGCTGTTCATAATTGTAATAAACGATTTGTTAGTATACTCATTTGCATCCGCAACACTATTCGTTAACGACTTTACAATTTCGATCGGTTTTTGGTAATACGGAGGCCAAAACAACCCTGATGCAGAAAGAGCGATATGGTTAAAACGAAATCTGTCCGCTTGTGCAGATTACGTACGTGTCAGAAATCAATGTTACTATTCCATATTCTCACAATCTACCTTCTTTAATTAGTCAACTAGCGGACTACGTCCTGAAAGCCACGTATAAAGCGTCTTAAACAAACGTAGACAAAACAAAATTAATCGTTCAAAGAAACTATATACGTTTCAACGCGACTTAAAATTTATTTGAAACCAGCGGCAGAATGTGAAAAAAAATTGAACGCCTTTAAATACTCGTCATGAGTACTTGACAGTGACGTTTCTAGTATACTTTAGAAGTATGGAAAATTCTACGCCTCGGACGCGACCAGTCGTGAAACTCGTTCAAAATTATGCACCCTTCGTCCATAACTTCAGTTGTAAGTATGGAGCAATACAACGCTGGCGTATAATACTATAAAATTATAAACATCGAACGAAATAACGTCATACACCCAAAAGTATGTTCTTCTGTCCATCGGAAGAATATTATACGATACTCTTTCCCGGCAGAAGTTACGTATCGGAAGAGTTAGTCGCTAAATAAAGTTCACTATCTACACGGTCATTAACGAGAACTATAAACGAGTAATATTTTTTTCCGGACTCATTACTAGTCGTAAACGCGACTAATAATTATCGCGGTTAAGTTATTAATCCGACGATATAACAGATCAATCGTACTTTTGCAAATTCGGAATTTTAGATCGTCATTTATGTTGCATTTCGACGTGCTCGGTTAATAACATTCTAGCACGCGTAAAAGAAGAAATACATATTTCCCGGTTACGCGCAATGAAAAAATTCCGTGTGACAGTATTTGCAAATACACGCAAAGGCAGTTTCAACTGAAATAAGAAGTATCAAACGTACAATGGAAAATCAAGTCCGGTGTGACGCTCCTAACGAGAGACATCGCTCGAACAACTTTAACACGTAAATATATCCGCTCGAAAAAGTGAACCCTTTTTTACTGTGAAAACGAATTTTTAACCGTGCGCCTGTGTTCAATCGTGTTTATTATCCGACGACAAATCAACACAATTTTGCCGTTTGCATTAAAACATCTAAAAATATAGACAACACGTCGAATAAATTGACGCTGTAACGAGTTCACGCGGAGCTATCGTATAAAATCCATCCGCTCGTATTATTAATCCGCTGTTATACGCGAATTTTCATTTCTTCAACGTAACCTTGACAATACTCATTTTTAAAAATAAGATTTCTTTACTTCAATCATCCATCGTATACGAATTGAAGTCCCTCTTCGTTACTTTGTACCCTCGTCCCAGTTTTTTTTTTTTTTTTTTTGTGGGCATTACAGCCTACTCAACGTGATACTGTAATTCCTAACTCATACAAACTCGGACAGTTTCTCTAGAAATATAGCTATGTCCGGAAATAGATGTAAATTATTAAGCTGAAGAAGGTACAAAACTTTATAAGGAGTACCATTACAAGACGCGCACAGTAATTTAAGGTACAGTTCAGAATGTAATGTAAAAAATGTAAAAACGCGTATATTTGACATTATATTAAAAAAATTATAATAATATTTAATAAATGTACCGGAGGCTCTCTCCATTTATGAAAGTAACTAATAATATAAACTGGTAAATAATAAATATACAAGATAAAAATAGTATTGATGGTCAGACAAAAAACCATCACAAATGAAAAGCGGTAATTTAAAAAATAATAAGTTTAATTATATAACGAATATGTAATATCATTTATAAGTAATGGAAACGAAAGCAAATTATAACGTTATGAGAATAATACATTATGTTTAATGTGCGTCGATGCTTGTACTTAGTATATATGTAATACTTAGTTCGTAATTTCCTATCGCTGGAAGTAAATTATTACGGTGCGCGCTACAATTGAGAAAAAAATTTTGGGATAGTTTGAGGATATTTACATATGGTATCTGCAGAGCACTATGCATATATGAAATTTTAGTGTATACGGGGACATTGAGAATACATCTAAGACATCGATTTTGGACTAATTGCAGTCTATTAAAACTAGCATTTGAGACTGAAGACCAAACTAGACAAGAATATGTTAAAATAGGCCTAATAATTGACTTGTAGATTATTAGTTTATTATTAATATTTAAGTGAGATTTACGTTTGAAAATGGGTCAAATTGAACAGATTGCTCTGTCTTCAATGATGCATGGTCAATATGCTTGGAAAAGGTTAGTCTGTTGTCTAAAATGACACCAAGATAACGTATCTGGTCAGACCATTCTATATTAATACCACTGACGTGAAGTCTAGTCGGTAAGAACGGTCTTTTCGTCGAGTGAAGAAAATTGC
Source organism: Coronaproctus castanopsis (assembly GCA_032883995.1). Classification (NCBI taxonomy): domain Eukaryota; kingdom Metazoa; phylum Arthropoda; class Insecta; order Hemiptera; family Monophlebidae; genus Coronaproctus; species Coronaproctus castanopsis. The sequence goes on from CM065054.1 coordinate 94,683,312, forward strand.
TTTCGTTTTGGAAGATTAAGAGCAATTTGCCATTTAGATTACACGATCAACACCGGATTGTAACCTATTGCTGATAGTACTCGGTCTGTAGGAACTGCAGTACAATGCAGTGTCATCAGCGTATAAGGCAACCTCGATGTTATTTATATGCGGGAAATCATGCATGAAAAATGTAAATAAGAATGGCCCCAGCACGCTACTTTGAGGCACGCCGGCAGAACAGGATTTGCTACTTGATTTCGCATTATTTATAATGGTATAAAATGATCGATTTCTTAAGTAACTATTAATCAGTTTAATTAGATAACTGGGAAATAACAATCATTTTGTAGATAATACCATCGTGCTTGTGTCGAAAGCTTTTGCCACATCAAATAACACCATCCCAGTATGTTTATTGAAGTTAAAATTATCTGCGATAGAGTCAGCAACTCTTGCTACCTGTTGTGTTGGGAATGCTTTGGTTGAAATCCAAATCGACTATTAGGTATATTATATTATTCGAATTAGTGAAGTCACGTAATCTTTTCAGAGTAATTTTTTCAGCGATTTTGCTAAGATTACTAAGCAAATCTAAGAGCAATCTTTACCGTGTTTTGGTACTGGAATTATTTTAGCCACTTTCCAACTAGAAGGGAAGCACCCAAATTTAAACATTACGTCAATCAAATTAGTTAACTGGACGATGGCTTTTTGAGGTAGCATTTTAATGACAGTAGATTGGATACCATCGTGACCTACCGAGTTTTTCTTCTTTGTTGATTTTACATGTGTAAAAACTTCTTTGGGAGAAGTTAATTTAATATTAGTTGTTATCTGAGGTGATGCGATAAATCTGCTGACAACTTTATGTACTTTGTTCTTCTGATAGCTTGAAGCTAAATGGATATTTCTGCTGTGAACCTCAAGGTAGCGTGCAGCAAGCAATTCTGCTTTATGGGTATTATTATATGCATATGTGTTAGTATGAGAGTCATGAATTGGGGGGAGTGCTTCATGGTGTTGTGTATATTGTTTACATACCTTCCAAAGGCTATTATTTTTAACAGAAAGATTAGAAATTATTTTACTAAATTTTTCATTATTATGTTTATTTTTGTCACGGGGTCGACCTGGTATTGCAGTCTATGCATGGTTGCTGAGGAATGTTTGAGATAATCATGAACTTCGTTTTCAAGATGTGAGATGTTATATGACTGGAAAGTGTCTGCCAGATGAGTAGCGAATATTTCTATTTTTATTTCGTCGTCTGTCATGCGTTTTCATCGGATCGTTTCTAGATTTTAGGTGATTCATATATTGATATAGTTATAATAAAGCAGCGATGATAATTGTAGTAACGATAACGGTGTTAGTAGTTGTAATAACGATATTAATCGTTGTAATATTAGCGATAAGCTAACTAATCTTAATATTTCTAAAAATGCTTTTGTAACGGATACCGTTATGAGCGAAGTTTCTACGTTACCGAACTCCGAAATCGTTTCGCATATTTTGTGCAGTCGAATATAAGCCACGTTATCCTCTCCATCGATTAGTTTTTTACGAACCAGTTTCAAGGATTATAGTTCTTACAGACTGAAAAAACAATAATATAGGTAATCTCAAATTACTTTATAGTAAAGTTAAGGGACTAAAATATATATATATATGTCAAGAAGTGGACCAAACCGAGTAGTCAGACTTGTTTTCAATTCCACAGCTGAAGTTAATACGTTGCTCCTGGCAGAAGCTTACTGTTTCGTTTTAATGTTGCAACGAACATTTCGATCGACCTTACAATCAATGAACTTACCGCTTCCTGCACGGCAAGCGCTAAAATAGCCAACATATGTGGGCTTAATTAATCAAATAAAGATGGTTCTTTCTCTCCGATTCCTCTTATTGAAATAATATTATCCGACTGCGTTCGTTTCTTTAATTATTACTCGTGTAAAGTTGAACCTAGCATGTGTAATAATCGCCTAAGATTCGGCCATATTAGTCAACTTTGTCGTAGCAAAACTATTTGCGGCTTTTGCTCTGGTAGTGTCATCGGATTACCAAATAAATCGTGAAATTTCTCCATCAGCTTTATTTTGTACCAAGGGTAACCATTCAACTTACGATCGTGGCTGTTCAGTTTATCAGGAACAATTCAAGCTACAGAAAATTATGGCGGTAGAAAATGTTTCATTCTCCGAGGCTAAATCGATTTGTAAAGGGGGCTGTGGTCACTCCTGCATTTTCATTTGCCGAAGGGACGAGTAGCAAAAATTTCGCCGAATTACGAGCAAGGTCTAGTTCCTTTAAACGAAGAAGAAATAGCAGCGAAGTCGCCACTATAATAATAGCAATAATAATAATAATAATAACGATAATAGTAACAATAATAATAATAATAGGAATAGGAAAAATAATAGAAATAGATGTCAAATTTTGGGTAATCAGTACTATTCTAATTTACCTTTAAACGTTAAATCAAGATCAGTGTACCCACTAGAAGGGGATGACACTGTTAACTCATTATCCGATCCTATCATTAATAATATATCCCTGGCTTAATATTCGAAGGTAATCTATTGAAAACCATAATAAGCTATCTTCCGTTCAAACCCATCCTTGTCCGCACTTTTGTCCACTCTACAACAATTTCAGATAGCTCATTTAGAAAATAACCTCGAATCCGTAATTCAAATGGTTCGTTATTCATAGACATGCGTGTAAATATGTGTAAAGGTATGCATGTATGTGTGCATGTGTATATGTTTGTATGAATGTGAATGTATATACGTACGTGTATATAATCTTTCTTTTGCTGGTCAGACATATTTTGCTCCGTTATTGCATAATCTGTGTAGTAACTTTCATCTGCGAAAAGACCTATCCTTGACAATTGGGGATAGGCGAACATATACAATTATGCGAAAAGATCTGTCCCTGACAACTAGGGATGGATACAATGAAACTTAATATTTTACAGCCTTTTGAAGCTCATACAGTGTTACTTTTTTTTAAAAAAAAACGTATATTCGCATCAAGTTTTTACAATACATAATCGATACACACCCATACACCCATGTTACAAGCAAACACACAAGCATCCCCTCACACATTCAAACTCAGTCACACATCGAATACAGATTTTTTTATATATTACATATCCCGTCAAGCTTGCGCTTGTCGACAGGTATTAGCATGAAATATTCTAATTTTTATTGTAACTTAAATACTTGTTTTAATTACAGTTTCCATATAAAGTAGCATATATACATACATACGCATATATATTACTCTGTTATTATTCATTTTCGACTCATTTTCACTCACACATAACATCTCATCTCCACTCACACTAGCACTATTTTTCCTGTTTTCTGTAGTAGTACCCTATGGTATTTGCCGTATTGTATACTGCTCGATATATCCTCATCGATTCATCTCTTAATACCTTGGTTTTAATATACTATCAATGTTCTTCTCGTTTTGTAGCCATTTTTTTAATTCGTGTTTTACCTTATTCTCCATCTTTTCATTTATGATATGTTCAGGTAGCACGTTAAGCATTTTCATTAAAATATATTTGTCTGTTTGGTCTCCACATTTAGTTTTAGGTATTTGTGTCTGGTATTTTACTATATTCCTTAAGTCATACTTAACTTGTTTCCTTTGCTCAATATTTACTGGTTTTCGTTTTTTAAGGTAATCTATCATCCTAACCATTAGGCACAATCCCTTTATATCTAGAACATTTTCTTCCACAAGTAGTTCGTGTAGTTTACCACAATGTTTTCTCGCAACTAGTTGCAAACATTTCTTCTGCAATCTTTCGATGTTCATTGTGTATGACTTTTTTGCTAAGCCCCATGCTTGTACTCCATATCTTAATCTTGAATCTATCAATGCGTAATAAATCATTTTTAAAGTTTGTTTATTAACATAATTATTTAGCATGTACATCGACGGTAATGTCGATCGTATTTTTTTCTCTACAAACGCTACATGCTTATTCCATCGCAGATTTTCATCTACTATTACCCCTAGATACTTATATTCCCTTACCATTTCAATTATCTTACAATTTATATTACAACACACATTATCCTCTTTCATATAATGAGCACACTCGTTCGAGTGCATCCATAGCATAAGTTTATATCTTTCAGCGTCCATCATTGATTTAAGAAACATGCACTTGGTTTTCAGTGTATTAATTATAAGATCATTATATCATGTGCCCACATACTGATTTTTATTAAGTCATCCTGCATATTTACTTCCGCTTTTCTTATATCCCTATTCGATGTCAGTACCGCAATATCGTCTGCAAACGCATATATTCTGCTATATCGTAATTGTTCTTGTAATCCATTTGCATATATGATAAACAGTATTGGAGCAAGGTTGCTTCCCTGCGGTACTCCATTTTTCATATTGATTTTTGACCCTTGTACCCCCGATATACTCACAATACTTTTTCTATCATTCATATAGTTCTTAAACCATTTCAGCACTTTACCTTTTATACCTATATTATCTAATTTCATCATTAGTTTTTCCTGATCTACTGTGTCGAATGCTTTTGTCAAGTCAATATACGTTACAATCACTTTATTTCCCATTTCTAGGTTTAATCTTATTTCATCCGAAAAATCTCCTAACGCTTGCGATGTAGATTTACCTTTTTCTATCAATGATTTTGTTATCAGTTAAGTATCTCACCAAATTTGTTGCTATATATTTTTCCATAATTTTCGTTATAACATTGTTTACCGCAATAGGCCTATAGTTTGCATAGTCGTTATGTTTACCTTTCTTATATATTGGTCTAATTATTGATGTTTTTAATCCTTGAGGTATTTCTCCTACTATCGGAGACACGACTTAAACCCGGCGAACAATTCGAGTATAAACATTTTCCGATTCATAGAAACGGCAGATATGATGTATATGATGGCGTGGCAATTTTAGTGCGGGACCACATTACGTACTTTTCTACTTCCTGCAATTTATCGCAAGATAGCTTAAATTGCATACAGTTGATAGGCGTTCATATAAATTCGTCTTTTTATATTCATATTTACAATATATGCGTTAAACTATCCTTTCGTCCGAATATTTCTATTTTCCTTGATGTTTTTAATTCATTGAAAACTCCATTCATCATCGGTCGTGACTGGAGTGCGAATAATGTAGTCTGAGGTTTTGTCGCATATACAAGGTAGCAACTAATATATATTGATATCGATGGCAAGGCGAAAAACGAGACGACTGATAAACATAGTGAATAGACAGGTAGGTGAAACGGAAATAATTTTGAGATATTATATTAAGACAGATCTGAAAGTGGTATTATGGAAAATTATCTTATCAGTCAATTATTAAATTTAATAAACTTGATTAAATTACATAATACATCGAACTCTTGGTACGTTAAACCGTGTCAACCTATTCTGATAATCAGTAAGTATTATTTATATATATATATATATATATATATATATATATATATATATATATATATATATATATATATATATATGCCCGGGAGTGTGTTTGTGTTTATCTCCAGTAAAACAATGAGCACCGTATGCTATTACATAAACTTAGAACAGCACGCTGATTGATAAAAAAAAATAATAATCAAAATATAACCAAAAAGCCTCTCATTCTTTACGCATTTTACATCGCGAAATGGTGTAATTTATTTTTCTCGAAGTATCACATTAAAGGTAGAGCTATTTTCTGCGAACATTATCATTATACAAAATATCGTTTTTTTAGTCAATTATTTTTAACGTGTTCTATGTATATATATATATCATCATCATCATATTCGTTGGCTCGGTCCGAGCATCGTGAAATTATGAGTTCCAATTCCTTTCAAACTTGTTCGCCATATGTCCCTATTTTCCGCGAGTCTTATAACTTGCTGGAGCGATGAGGCCGCAGTTAATTGTTTAATCCTATCTGTGTACCTGGTTTCTGTCCTTCCGCGTATCCTTTTGCCTGCTACCATCCCTTCAAGAATTAATTTTTCTATTCCATTCCGACGTACCACATGTCCGAAATACCTCATTATGCGCTGTATTACTATGTCTCGTAAACGTAGATCCGATCCTATATCGTTCAAAACAGAGAGGTTGGTTCGCTTTTCTGTCCACGAGATTCGCAACATTCGTCGCCAGCAGAACATCTCAAAAGCATCAATGCGCCGAATATCAGCTGCTTTTAGTGTCCAGCATTCCGCAGCATATAGAAAAACAGAGAAGACTAGAGTATTCATTATGCGAATTTTCGTACTCATTGAGATGTCGTGACTTTTCCATATTTTTTGCAGTTGTCCCAATGCCAATTTAGCTGTTGATATTCGATTTTTAATTTCATCGGTAGATGCACCATGTTTAGTGATTAGTGATCCCAAATATACAAATTTATCAACTACTTGTATCGTATGCAGTTTTTTTGTATACCGACTGCAGTTATTCTTGTCGATAATCATTATTTTAGTTTTTTCTCGGTTTATTTTCAATCCAGCTTGTTTACTTACGTTCTCAAGCTTATGTAAAAGGGTGAAAAGTTTTTCTTTTGATGAAGCGATTATTGTTATATCATCAGCATACCGTAAATTATTAATAATTTTTCCGCCTATTTTTATACCATCTTCCCATTTATCGAGTACTTTCCTAAGTATCCATTCACTGTATATGTTAAATAAAATGGGACTCAGAATACATCCTTGACGGACACCTTTTTCAGCTTTAAATGCGTCAGTTAATTTATTATTGATTTTTACTTTTCCAATGTTATTGTCATACAGCGCTTTAATTAATGTTATTAAATATCGCGGTACGCCCATTTGTTCTAATATCTGCCATAATGTCCTCCATTGTACACAGTCGAATGCTTTGGAGTAGTCTATAAAGCCAATGTACGCTGAAATATTAAATTCGCGACTTTTCTCTATTATCTGTCGCATATTCAGAATTTGTTCTCGCGTACCTTTTCCTGTAATAAAACCGGCTTGCTCTTCTGATATCTGTGGTAGTATGTACGGCTTAAGCCTCTCATGTATAATATGCAGCATTATCTTACTGGCATGCGATACAAGGGCGATCGTTCTATAATTTTTGCATATATTTCGCGATCCCTTCTTATGGATTGGGACATATATTGATGTTGTCCAATCCTTTGGCCATATACTCCATATATTTTGACATATGCTATAGAAAATATCTATTGATGCCTCCCCTAAATATTTGAACATCTCCGATACAATGCGATCTTCTCCCGCTGCTTTAAAAGACTTTAGTTTCTGTACGGCTGAGCGTACTTCATCTTTTAATAAGGGTGGTTCCTTTTCAAAAACGTTATTGAATGTTATGCATCTATTTTGTTCACCTATCTCTTCCATTAAATTCTTGCAATATTCTTTCCATCTTGTCAATATTTCAGTTTCATTAGTCAACGTTATTCCGTTTTCATTTTTAATACCCAAGTGTTGCGAAGTGAATCGTCTCGTTATTTGCTTAATTTTTTGGAATAGATCTTTTACTTCATTTTTATTTTTGTTTTCTTCTATATCTTTACATATCTTATTTAGAAAGTTGTTTTTATCCCGTCTACACTTTTGTTTAATTATTCTACTTATGTCCCGGTATCTTTGTGTTGTTATTTCATTATCTAAACCTTTCTTTTTAATTTCTTTGCGTGTGTTTATCTCTATCCATGTGTCTTCTGTAATCCAAGGTTTTCTTTTGTTGTACGGTATAATATTAGCCTTTTTACTAGCGTTTTCTAATACTTTTTTGGTGTATTGCCAGGTCGTATTGGCTTTCTCGAGCGGATCTGTCGATTGTACAACGTTTTTCAGCTCCATTATTGCTGTATTTTTATATATAATATTGTATTTTAAATACCATCTGTTACGAATGTTGTTCTTCATTTTAAACTTCTGTAGTTTTATTTTTATTTTTGCGACTAACATTTGATGATCACTGCCACAGTCTTTTCCTGGATATGTTTTTGTATCCTTTATTGATGATTTCCACCTTTCATTTACCAATATATAGTCAATTTGATTTCTATATCTATCCCCTGGAGATTTCCACGTATAAAGTCGTCTAGGATGTTGCTTGAAACCCGAGTTGCATATTTTTACATATATATATGTAAAAATTTTTAACTGAAACAGAAAACAAAATATTCTTACTACACTAACAGCTTTACACGGATATGTTAATGTAATATTAAGGATATAAGTATTTTCCTACATTTTATTCTTATTTTATTTCAGCTGTTTGTAATTTTTAGTTTTGTCCATTCGAATTAATTTTATCATTTATATTTTTAGAAAAAAAATTATTGCTACATTCCGCACTAGTCAAACTAAATCATCGTAATAGAATAATATAATAGTCTATCGAGCGGCGGAGATGATTTCACATTATTATAATAGAAAAGTATTTTATAATAATTGTCGAAATGCGGTTTACTTATTTTTAAGAAAAGATTTTTACGAATAATTTACGAATTCAATAGATAAAGAAAACAACAGATTTCACCTTTTTTTTATATTTTCAATCAAACGTATATTTGATAATATAATACACGAACATTTATATATTTCCTTATTAATGATTACACGCTTGTCGAGCAAAATTGCTTGTCGACGAAAAATTAACAATAAATATTTTATCATCTATTTGTTTAAATTCACACGATATACTAATACATTTAGCATTCACATTACACAAAGTCAGGTGGAAATTTGTTTAACAATTATTATTTATTCCCATTTGTTTGTTCAACACACTTTGTTCTCACTATTAATATTCTGTATTTCATTTTAGTTCGGAATTCATACATTGTCTATACATTTTCTATTATTTTTCGGCGTTTGTTTTTTACTGAATGGTGCCAAATTTTTATAAATAAATATAATCCCCTGTGATATTTAGCACATGATGTTCTTGCAAAAGTTCATTTAGTGTTTTTTGTTCTACCTTCTTTGTAACTGATCTATTTTCTTCATATAGGATTTAGTTGCTGAACCGCATGCTTCAATTCCATATTCAATTACAGCAAAGTGTATACTAACTTCGGTGTTTCTCCACTAACCTACAGAGCTAATTCATCTAAGTGTGTTCCCAAGTATTCGACAGCGGAATTTTGCTTTATTATTCTTCATTCGTTCTAACTCGATATATTTAACGATCACATTTTTTTTTTTACCAGTGAATATGATACAGCTGCATTCTAACTCGTTCATTATTGTTTTCCATTTCTAGAAGCTGTCGTGAAGACAGTCACGAGTAATTAAAATTATTGTATTATCAGAAAACAAAGGTTGTAATAGAGAAATTGCCGTGGATATCATTGTGAAAAATATAGTACAGGAGTAGTATTAATATAATACTATTTTAGGGTATCACGCCTAGCTGAATTTTATGCATAGATAATAGTTATTAACAATCGCTTGAAAACGCCTCTTATTCAAGTAAAACTTCGCGATATCGAAGTATTCTAACCAAACAAAAAAAATTTTTATTTATACAGCAGGCCCGATTATCAAACTCTATCTCTGATAGACGTTTAGACGGATCGTTGAAAATATATACTTATCTCGAGAAGATTCATCAATTACTTTACAACTCGATAGATCCGTGTAGCACGGTAGTGTGTCCAGGACGAAACAAAAATGGATGCTTTTATTGTTATCAATAATTTTACGCAATTTTTTACGTATGAGTTTTTCGAACATTTTAGAACGTATTGGAAAAATCGAAATTGGTCGGTGCGATATTAATTTTTAAGGTTTTAAAAACATTCAAACGTTAACAAATTTCTAAAGCACTAGAACATGTTTCTTAAAATTGCGTCTTACGTATAAGTAAAAAATACTATTCTTGAAAGTTGCTTTTTAGTATTATTCCGGTAATTAATTTTCCTTAGACGTATTTACGATAGAAACACAACGAATACTCTTTGCACTGAAACCTTATTAAACTATAAACTGATTATCCATTCTATTAATGTCTATAAAGTGTTTAGCCTGTATTTTTTGCTTTTGAAGACAGTAAACTGTCCTCACATTAAGGTGTTAATCGTTTATTTTATAAATTTATAAGTGGCTTGAAAGTATTCTTTATTTAAGTTTGGAAACGCATCAATTCTTTATTTGACGACGATTGTTGTCGTAGTATGTGCTTTATTATTGAGATGCAATATCTAATGTTTTATACTGTTAAACATTAATACAGCATTTGCCAGTAAAATAAGTTTCTGAATTGGAACTATTTCAATATAATTTATATATAAGTAATATTCTACTTATGACTGGTGTTGCAATAAACCGTTCGCATTTGACGAGGCTATTTTCATAATCGTTATATTAGTAAAGTATTTGCTCGTTATTGGATACTATTTTTAAAAAGAAGCTCTAATTACTTCCGCCAATGATTAAAATTTATATAAAATCACAATCATCTTAAGTATCTGTTATATTATCAAAAGTATTTTCACGTACTGCTCGAGCATACGTTTCTATACCTGTGATTTTCGAAATTTATCTAATATAATTTACATAACAAGTAAAGGATTAATTTGTTCAATGCATTGCCTACGTTTAATGAGACGATTATTCACAAGCTTACAATAAACAAACTGACCAAACAGCTAAATGCGTTAACTAGTAAACCATCATTCAAGTTACAAAGAATGTGAAGTTTCTTAAAAAAAAAAAAAAAAAAAAAAATGCCAAACACTAAAATCGGAGAGTAAATTCGCTTAATGAAGGACAACGTAATAACTAATTATTTACATCAAACAGTGCCTGAGTAAATTTATAACAGGTACTAACAGGGAAGCGATCTACAAAACAAGGCTCAGTTATTTAATTGAATCACACAACTACGCAGTTCTTTATCGTTAGTTTATTTTTTTTTTCAATTTTTCACATTTGTTTTAGGAAGTATTTTTCTTCTATAATTAACTATTTTAAACTTACACGATATATATATCGTATTAAATAGTTTTTGACATTTTTAGTAGTATTGCGTTTATTTTTCTATTAATTTATTTTGTTTTTTCACACAAATCCTTTTCAGTGCAAAATATATTTAGTCATTAAAATATCGAACATATAACTTCAAATTTAACTAACACTCATCTATTAAACCTTATCGTGATATTATATCGATATCCATTTTATTAAGGCTGAGTTTTACAGCGGTAAATAGCATATCCACTCATAAAATAATTCTTAAAAAAAAAAAATAATGTTCATCTTATATTTAAATGAAAAAACGTCGATATAAGTGAAATATATACAACAACATATTTAGACACACACACGAAAAAAAAAAAGAAAAAAAAACACACGCTGTAAGGTACGAGGAGAAAATACAGCACTGAACACAATATCGTATGTTTACATTACAAAAAAAGTAAATATTATTAAGAATCATGAATCTTCAATTTAAAATGAAGTTGTATCAGAGTTTACTAATATTTTAAAATGTTTTCAAAATACAGATCATTAATAGACTGCTATTAAATTAAATATCGTCATAATCTGTGTTCATTTTATTTACCCCATTAGTATATAGAGTGGGATGAAAAATTAATAAAAATCAGTTAACAAAATTCTTTACATTGGAATGTTATCAATTTTGGACAAAATCAAATCCAATTATCCGGTATTATACAATTACGGACAACGTAAAAACGTAAAAAGTTTAGCAATGTCGTACAAAGATTTCGCTTTTTCTTTATAATGGAGGTTTAAAATCCATGTTGTTTCATCAAAATTATACTATTTGTTTACGTTACATACATTATGTAACAAATTAATCGGTTACAATTTAAGTAGGTTAAGAATATTTCTAGAAGACGCAGTGTATTACAGTTTAAAAATAAATTAAAAATTCGATTCGATTTTTCGATATTACGCCATTTTATCTAATTACCCTATTTTTTTATTAATGTGTTGGCACTGGTTATAATTGAATTTATTGTATTGTGTATAATAACTTGTTTAAGGTGGAGTAAATTAGTGTTTTTAAAAAATTTGCTGAATTATTAAGTAATTAATTAACATTACTTTATTATGATTATGTAGTATTTTATGTAATTGTTTACTATATATATTTATATATGACAGAAATTCTTTAAAATCTCGTAAAATGAGCGATGTAAATGATAAACGTGGATGAAAATGCGCGATATTGAAATTTATTGTGAAATATCTAGCGAAAATTTATTTTATTCGACGAAATTTTAAATAATTTAGTCGGTTACTTAAATTACATATTTTAAGCATGAAAAAACATATTTATCGTAATAAAGAATAAATCTGTCATCGTTATAAAAAAGTTTTCAGTTTTAAAAGTAAATAGATCAAATTAAATTTTTGATTTATACTTCAAATAACAAAAACGATAATCCGATACAATGTAGCGTTCCACGTTGTCGGGGTGCAATTCCGTAGAAATAGTGTTTGCTTATTTAGACCTATTTTTAAATGTTTATATAAATGATAACTTCGTCTTGGTGACTTTTTAATTTAACCTAATGCATGTTTGTTTGACAGTACGATTATCAATCATCATGTCTGAAAGTGATGTACCTAATTCCGATTTCGAGTTAATTGCAAGTTTAAAATTTAACGAAACTATTCCGGTTAAGAAATACCGATCTAGTAAAACCGGATTAAATGTGGTATTTGCAGATGTTAAAGGTCCAATTGTGTACGGTTATTTTGCAGTCGGTAAGCTTGTTGATTTTAACGAATGTTTTTTTTATTATTACGTAGTATTCGATAAATTTTGGTTAAATTAATTAATAAAAAAATAAAATAAACCTAATCTAAAAAGAAATGAAAATATTTGACGTAGTTGCGCGATTAAAATATAAAATTACGTTATTTAAATAAGTGAATTGAAAGGTTTATTAAACACTTGATAACGTTAAATAAATCACTAAAAGTAAGAAATCGCTTACTTTTTCTTTTTATTTAGTCGATTTAAGATTAAAACGAACAATTTATTACTTAAACTTAAAATCACTCTTAACGTGTGATATATATTTCGCGCTCTATCGAAAATTTGGCTAAAATTGAGTTTAACACGCGTCTTCAAAATTGGTCACATTTGGTACACGTATTAAATTAAAAACGTTCATCTAGACTGGAAAGAACATGTAAAGCATTTAGCCGTCATCATGGATACTTAACCAAACATATTCATGATTGTGTAAATAGAACAATACGACAAATGGGTTGTCTATTTCTTATATTTAACAAAAAAAAAAAAAAAACAGACTATGTTCGCAAAACAAATATTTAATATACAAAAAAGTAATTTTACCGAAAAGTCTTATAGAAGTAATATAAACCCGGTGCAAAGATTGTAAAACCGTTGCCTTCGAATAATATTGAATAAACCTCGATGTACATCGATCAAATGTTTTAAAATTCCCTTATGTACAGAAAATGATATAATCAACAAATTTTTCGACGTTTGTAGATATTCGGATATTCCGATAGTAAATTCTATAGGTGATTACGATTACCAATCTCTACGACACAGGTATAATATAGACGTATAAAACCGTTATCACCCAGATAATAAGGGCTGATGTCTCTGACGTCATACCAACTTTTGTTAAACGAAGTAGTCATAACAAACCAGTTTAATTCTCCTTCCGACCAAACAGTTTGTTTTATTGTACCTTGTGAAGAGTTCGTTTTAGATTTTTTTCAACGTTAAATTGTGATTTTAAGTTTGTTTATTTTTGTTGTTTCTTTCGGTATACTTAATTAAACATGTATTACAATTGTCGTGTACGTTTGACGGTTTATACTTTTATTGTTTATTCCGTTTGGAAATAACTTTTATTCTATTTACAACAATAAACACGTACATTTTTTTACATGTTGCGTTTAGTTTAAGGTGTTTAACTTTCTTTTTATTTGTTTAACATAGCTAATTATTTTATAATTTGACATAGACATTTTTTCGATCATTTGTGTTAACTTTGTTTTTCTTTATATATTCTTTGTTTTCTTCAAATGTGAATTTTGTATTATACTTATTCGATTTAGTATTAAAAAAATAGCTTAAAATACCATATAGATATTGTGCTCCCAATTGTGCTGGAAATTACGATCGTGATGATGCACCAAAGATAACAGTTTGTTCGTTTTCAGACAATAAAAATTTAAAAATAATAGCGACAAAGCTATTCCAAGACAAAAAATGTTTACCTTCAAATATAGCAATGTGAATTGCATTTTAGAAGTGAAGATATTGTACAAGTTAAAGTTGTAAAGAACAAAACAGGTAATATTCAAAATATACCTTTAAAGTTGATGTACTGGGGAGTAGTGATTTTAAAAGCATATTCGTTTAAACGATATACATTTTCTCAAATTGTCCAAAATATTTATCTCAACCTTGTCAGTTTAACGGGAAGAGTAGAGATGTAAAACTGCAGAAAAATGAAAACGAACACTTGTTCTTAGATTTAGCCGAAACTAAATTTACTTTTGATGAATATAAAAAATCAAAATGTTTCAAACAATTTTCATCAACTAATAAATATGTTCGAATGTTTTTCTGAACCAAAAAACATGTTACCGTGTAAATAGTAAAACGGACATTTCATTTTTCAAAATAGGTTATAAACCTGTGAACCTCGTACTATGCTGTCGTTATTAACAATAAATTAAAATTAAAAACATTTGGATATGAATTTTTACTAGAATTTGAAAATTTAAAATCTTATCCAATAAATAACTTTTAAGTCCCTTTTAACCTTATTATCCGAAAAAATCGAAAAAATAAAATATTTTTCTGAAATTTTTGAGGAACAACCAAAGTAATATGATTTAATCCAGATATATTTATTTGTGAACATGACTTTGAAGAAGTTGAAAGTGAAGTTACCTATTGTTACATAACTTAGTAACCGATATCGAATTAGTCGTATATGAACAATACGATTCAACTTTAAGCCGGGATAGTTTGTTATTTCCTAAAAATAATGTGGTGCGTGTAGTTTTAATTACATAAATTATTTTCAACAAAATTTTGCAGCTTAGTGAAGATGAATGTTTGCGATTTTATTATAAAAAGTAGTTTGTTATTAATTTTGTATTTAATTATTTTCACGTTTATGAATCAGTAACTAGTGAACTTAACCAATGTCAATGGATATGAGATTACTTTGTGAATGATTATAACGAGTGTGGTAAATACTTTACTAAAGAATTATTGCGGAAAATCGTGTACTCGGTAAAAGTAAAAAAAATTAAAAGGAAAACTTCGGACATTTGTAAATAAATAGTTATATAAAGTCTAATGGATCTTGATTTCAAATTTATGATATATATATTATTTTTTTATTATATTTTAGTACGAAAAGTGTCAACTTTTATCCTAACGATTATGCTTTGTTTCCCTTTTAATTTATGAATAATTTTCTTCGATCTTTCTTTCAAAATAACAAAACTTTATAAACGTATATTACAGTTCTTTGCATTATATGCATTTTTCATGGTTTTTGCTTTGAAGTTTAAGTTTCAATTAGTCAAACAATAAAAGGGAATGAAGGTTCAGTTCATGACTGGCAGTCCTGTTTAAACAGGAAGCATTCAAATAATTTAAAAAAACATCCGCCAAATTCACAATTCACGTTGCTTTTAATATATGAGCGCCAGTAATTTTATAGTATGACTACTTTTGAAACGAGAAAAATCGAGCCATCTAGCCTTATTATTTCACGTCATTTTCCACTAAGCTATAAACCCTAGTTCTAATGTCAGGGAATAAACTAAGATACGTATAAGTTCATTTTGATTTGTATTTTAAATTTTTCCTGTATTTTACATATAAGTTCTTTCTTTATAAATATTATTAACTTTGATTATATTTTTACCAGTGTGTTTTCTCTGGTGGAGAGAATGCTTGTAACATTCGATACGGAAATATTTGTATTTTGTATTTTTGTATAACGTAGAAACAAATTAATAGCATAATAATAATAATAATAAACATTTACACATAGAAACGACTAGTGACGAAAAAATTTAATTTCCCGAAACCGTGTTTCCAAATTTACTAAATCATCAATATCAAAACAAAAAAAAAAAAAACAGTTATTTTCGCAAATGACTAAATATACTTATTAAAAGTAATTTAATAAAAGTACGATATTTAAAGAAAATAAATTATACTTCTTTCAAACTTTAATGTTTAAAATAAACAGACGATAATGAATTAGATTGAAAATTATTTTAATTAATTACAAAAATTTTTATTTAAACATAATTTTTTTTTGTCTTTTATTTTCCTTTATGCGATTTTTGTTTCGCGTGATCTTTTACCAGGATCACGTTATTGCGGTTTTGGTTACTAAGTTAGGTTTCAGATATTTCAGATATTAAGCTGATAAGAACAGATACTTCGATTTCGCCCAATAGGCCGAGAAATGATATTAGGGAAATCGAGGTTTTTTTAACATCCTTGCAAAAACTAGGACCCTTTTAGTCTTTTGTCGTTAGCGCTAAAGTCATTAACTTGTGATTTTTTTTTTAAATTTAATTCCACTAAAGTTTTGTTTCGTCACTAGTCGTTTCTATGCAAATGCGATTTAAGTTTTGGAATGTTTCGGGGCATGTGTATAAACTCAATTTTTTACATAAAATTATGTTTTAATTATTGTAAAATTTATTATAATAATTATCAATCTAATTCATTATAAAATTTGTTCGCAATTAATTTTGAAAATTAAAAATATCCTGTTCATCATCAAATCGGCGGGAAACATTTGACGACAGTTGTAGAATATTTTGGCATTTAACGTTTGTTTATTTTAAACATTAAAGTTTGAGAGAAGCATAATTTTTTTATTTAAGTCGTATTTTAATTATGCGCACTGATTTTAATAAGTATGTTTAGTCATTTGAAATTGAATAAAATAACGAATTTTTTGTTTCGAAGTATCGCTGTTTTTCGTCATTTAACTTATTTCGCATTTTTAAAAAAAAAAAAGAGAAACAAGTCCTGTGAAAAAAAAAAGTCGTTTTTATGCAATGTCTCCGTAGAATTTAATTAAATATGATTAATTTACTTTGTATTCGTTGTCATTAAACATAGATAATGAGGGTTATTAAATTACTAACGCGGTTTTTTTTATACTTAATATGGCGTAATTTGTGTATTCGTAAATGATCTATTAAAATATACACGCTCATAATTACCGTTCAATATTATGTATATTTTGATTATCGCAGCTACTGAAGCGTTAGACGACGATGGATTGCCACATACTTTGGAACATTTAATATTTTTAGGAAGTGAAAATTATCGCTATAAAGGAACGTTAGATGCGATGGCAAATTTGTGTCTTGCGTCCGGAACTAACGCTTGGACAGGTTTGAAAAAAAATTGATGTTGCTTTTTTAATTCGAAAATTAATTATATTTTCAATTAAAATTAATATATCTGTATAGATTTGATATTTTTTAGAATTTCTAGATATTTTTTTTTTTTTTTACAAATATTCTATTTGTTTCTAATGAAAAAAATTTATATTCTTTCCAATTCCGTTGTACGATGCTATTTAAATTTTGATAATAAATTTACACGACACTCTTTAATAGTGAAGTTGACTGTTTTAAAAACGACCCGAAATACGATATAATTTAATCTCGATATTTATCGATCGAATTCGATAATTTAGTTAATCGAATCGTCAAAAATTAACGCAAACTAGCTCACTTATTACACAATTAATTTATTCGTTATAAACAGATACGGATCATACAGCGTACACTATGACTACTGCCGGAAGTGATGGGTTTCTTACGTTGTTGCCAGCTTATTTGGATCATATATTTTTTCCGACATTAACTGTACGTATATACGTGAGCTGTATATCATTTTTAAATTTTAGCCAATAAGTGTGTATACTCGTTATTAAATTGATCGCGCGAATTAAATATAGGATGACCCAGAGAATTTGTTTCGTTGTTTGAATCGCGCAGTTGATAACACTGCTACAACGCAAACCGCGTGGTTCACGTTTAGTGTACATACCGAAGATTCGTTTTTGTCCGCATGACACAGTCCTATAACGATAAGGAGCGTGCGTTTTGCGTGGAACGATATTTTCGGCGTGAATCGATCAGGACAGTGTAGTAAAAAACATGAGTTTCGAAAAGAATTCAAAGTTCGCGATTTTTTTTTTTTTGTGTGTGGGTATATCTTAAGAGTCGCGTTTACGAAACACGTCCACGAGATGTGGAAGACCTGATCGGATTTCTGAAGAAATTTAAAAAATTCAGCGACCTACGTTTGAAAAAACGTGTTCGAAAATTTCGTTAAGATTGAATGAATATACAAATGGCGATCATCTAAACGATATTGTGTTCTACAAGCGTGATTGTAAATCTCTCGTTTAACTACTATTAAATGAAATTTCATTCAAAAATTTTGGTCGAGTAGTTTTTGAGTTATTCAAACAACAAAACCGTCCGTCTTCTCTGGGTCACCCTATAGAATAAATTTGGTTTTTTTTTTCAGTCACTATTTTCGTATTTCGGTTTTGCGTCGACGCTTATAGTTATTTATTTTTGGTTTTTCATATAACTTAAAATATAGAAAAGTGTATTATTTGCTATTTTTATTAATTAGTTAATATATCATCACCATTACTCTATCTTTGAAGAGATTTACGGACATTGTTAATTTAGTACTTCGAAATTTTCCGGAAATTGACATTTACTTCGTGTTATTATTAAATTCTTCTGCTTGAACATTCGGTTATATTCGTTTTCGATACATTTCAATCTTGGCCTTTTTCATATTCCATGTCCCTTCTGCGGTGGCTTCGTTGATTTATATCGCTGTACACGTCGTGTCTGAAAATCCATTTGTACATCTTGTTTTTACTTTAAAAACTTCCTACGTTCACTGATTAACTTAAATAATTAAAGTAATACACTACGTTAAAATGTTTTAGTTTTATTATTATTCTTAACTCTTCCATATTATTATTCTTCGACGTTAACAATAATTTCTTGTTCGTAAACGCCAATTTTGTCAATTCTATTCGTATATTCTGTCTTCTCCTGCTGTCATTGTACTTCTTAGAGAGATACCTTTTGCTGTTCGTTCTGTTAACTATCCGTTAATTTTTATATTTATTTTCTTATTTATTTTTTGTTATATTTCGTAGCCGATGTGTTTTCGTTGTTTATCCTCGTGTTAAAGATTTTTAAAATTCAATTCATTCGATTTAGGCAACGTTCCGCGTCTTGTTCATTTTCTGCTAAATAGCCGCGTTTATTTTCCTTTCGTCTATTCGAATTGTCGTATTATTACACTCTCGTTTCCATTGTGTTTTATCGTCTGTTCTAATTAAAGAAGATTGGTGACGGGTACCAAATCTCTACATGTGTCTACTAGTATCATAAACCAGCAGAATGATTTCTAAAGCTAATGTATACACGAATTCGTAGAACATAATGTGAAACCATTATCGTCTCTACGTCTAGACCCCATTGCCCAAAACTGGTTTTGTGCGGATATCCTTCTTTCTCTCTACCAAAGTATCGACCTATTTGTTGACAGTGCTTGTGTGTAAAATCTTAAACTTTTAATACAGCCGGTATAGTATAAGAAAGTAAGGTGGTAGTTAACCATCGTGCGTAAGATTAAATTTTTGTATTATGGCATGATTGTTATTTTATACATTAATATATAACGATCTGAATAATTGTGGTTTTTATTTTTACCGTATATTAGTCTACACATGTATTTCTGTTCGTATGTAAGATTTTGTAATTACATTCCACCGTAGCGAGTGTTGTGTGTGTGTGTGGATAATTGTACTTCTTTTTTTTTTGCTTTACATTCCAGTGTATATTAGGAGTGATTGTGTACACGTATACACAGTTAAGTGTTTTTTTATACTACTTTAATAATTTTTTTTTTCAATTGTTTTTTTTCTGTTTCACTCAGTTGTATACTTGTATTCAATTATTTACTTCTCAATGTTCGCATTTTAATTGGCATCAGCTTATATATATATATATATATATATATATATATATATATATATATATATATATATATGGTATGTGAATTAGTTGCACGTTATCAATTTTGACATATGATTATAAATTTTTGGCGTACGATGTAGACTCGAAAAAGTGAAAATACAAAGTAATTTCTAAATAATTTTTAACCATTTATATAAATATATTTAATAATTAAAATGTTCTACGTCAACTAAATGTCTCTTATTTTAAAATATATAATTTTTAAGAGTCCACTTATCGTATAGATGACATCGCGACTGAAAACGATCTTATACAGTATTTAATTAAACTCCTCTTTAGAATAACTTTTTAAATTCCCCGCGTACCGGTTCAGAGAAAAGTGCTGTCACAAATTAAAAGAAAATTTCGAATAACAATGCGTAAATTACTCGAAAGATACTAAAAATTTTTTGTACAAATTGCACACGCGCAAATGTATCGCGATCGTTTTAATTTTTTATAGTCGCGTAAATAAAAATTAGCGTCGTTTTTACGTAATATTTATTACTTCGGATATAGTTTCCTTTCGTAATAGTATCGAGTGTGTTATGATAATATCGTACGCAGGATTCCGGATTTATTACCGAGGTACACCATGTTACCGGTGAAGGAACTGACGCTGGTGTTGTATATTGCGAAATGCAAGGTCGAGAAACATCAGGCGAACAGCTGACCGAGATAGAAGTTTTCAGGAATTTATATCCGGGGAAATGTGGTTATCACGCGGAAACCGGTGGAATTGTGAAAAATCTCAGAACTAGTACGAATATCGTGAAGGTAATCTTTTTTTTAAAAAAAAAAAAATAATAATAATAATAATTTAACGAGTAATACGTTAGGTTAAAACAGAATAAGACGATGGAGATATATAACGCGAATATAAGAAATATTTCTTGTTTATTATTATTATTAATATTCTTCTCTTCAAATTTGTCCATCTATGAATCAAGAAAACAACAAACTTTTTATCTTTTTCTCTCTCTTAACAGCATTTCTTCATATATGCTTTTTCTTTTTCTTGCATCAACCACTGTAATTTGTTTCTATCTGCAATGCGCCGTTATATTTAAAGAAAGATAAAAACTGTTAACGAATAACTATTATTATTCAATTTTTATTAAATTTTGCATTATATTAATTATAAATGTTTTTAATTCATTTTGTTTTCTATCTTTTTTTTTTACCTTTTCCTTTTGCGCTTATTTATTTTACCCCTTATTTCGTCTATCAACGGACGTCACGTTTGATCCGTTATATTCGGTGTAAATGTTGGGATTTATGGGCGTCATATTATATGATTATTCAATATTATTATTTCAAACTTGATCCTTACGTATTTTTTATTAGATACGCGAATATCATCGTAAGTTCTATAGACCGGAGAACTGTACTTTAATTATTAGCGGACATATCAACAAAGACGACGTGTTTAAAATTTTGGCTCCTATGGATCAAAGAATATTCCAGGAGGTACTTGTTATTTTTTTTTTAATTCATTATAATTAATATTATTGTATTCACTTTTAATTTATTATTCATTTTTTTTTAATTATTTTATACATTTATATTTGATATTTTACTTTTTATGCTCATCGGATAACGGTCTAACGGCAGAAAAGCTTTGTGATCTTATATATATATAAATACCGTATTTTTTTACATTTATTTTATTATTGGTTTTTTCGTTTTTTTTTTTTGTATTTCTATAAATTGTATATTTTGATATTTTATATGTTCTTCGAATAATGGCTTAACAGTCGTAAAGCTTCACGATATTTTTATATGAGTTCAGTGATTTTAATTGTTTTTATTGTATTTTTTTTCTTTTAATTAGATATCCGAACCTTCTGTTGCTGAAAGATTTGATTCTATAGAACGACATTCGACTGAATTAGCTAATTATCTATAAGGAATTGGATAAAGTGTGTTTATTTTTGCCCCGAATAAGAACACAGTTAAATAATTTCCTATCAGTTTTAAATTACTGTTCGATGAAATTTTATTATAAAATTTTTCAGTTGATGTTAATTTACGATTATTTGTTGTTGCGCCACAATTTCGAGCTGAACGTATATAATTCGTTAATCAGTACCGTCGTAAATTCTAATATGTGTATGTCGTCAATAATTCAACGTAATTTTGTTATCGACTTTAATTTTTATTTACTTTTTCAGCGAGAATTCCCCGGGTTCTTATTTATCGTATCATTACTATGATTTATAAACATCGATGTTTTAATTTCATAAATTGATAATTTATTTCAAAAAATACGCCGTAAAATTTTCTAGCGTTAATGTGAAGACATTTCGGTATATAAATCCTGGTTTTCTCGTTTCAAAATATTTACTATCGTTAAATTGGTTATGTTTTATTTGTATCTTTTTCTAATTTTACTTTTTTGCCCTCTATATTCTATTTAGTCTTACGTCGAATTATATTAATTGTAATTTTTAACATGAAAACTTATTAATGTACGATATTATTATATGTTCAGATGAACGGACGCGAGCCATTTGTCAAACCGTGGCAATCGTCCGTGCCTGTTTTAACATCCACCGTGGAAAAAGAAATCAAATATCCTTCGGATAAGGAAGATAACGGTTTAATATTTAGAGCTTGGCAAGGTCCTTCTATTAATGACCAAAAAAAGTAATATAATTTTTTAAATACCGGTACTATGAATAACGAATTTATTCGTCTCAATATTAAAGCTGCCGGTTTTACTTAGCAAATTAGATGTACAGCTACGCTTGTCTGAAATAAAGAGGCGGAGATTTCTCAACGTCTTCGGACATATGGTACGAGATATGGATTCACTCGAACGCCGTATAAAAAATCAATGGAAAAATACCAAGAGCAAGACAACGGACACGCTAAGACGTAACCAAGTGAAATTGTATTTATTGAAAACGATAGTATTTCACGTGACGCATTATGGATACAAATCGTGGACGTTAATTAAAACAGTTCGAACAAAACTGGAGGCGAGAAAAAGGAGAAATTACGAAAATATCACGACAACCAGAGTCGCAGGACGAAGTCTCAATTTTTTGTGGAAACTAGATATTTAGTACAGTCAAAAAGAACAGCGCTTATGATTTATCGAAGAATGCTGAAATTCTACGTTTGATTCAAGCTAACAGCATTGAAAAATTGTTATAATCTAAGTAAAAATACACCGCAAATGATAAATAATATATTTTTTTAAAAGGTGCCAAAATGAATCAAGACGCTTGAGAACAAACGACTTTGTATATATATATGTATATCATCTTTCTTCGGATTGGTCAGCTATACATAAAATATCTTCATGATGGCTGTTTGTTCCTCTTTTTTACACTCCAGTATTTCTTCATTGCTTCGCCATGTTTCTGCTTCCTTTCATCTGTCCATTTAATAACAGTTTTTATATATATATATTATTTTTTTTTTTTTTTTTTTTTGTTCTCTCGAATAGGCTAAAGGACCACAGTATTTCAATTGTTTAATATATTTTTGTTTTGATTTCTAATAAAACTAACAGTTGATTGAACTGTCAGATTGCTTTATTGTTTTATTAATACTGTTCTTCATTTTGCTGATTTTGTGAATTGTAATCTTAAATTAATATTTTTCATTTTAAATATTCACTCGAAAATGACCTAACAGTCGAAAAGCTTTTCGAATTTTCATAAAGAAAAAACTTTCAGTGATTTTAACTTTTTTTTTATCGTTTAATAAAAATCACTACATACAGTTAATATGTAAATGTCATACCGGTCGCTTAAATACAAGCCTTGCAAATAAAGTACTATTATGTGACGCTCTCATTGCTCCTGTTTGGAAGTATCACTTTGCCAGATAAGCCTTCAGGGCGACTGAAAAGAAAACAGTGCCGAAATGCCATTTGTCCTAGGCTGACACGAAGACAGCAACACAACCTACTCCATTAGGACAAGTTGTTCTGAAGGAAGAATAATTTTGATTTAGACATTATGTTTATGACCTCTTGGTCGCGGTACACGGAAAAAAAATAAAATATAGTAAACAATTTTTCGGATAAATTCGAAAAAATCGTTTAATTAAATTTTTAAATATCTCATCGCGTTTTTAATTAGTATCCGTTTGAATGAATTTTTGATATAACGATTATTATGCCATTAAAATTACGTTTTTTCGCCTGATTTAGTAATTAGTATAAAAAATTTATTATTTTTCTAGTGTGTATTTGTTTTTTTTTTTTTTTTTTTTTTTTTTTTGTATTTATCGAAATTGAATGACGAAGTTTTATAAAACACTTATTAATACGATGTCGCCAAGTTTTTTTTCGTATTGTATTATATAATAAATAATTGTTAATGTCATTATTTTAATCGATTAGGCTAATTGCGTGCACGGCCTTGTTGCAATATTTAACAGAAACATCAGCATCTCCGTTAATTAAGAACTTGGTAGAGATTCCGACGCAGTTTTGTAGTGACGTAAGTTTCGTGTTTTTTTGTTTTGTTTTTTTGTTTTGTTTTTTTGTTTAAAACGTTGAAAAAAAAGATATTGTGGCAGGATCTAATTCGAGAAGTGTTAAAAATAACCTTACAAAAGAAGCGCAAATGAAAAAAAAATCATTTTAAAATTCTAAAAGAAATTAAACATCCGAGAATTTGAAGGATCCGTTTAAAATATTACGATTTAAAACAAATACTCTCCGCCGTGACAGACTTATAAAAAAAGACAGAATGTTTGTCGATATAATTTGATTTGTTTTGTGAACGTGTAAAAATTCATTCGACACTGTCTTAGAAAAAAGTAAGAATATTAAATTTTACAAGAGATATATATATATATATATATATATATATATAAAAGTGCGTGAACTGTGCATTAACAATACGTAATCGATGGTTTTTTCAACGTGGCAAGCATATGATCACGGTTAACCATCACGCTAGGTAAGTGTGTATAAGGAAATTGAAAAATTTTTAAATGATTATAATTTAAATATTAATATGACAAAATCAAAATATATTTTATTTAACAAAACATTCAAAAACAAAGAATTAAATTTAACAAATAATAATATTAATATTCAATGTGTGACAAGTATAAAATACCTGGGAGTTACAATTTATAACAATTTAAAATTCTATAACCATTTCCATAACGTTAAGAATAAAATAAACAAATTTTTACATATTTTTAATAAACTTTATAATAACAACAATAGAGTAAATTATAAAAAAGGACTAATTATGTATAAATCCATAATTATGCCAAATATAATCTATAACAGTAGTATTTACGATGATATGTTAAAAATTAAAAGGTTTAAAACGTTAATAAGATCATTTCAAAGAACAATAGCTATTAAAATGATTAAAGGATATAAAACTACTAGTTATTGGGCTTCGATAGTAATAGCCGGAATTATGCCTATAGACCTAGAAATACGTAAACATATTAATTTATTTTACATTAAAAACAATATTAATTTAACACACGAATTTAATCAAGTAGATTATATTAATAACAAATATAAATACGAAGGCAAACACTTAAACGATAAACAGTTTAAAAAAGTACTTAATCAATATTATTTAGAGCAATATCAAATCATGTGGAATACATATATTGGCTTAACGTATCAGTATTTTCCAAATATAAATGATAGATTCCGTAATACTTATTTTATTCCCAATTATTATAACACACAATTTATTACTGGACACGGTAGTTTCAAAACTTATTTAAAACGTTTTGGTATTGCTGAAACTGATAACTGTATTCGATGTAATTTTGCGGATACGGTTTATCATATCTTGCAGGGGTGTAATTGTAATGATATTGTAATAGAATGTAAAGCGGAAGAATTGGTAAATAGTAAATATAAAGAATTCAACATGTTAGCTATTGAGGAAATAAATAATAGAAAAAATTATAATTTGATATACTAAGATTTAATGTTCTTATATTGTTATTTCACATTCATTTTAGATGATAATAGTATTATATCGAATTAAAAATGTAAGTTAAGATTGTAAATGGAATTTAAAGTGGCATTAAACTTAATTGGATTGTCACTTTAAGTTTCATAATATAAAATTGTATTTCTATCAAATATACTATTTTTGAAAAAAAAAATAAAAAAATAACTGGCAAGCATAAAAAATTAACATTTTATAATAACTTTTAAAAATGTCTACCGACAATAATAAACTAAACTTTAACATAAAAATAATAATGAACAAAAATTAAAGACTTAAATACAACAATTTAAAACTAATAAAACTGCAGCTCTATATACGACAAATATCGAGTAATATGATATAAAATTTAAAATAATAATAAACTATTTTATACAACGACATAAATGTTCGTTAGATATAGAGAAAATGATAAAACCACTTCGTCATCAGTTACATTAGAAAGTAATATTGAATAACATTATTTTAGTTAATATTGAAATAATTGTTTGTTTTTTAATATTTTTTATAATTTTAACGCGTGCATGCTTCCTCTCTGTCTTCTTCCCGATGTATTAACACCGTGCTCTAATAACATCGCCTTCCTCATTAAATTCACACGTAATTATATTTATATTTATAACATTATAGAATTGTAATCGACGAAGTTTATAAAATACGCATTTCTCTGAAAGCCCTAAACAATCCAAAACTGCTGACCTTAAATTTGCTTTTAGAAATGTTTAATAAAAAATTGAATAACTGCATCCGTATTGAGGTAATATAATTCGCACCGTGCTACGTATATGAATCCGTAAATTTATGAAATTACATATTTCATCATTATTATTATTAATATTACGCTCTTATATTGTTCTTTCTTCTTCTACTCTTCGAATTTGATCATTTATGGACTGTGCGAAAACAATTAGAGCGGACAGAGATGAAGCAAGTGAGGAATAGTTAAATTGCATGACATTTAGATTGGTCTTTACTAGTAAACAAGTCTTTGTGGGTGAGCAATGTGTGGCCTGAGCGTACACATCACAGGACCAATTCGTTTCTTCTGTTTGTGATGGGACGAATGGTCGACTTTATGCAGTTGATGTTGTATTGCTGCAGATTCGATAATCTTTCGTTTGCTTTGTCGGACAAGTCGACATCTGCATGGTGAGAGAGTAAACTTTTTAACAATTTGGAAGGAAGGAATAAAAAAAGTGTACGATTGATTGTCGTCTGTGTAGATAGGTGGGAATTCAGAGAAGTAGTTATTGGTATGAGAAATAAAAACCCGTTAGCAATAGAATGAGGAACGTAAGATTTAAATGTAAATAATCAAGTCTTTATGTAGGGATACCTCGTTATTAGAAAAGAAAAAATAAAATGAATAGAAAGGGGCATAAAGATGATGCGCGGAGAGGCAAAGGAGTGAACGGCGACCGGAGAGTAAATCTCCATTTTTGGGGAATATCGAGAAAAAAGAGTAATAATGAAGGAGTGCAAGATGGAAAATAGTTTATGAAAAATCTTGTCAGCTAAATATGGTCGACGTATATATAGGGTAGGTAGAACCTTAGTCTCCACTTCTAAAACTGATATTGGAGTACTGATTCTGTTTAAATTTTTTTCCATAGAATACTTAAAAAAACAAAACAAATAGTTTTATATAATTAGATATTCCTATCTCGATTACGTGGTAGACTATCCTAATGACGAGAATATTCAAATTTAGATCTTTAAATAACAAAAATTGATTTTTGCAAAATCTTATAGCGTCTTTAATTTTTTTTTTTTTTTTTATTCATTTTAATTCTTCGTTCGGTTAATTAATATTATTCGTAAAAAAAGGTAAATTTTAATTTTAACGGTAATTTATATCGGATTTGTTTTAGTTATATTCCTTTTTTAATTACGAATGTCGAAATAACTTTTGCTTAATCGTATTGTTTATTTTTTAATTTCTCGTCAAACATTTTATTTCATCTTAATATTATTATTATTTATTACTATTATTAATTATTATTATTATCGACAGGTATCGTACATGACAGTTGATAACGCAATTACAGCTATAATACTAGTTTTTGAAGACGTGGATTTAGAACAAATCCGAGAATTAAATGGCGTCGTAAGTAAGGTTTTCCAAGAGATACTCGAAGGTGAAGGACCGAATGGATTTAATTTAGAAAGAATACGAACGATTTTGGAAAAATGGCGTTTGAAACAAATGTTACGCATGGAAAAAAATCCGCACGCGGATATAGCTAAAATTTGCATCTCTGATATGATCTATAGCAGAGCAATTATCGAGGTTCGACACGAAATTATTCGTAATATTTCGTCGTGATATTGTTATTATTAATATCGAAGAGATGTTGGGTCGCGAAAATTTGTTTTTGCGTCATCGAACATTGGAAATTAGGATAATTGATTTTTGATTAAAATTAAATAGAATAACGTTTAAACGAAATAAGTTAAAAGAATGATTAAAAAAATAAAGAACAGAAATAAATATTTAAAAACTCATTTTAAAAAATAAAACGCGACAAATATGTTTCAAAAAATTAACTCGGAAGAATAATTGGAAAATCAAAAAAAAAAAAAAAACTTCAAAAATTTACGCGAAATACACAATTATAATAGTACAAAAATGTTAAATGTGTGTTAACTGTATTTCGAAAATTTCAAAATTAGTATCTAGTATACAAATAAAGACGACGTGTATGCGTACAATATATTTCTTAAAATTAAAAATAATAATAATAATATTCGTTTAATATAAACAATCCTTCAACATTAACGGAGGTTGTCACAATCATATGCGTTTGTCCTGAAAAGGGCCTTTTCTTAGACTGATTAATTCGCACATTATAATTCCGGAGTGACAGGTTTGGCCGGATATATTTCCGTTTCCAGATGGTGCCCGATTGAATTCGAGTTCGGCTTTATGTACGCAATCTTCGTGAATTGCAGGAGCTTTAGAGCGCAATAATAGACACCCACTATTTAGGCATAATTTTCCACCCCAGTGGACTAAAATCAAAGAACAGTTTCCTTAAGTCAACTGAAATGCTGTTGGCTCATCCCAATTCAGAAACAGCTAGCATGTGAAACGAAGCTGCGCCAACCCAGTCATTTGCACAGTGTATCTGCACAACGTATTGGCGGGTGTCCTTTTAATCTGAAGAAGAAGAAATTTTATTCATATAAATAAAAGTTATAAACTATTTCACAATACAAATTAATGCCTTAATGTAAAGTTCTTATACAATAATTGAAAGATATATTTTCATTTATGTATAGATTAAATATTAATTTATGCTAGGAAAAACAAAGAAAAAACTCAACTACAGAAAAAGAAGAAAGGAGAGGAAACACACATTCAGTTATAATATCAATATGAAATATACAGTATCAAAGGCTTTTTCCATATCAATGAGTAAAAGTCCTGTATGTTCATTTAAATTAAACTTATCCGTTATTGCGTCGCACACAGTAGCCACCGCGTGCACTGTAGAAAGATTATGTCTAAAACCAAATTGATTATCCGGTAAAATATTATTATCATTAGCAAATTTAGTTAGTTTAGTTAGTCAACACCTTTTCCATTATTTTGCTTATGTTGTTAAGTTAATCGGCCTAATATTTTTAGGATGACTGATGTCTTTGTTAGGTTTCAGGTATTATAATTGAGGATTTCCATACAGTGGGAAAGTATTTTTGTCTGATGCATTAATGATATTTGTGAAAAGAATGACGCCTTTACGCGGCATGCGTTTTAATAAAATAGTTGGAATGTTATCAGGACCAGTGGATAGTTTATTTTTTAATTTTTTAATGGTGTTTCCACACTTGATTAGGCGTAGTTAGATGGGAAGCTACAGGGTGTAGGGACTTATTATTTTTAAAGAAATAATTAACAGCACGTGTGACTATCGTACGGTGATTGCTTGTGAATAAGTAATAATTTTGTGTATGTATGTCTGAATAAAATTTTCTCACTATCAGAGTAAGCTATATTTCCCCCAGATTCAAGTGGGATGCTGCGATGTGTTTTATTCATTATTTTTGTAAGTTTCCACAAGCTATTATCCTTGGCTTTTAAATTTTGTAACGTTTTATTCCATGTATCATTTTTATGTTCGATTAATAAAGTTTTTACTTTCCGATTTAATAGATTATAGAGAAATTTACAAATAGGTCCAAACGTCGTGTTGGTTCTATTTTTTTGATATAACTTTCTGTAACGGTTTTTTAAAGTGATTGCAGTTTTGATTACGTGTGATATATTACGACGATAATTGTTTTCTGTGTTAATTAGTACGGATGACTTAGCAGTGTATTCTAAGGCCCATAACAGATGGTTAATAGCTAAATTTATTTCATTGTTATTATTAAGATGCGGGTGGCAAATTAAATTATTGCCTATGTTATTTCGGAATTGCTTACAGTTTGCTAATTTGAAGTTAAGGGAACTTTCTTTTTTAATAATATTAATTTTATAGCATAAAATAAATTGGGTTATTGTCAGTGCTAGAGAATTCGGTTTTGTTATATTAGGTACATTTTTTGCAA
This sequence comes from Coronaproctus castanopsis, assembly GCA_032883995.1. Lineage (NCBI taxonomy): Eukaryota > Metazoa > Arthropoda > Insecta > Hemiptera > Monophlebidae > Coronaproctus > Coronaproctus castanopsis. Next base: position 94,713,909 of record CM065054.1, read on the forward strand.
CAACGATGTCAATGACACTGGGTTTTGCTGTTCTAGTACAACTCGGATAGAAAGTTGGTATATTTGGAGTTCGAATGTTAAGATTAAATTTTAGAGAAATTTCGTACAATTGAGTTCCAACTCTATTATTATAGCAATTCCAGATTAAATTTTTAGCATTCAAATCACCAAATAGAAGGACTCTAGGATTAGATTTAAATATGTAATATCTGCTGCAAGAAATTTTGAAACACTCGGTGGGCGGTAAACTGAGTAAATGTGTATATATTCCGTTGCATTTATTGCAAGAGCAACACCCACCGTTTGGATCTCACGTAATTTGGGGATAGGGTTTAATGTTTGACATTGTTATTAATTAATATTGCGACTCCGCCGCTATTTTCTCTACGATCATTTCTACAAACAGTATAACCCGGACAGTTTAACGAGTATTGAGAATCAAGTTTAGTTTCGTTTAATCCGATAATGTCAATCTTAATTTCGTGAACTAGGTGAACAAGTTCCGGCAATTTCGCAAGTTTATCTTTAATAGAGTTGGCATTCCAGGATAGAAATTTTACCTCATCTATAGTTTTGATTATAAGTTAGGAAAAAGGATATTTAGATAAAAGTATCAGCTTACTGTCGTAACTATAGTCGGTATATCAGAATCTTTATTTGATTTTAAACTATAGAATATATTTTTAAAGCATTCTAATATTTTACTTAAGTCTAATGATTTTAATGCTGTTAATATTATGTTTAAGCTATTGTCTTCTTTATTTTTGTTATTGTACTTATTATTTTTGAATAACGTTTCAGCAATAAGTTTTTTTTATTATTACTATTCTAATCATTACGATGTCTGTTGTGTTCTGTAAAATTAGTATACGTGTTACTTTCTTTATTGTTAGGATTGCTATTTTTTAAGGTCAGGTCTAATTATATTCATTCGTTCTCGAACGTTTGTACAATCTTTTGTTAGATATAGAATCAATTACACGATTATATACTATACAGCTTTTTGAATTAGCTAAATGATCACAATTTGAACATTTTAATATGGTATCATTGGTGCAATTTTTAATAGAATGTGGTCCGCCGCATTTTAAACGTTTAATGTTTTTGAAACAATTATATGCTACATGGCCAAAAGATTGTAGCATTGAATAATTTAATTTTTAAATTTTTTCCAATTCACTAAACAATAGCAGAGTTCTTTTATTCTAATAATATCGCTTACGTTAGTATTAGGAGGAAAAATAACAGTATTAATCGGTAAGTTTTTTATTGTATTGTTTATTAAATCTTAGTTCTTGTACTTTTGCTTGTACGAACATTCTGGTTCGTACTCTTTTCGTATAACGTGTTCAAAATGTATATTTTACCGTACGACATCGTATTTCGTCCGATGAAAAACCTGGCGTCACACCCAATTTTCTTTAATCGGAATTGTCGGTAACGCTTTCTCGTCTCACGGTATTGCAAGAGGCCTCTTCCCCAGCACCACAGAAGCAACCTTACTATATTTGACTTCTTTAGTGTGCATGTTTCAGCTACGTGAACACAATTTCGACGACGAGCTTTATTTCAATGATTATCCTAATGTGCATATATACATATAATATTATATATATAATATATCTGTCCGCTAACCCGTATCCTGGGATAGTGACTCAATTGTTTCCATCTGACTTTTTTTTTTTTTTCTTATCTACCACCATTATCTTCTTATTATTGTATTTAGGCCGGACGGCTGACTGACCGCTTACAGTCTGATATATTTCCCACCACCAATGTTGTATCGTCTATGTACTGAAGATTTGTAATCTTTCTATCGCCCATTGATATTCCTCCTTCCTAATTATTTAATACTTACAATATGTTCGCTATATACATTAAAGATAAGTATAGGCTTATTCTATATATATATATATATATATATATATATATATATATATATATATATATATATATATATATATTCATGCATAAAACAATATTCTTTTATTGCGCATGCGCACGTGGCTATCTTACTTATTTCGTTCAAATCTTCGCTGCACAACGGATGTATATGTGACGTAGATTTGAGAACGAAAAGATGTCATCGCCACGTAAAGCTAAGTATAGCGGACAGTGCGTTCCTTTTCTTTGTGAAATTTATACGAAATCGTGAGTTTATTAAATAATGTGCCTTTTCACTGTGCGTAATGTACACGTTGAGTTTAATATAAAGTGTTTCTTCTTATCCCGAGGCACAGTTAAATTTTTTTTTGTGACAAATAATCCAGATTGTATCGCATGATGTATCGGTAGTCTGTATATATATATATATCATCATCATGTAGTCATCAGTCCTAAGACTGGTTTATATATATATATATATATATATAGTTCTTTCTCTCCTCAACCTTACAATTGGTGAGTGCGTACAATATAGCACGTTAAATTCGTCTACGGGAGCATGCTCGTGCTTTTACAACAGCATAGCTTTCGTCATTTTTTATTTGGTCCGTATATCCAGTTCGTGGTCTGCCTTTATTTCATCTTCCGTTCAGCATTCTTTCAACTAGTGTTGTCATCCATTCCGAATGTCTGATGAAATGTCCGACCATTTCGTTTCTTCTCTTTTTTATCGTATAATTCGCGTCGTTCGTTTATAAAATTTCGTTCTTAGTTATTTTACTCGTCCATGGTATCGTGAAAATTCGACGCCAGCACCACATTTCGAACGCTCTGAGATTATCGTTTTCTCCTTTTAAAACCGTCCATGTCTCCGATCCATAAAACGCCATACTCCAGAGATAGCTGTTACAAAGTGTTTTCTGGTATTAACTGATATGATAGATATCGATATGGAGAAAGAGACTGATACGAGAATCCTTGTTTATTGATGAAAAGCTGTCTGGTTAAATTTTCGTTTTTAACTAACAAAATGGTGTATTTCGATGTTAATGACAACACCGATTACTGGAATTTAGTGGTGTTTTTTTTTTACTCGTTCATTTTTAATACCGCAGACGTTGGACAAATTTAATCCTAGCCGGCTACTGTTGCATCTAGCGGAAGAACCGAAGGAATTTTGGTTGAATTTGATGAACGAAGTATTCGTTCAAGCTCCGTACGTTTCGATTTTAGCGTATCCATCCGAAATGGAATACAAAAAACATTCGCAAGAAGAAAACGACCGTATATCGCAACGTGTGAAAACGCTCGGACCGAACGGTCTTCGGCTTAAACGAGAAATACTGAACAGAGCTATACAAGATAATTCGGTAGGGATACGATAGTTTTAATTAATAACATTTTAAGTGTATATATATTTTATGTATATATATATATATATATATATATATATATATATATATATATATATATATATGTATATATATATATATATATATTGTTTCAAAAATAATTGGTTATGTACATTAACTTCGCACATACGGTGTTCCAGTGGTAGCGGCTTGAGGTTAAAAAATTTACCGGTTGCAATTGCACAACCCTCCTAAATATACAGGCAATTGTTTTTTTGTTTCACACAACATCGCAAAGTAACATTAATAACGTTAAAGTCAACAAAGTGTGATACAAATTATGAAGTTAGATTATCGATGCCAAAAAAATTGTAATATTAAACCGAAATAGTTAAAAATTTATTTCCGCATGAGCAAGTACAAAATTTATACAGTTAGAAAAGTATAAAAATTTGTAAAATACTAAAACGAAGCAACTCGTTAAACTATGCATAATAGTTAAGTATTCTTATTTTTTCACACAAAACAATACTCTGAAAATGAAACGATCAGTTGCCGTGTATAAATAATAAAGCTTCAGTAATGAAAAAATTCTACGTATATTAACATAGGTTATGAACAACATAAACTAAAGAGAGGCAATGAAATAATTCACACGCCGAAATGTACATAAGAAACATCAATAAAAATTCGAAGAAGAAAAAACTAATCTAGGAAAGAGATTTTTTTTTCGCTATCGTCAACTTACACCTAACTTAAGTTTTGTAATTTATACGCATACTATATCATGAGTAGCATTCCATCCGGTGATTGATGCTATAACTGTATATATTAATACGCTTAATATTAAGTCCAGAGGTTTCGTTCTATCCAGTCGACGGTATTCAAGCGAGTTATCCATTAGGGAGATCGCCATTTAGTGTGTTTTTCCAGACGGTTGACATATTTTTTGGCAACGATCGCGATTTCCACTTTCATTGACTTCACCTTAAGATCTTCATGAAGTGTATGATTAGTTACATACCATGGAGCACTAGCAATATTTCGGAGGATTTTGTTCTGCATTCGCTGTAGAATAGCAATATTGCTTTTTTTCGCGCAACCCCATAATTGTCAACCGTATAGCCTAATTGGCTTCAAGACCTGGTTGTATATGTTTTCGATCGATAATTCTGATCTTTTTTCTAACAGTCAAAATATTTGTTTCCATTTGATATTGAGTTCATTACGTTTTTTAATTATATTTTTACTCCGGTGTTAGCCGTTGATCTAAGTTTATTCCGAGATATTTTACTTCTTCCTTTCGAGAGATGATGGTCGTCCCGTTTATGGTTATGGGTCTTGTTGAAGCAGTTCTTCCGTTAGTAAATATTACCCCGAGCTGATTTATCCTCGTTAATATTAATTTTCCACGTTTTAAACCTTGTTGCTATTTCTTCAACTGTTGATTGCAGGTTTGTACATGCATGTACGGAGGAACTATCTCTACACATAGGATAGCTGTATCATCAACAAACGTTGCCACTTCAACATTTGCAGGAGTGGAATATCTGCCGTATAAATTATATATAATAACGGCCCCACTACGCTACCTCGAGGTACACCTGATCTTACTGGATAAATTTGGGATTCTTCTTCACCATATTTAACGCAAAAGTATCTTTCTTCCCGGTAAGATTGTAAGAGTTTCGATAATTTATATGGGAAATAATGTTTGATTTTCTGTACTAGTCCTTCATGTCAGACACTGTCAAAAGCTTGGCGTATATCTAGAAATATCGCATCACAAACTTTTCTTTCTTTCGTGGATTTTTCAATCGTATTAACTACCCGATAAACTTGCTCGACGGTACTATGTTTTTTCGGAAAGAGATGAAATATAACTTGTAGATTCGTTCGTTAGTTGGCCGTAGTATGCGCGCGCAACCGCACCCGCGTATTATGAACAACACAACGAGGAAAACCTATTCTGCCGCGTCGAGTGTGTATACTTCAAGAACTCTGGTTGCAAAAATAGTTTCTGTGTAAACTGTACACACATAGTACCATTACGCTCAAAATCTCCATATAACGCTGTATACGGTCTTCCGATGTCTTCTTTCGGTTAGCGTGCAACCACTAATCGTTGTAACTAGACATTTCAAAGCACTTTTTTTTTTTTAATTTTTTACTTTTTATAATATATTCTACGAGAACGAGAAATATCTAATTAAAATTTGCTTATTTTATTTAATCCCCATAAAATTATTAATACTTTTTAACTATTTTATTACATCATCAATTTTTATGCTGTTCCGGATATTTTTGACGGTTGTGCAGTCGTGCAATCTTTATGTACGAGCCGCCAACTGCGTTGTTATATGTAGTATAATAAAATAGTTTTGTCGTTTTAGATGTTTTTAAATACTATTCTCATCATTAAAACATATGTAACGTGACATAATCCCTTATATCGCATATTATTTAGTTATTATCATAGGTATACCAACTATTTGAAGGGAGTTATTTCATTTTTTAAGTTTAATTATATATATATATATGTCTCAGTCGGATTGATGAATACCAATGTAGAGTGGGTAGGCGAATATCCGGCGCCTTAAACCGAGTCCTTTCGTCTAAGAGAGTAAGCCCTAACCGAAATCATGACGGTAGGCAACGGGATATCCTTGGTTATTAATTTCCTTAGAAATACATCTATGAATACCGATAAGAGTCCTAAATCACCGTCAGAGTGCTTCTTATCTGCCAGAGCAGTCGGGTAGGGTGTGAACAATCTGCGGAGTCGAAACAAGGTTAGAAGTATGAAAAACTATGTTAATATCACGATTTAGAATGTAAGATCTCTGTATCAAGTTGGAAAACTCGCGAACGTAATAACGAAAATAAAGAGGCGAAATATAGACGTATTTAGGAATAAGCGAAACAAGATGAACTGGAAATGAAAAGATAAAAGTGAATGAAGACTATAAAACAATATACGCAGGAGATGACAAGACACGAACAACGAACACGAATAGGATTATTAATACGTACCAAAATGAGTAAGAAGATCAACGCAGTAATTCTAAAATTGGGTAGTGTTATTAGTAAGACTAGAGATTAAACCGGAACCTATAGTAATTATACAAGTATTCTCGAAATCTTGTGCGAAAAAACATGATATGGTGTTTGCAATGGGTGACTTCAATTCGAAAGTTGAATTTCACCATGAAGTCCAGTTGCTGAAAAGTATCTCGAAGAACAAAAAACGAGAGGCGAAATGCTTGATGAAAATATCTAACACCGGGTTCGGACAACACAAAAAGAAAATTGTACAAATGGATCAGTCCTGGAGATAGTACTCAGATTGATTATATTCTTGTAAGCGATTTATCTGTGCAGTAAAAAATTGCCATACGTATCCAAGGGCTGATTGCAATACAGATCACAAGTTACAGACTGCAACATGTCAAATAATCTTGAAGAGTCTAAAGAAGAAAGAAGATAGATTTCAATAGCTATAAAATGAAATTAAAAACCATACAACAGAAATTTCAGAAAGAACTGCAGAAACGATACGAGATCAGCCTAAATGAAAATGACGACATTGAGGCGATGGTGACCAACGAGGAAGCATAAATTAAAACAGAAGCAAAAAACTAACAATGAAAGAAAAGCGAGAACACGAGCCGTGGACAACACAAGAAATATTAGATATGACAGATTTAAGAAGAACTAAAGAAATATCTAATATTGAATATCGCGAGCTAAATAAAGACATTTCGAAGAAATGTACTCAACCTAAAAGTAATTGGTACGATGAGAAATGTAAGGACATCGAAGTGCTCGAAACCAAACGCAACGATAAAGAACTACGTACCAGAATAAAACAAATGTTGGTAATTCATAAAAAGAAAAAAAGCGGTACCGCGTATGTAAAAGGGAAGGATGGAAAGTATTCTGTGAACAACCGAGAAACTAAAGAAGTCTGGCTGAGCTATATTAAAGAATTATATAAAGATTCGTCCCGATCAACTTGATATCATAATAATTGAAACAGTGCCAAAGAGAGAAATTTGGGAACTAAGAGACGTCGTAAAAAGAGCCAGAACTACCAAAACAACAGGAGAAGACTTAATATCAACAGATTTGATTAACATCAAAATGTGAACAAGAGCTTTTGAGAATTATCAACAAAATATAATGTGTAAGTACGCTGCCTGAAGATTTTATAATTTTAATTTTTGTTTTAATATCAAAGAAATGCTGTTTGCAAATATGATCCGAATACCATGTGCTCCAATGAGTCAGGCGCTTAAATTATTGTTGACGATTACTAATACCAGAATCGAACCTGAAATTGAATAAAAACCTAAGTGAAACGCGGAATATTTTCGAATAGACTTTAAACGTACGAATTAAATATTAAATGTTTGATCCGTTTTTAGTGCTGAATACTAAGACGAATATTATGTACACGTTGGAATGGATAAATCAATGTATATATATATATATATATATATATATATATATATATATATATATATATATACGTGGATTTTTGTTTAATTACGCTCTCTTATTGATAATTTATAAATTATCTCGTTATATTTTAATTTTACTCGTCTAATACATATGGGAAAAATGTTTCTTGTCAACATGTAACGATTCTTTTTCCTTGCGTTAAAGTTTACCTCTGTATAGTGCTCCTTAAATTAAGAGTATGTATAATTTTTAAACGTGTTCCTATTGTTACAGCAAATGCCACCGAACGAGGTGCTAACTTCAATTCCTGTACCTTCCGTCGATAAAGTGGCGTTTTTTTCATTGCGCAGCTACAATACTGATTCGGAAGGACAGCATCCTTTGTTCAGTACGAAACATTGTCCGGTCTATATGCATTTAGATGATGTAGACACTTACTTTGTATACGTGAGTTTTTATAATTCCTTACTTTATTTTATGTATATATATTAATAATAATAATAATAATGTTGCGATTATTATCCTGACGTGGTCTTGGCCAAGTTTGTAACGAAATAAATGATATTCCGTCGTCCTAGCCAAGTTTATAACGTTGTATTTAATGGATACCGTTGTGGTGGGCCAAAATTTATGGCATGCTAAATGAATCGCGATCGTGTGAAGCTAAAGTTTATAATGTACTAAATGAAAATTATAAATAATTTTATATACATAAACTCGAGAGTCAGCCAATTTTACGAAGAAATTTTAAATTTAATATTATTTAATTTAATTTTAACTTTACCGGCTCGATTTGGTAAAGAGATATCTAGGACTAAAGTGTAAAGCAGCCAACCTATAAAATCAGCATTTATGAATTAATTAAAACTTAGGATTAGTTGGCTACGCTTTTATTAACACGTAACTTACGTGTGCAAAATAAAACATCTAATACGACGAAGTATACCGTAAGAAGGAACTGATGCAAGGCCAGAAGACGGTGCACTGACGATACCTGGACAAGATCCCAACGACCGCGCAGGTGTAGATGACAAACGTATATATATATATATTTATATTGTTAAAAAATTTTAAACATATTATTTACTCCCTTTTCGCGATGCGAAATGTTGCCGAAACAACCGTGATGTACAACCAAAAAGAAACGTAAAAATAAAAAAATAAAAACACGGGAATTTTAGAATAGTCAAAGAAATTTCTTTATGATTGCGTCGTTATCGATGTTAACGTCTAACGTGACTTACTTGACTAGTCACTAAAAAGTTTGATCGCTACACACTTAACCGTTACGATATCTTTCCAAAATTCCCCACTAACATGTTAACGATGTAACGTATAGCTAAACTTCTTTCGAACGCCAGTATATATTCTCGTATTTTATTATCACTATTATTATTATTATTATTATTATTGCTATTTATGTTCTTATCGGGGAATTTCGTAACTTTAACCATATCTATTTCAACGATCAAATACTATACGATATAATATCAAATATCGTTATTGTAGCAGATCGACCTTTGTCTGCTCATATAACTTTCAGCGTATTCTAATATTATGAACATTTTATTTAATGTTTACATTTTTTTAATTATTATTATTCAATTTGCTTATGTACCCCCTTACCGTTGAAGCAATATGCCTTCTTGATAAACAGTCAAGCAAGAAAAAGATTATTGAGAAAACATATGTTAGATGACATATTAGATTAGTAGGTAAGATGGGCCAATGGGTCCAACTTGCACAATTTAATATGTAAATAAATATTAGGCTAAATTAATTGTAGCAATATGCCTTCTTGATAAACAGCCAAGCAAGAAAAAGATTATTGAGAAAACATATGTTAGATGACATATTAGATTAGTAGGCAAGATGGGCCATTGGGTGCAACTTGCACAATTTAATATGTAAATAAATATTAGGCTAAATTAATTGTGGCTTCTTTGGTCGTAGTAATTAAGAATTCTTTTATATATACATATATATGTGTGTATATATATATATATATATATATATATAAAACTTTTGTTTTTAACATTAATTGTGATGAAGCATACGCCATAACTCCTGAACTACACAAATTAAATGGAATTTTAACCGTTCATAAGTCAGATATAATGCGAAAATTTTGATAATATTTTAATGATGGTTGAAAATAATAGTTATAATTTATATTTTAGCTTTACGCGTGTGTAAACAAAAAAAAATCTATATTTGCTAATATATGTACTTCTTCTTCAGTTTATAAATAAACTTGCGTATGATTTCGAAACGTCTCAAAGTAAACAGTTGAATACAGTACATACTGAAAAAAAATTAAAATTATTTACATGTTTTTTTTTGTTTTTTTTTTTTCAATAAAAATTGTGAAATCGTAGACACTTTTAAAATTATGTTATACTTGTATTTACGATGTTACTGCTGTCAATCTTATTTTAATGTTACGTACATCTGTTTGTTTTTTGAATATTTCTTTGAAACTTATCTCCCCGGGCAAGAACATCGTGACATAGAAATGCCCTGTCTTTATGAATTAGTTCACGCCATTTGTCTCTATTATAAGCGGCGTGTATACATTCGCTGAAGCTATTCTTCATCAATTTCGTTAATCCGTCCGACCATTTTAAAGGCTCATCTCTTATTTCGTTCAATTTCCTTTCGATGACGACTTTTTCCAATCCATTTGTTCGAACCACGTGGCCAAAAAATCCTCTAATTCTGATAAGAACTTCCCTTAATAATCGTCTAGATTTTCCGGCCTACTTTAGAGTATATTCGTTAGTTCTCTTGGCCGTCCATGAAACGTGTAGAATTTCAAGTTTCAGCACCGTATAAGAATATTAGAAATATTAATGACTTTAGTCTTATTTTAACTTTTTAATTTAGTGCCTAGATTTTTATTAACCGTCACATCACGCATTTGACTATTTGTATGCGATGCCGGCAGTTCCAATTTGCATCCATCGGTGTATTCTCGAATGAACTTATCGATCGTTTCTAGTCCATTGATGTGCTTTTTGTTGAGCAAGTTATTTTTAAGCCGGTAGTTTATAATAATTTCGGTTTTCTTTCGGTTAATTAACAACCAGTTATTTTTTTACTAGTTTGCTCCAATCTTCGCGATAAGCGTATAATATTTTCGATGCTTGTTAGTTATCAAGATGGTGTCATCAGCATATCGGAAATTAGATATATTATGTCAACCTATTGAGAATCCATTCTTCCACTCAATTGTATCGTTATCATCATCGGAAACTAATATTTGTCTTATAATATATCGTAAATTATTATTTTTTTTTTTAGTTATACGTGATACTCGATACAGCAGAACTTCCTGCGGAATATCGTTCGTATTTACCGTTGTTTTTAGAATATATTCTGGACGCTGATATTGTGCGCAATGGAAAAGTAGTACCGTACGGACAAATATCTATGGAAATGGAACAGGAAATACTGAACATCAGTTGTAGTCTAGGTGTTCATTCAAATCGTTTTGGAGCTGGGCAATATTCTAACGGTGTCCTATTGTCATTCCAGGTTCGACACAATATATATTTTCAATTTGGACTTACAAAAATATATATGTATGTATGTATATGTGTATATGTACGTAGTGTTATGTGTGTGTATATATATATATATATATATATATATATATATATATATATATATATATGGGGGCGTATATAATAATAATCGAATAGAATAAATTACGATGGAGTAATATAGAAAACAAAAACGTAATATTTTCTGGGCTACGCGTATAAATTTCCGCGAGGACCTCTGCTCTATCTGCTATATACTAAAGATTTGCCAGTGGATGAAACAACAACAATTGCAACATTTGCTGATGATACAGCGAGACTTTCAGTTAGTGATAGCCAGCTTGAAGCAACGGCTAAACTGCAGTCTGCTATCAATCGTACACAGAAATGGGCATTAACCTGGAAGATTAAGCTTCATGAACAAAAATCTGTTCACGTTATGTTTACATATCGTCACACCAATTTGAAGCACCGTGTATACCTAGAGAATCAGCTCATTCCGCATGCGGAATCTGCTAAATACCTCGGTATGCACTTGGATAAACGACTGACATTGGAAGTGCATGTTAGGACAAAAATTAAACAGATGAAGATCAAAACAAAATAATTATACTGGCTTATTGGACGAAATTCAAAGATCAGCACCATCCATAAGCGACTATTGTATCAGCAAATTATTAAACCGATATGGACGTATGGTATTCAATTATGGGCATGTACCAGCAAAACAAATATCAACAGGATACAGGCTAGGCAAGGCGTGATCTTGCGAGCCATAGTTGATGCATATCGCTATTCTCGCAACGATGATATTCATCGAGATCTTGGCGTATCTTTCGTACAGGAAGTCATCAAGCAAATAAACATGAACAGCGGCTGCAGCAGCATGTAAATGCTGAGGCTGTTAAAACTGTTGGATACCAACGATGACATCAGACGATTAAAACGTCGACACCCGCATGATCTGTCGTGCAAATAAATTAAAATTCAAAAAACTGTGATTGTAGCTATTGAGCTACAGAATCGCTCACGTTTGCATTTAGTATATAAGTCTGTGTATTAAATGAGCACTATGTAAATAAGAATACTTATTTAATCTGTATGATTAAGATTGTATTGTATATATATATATATATATATATATATATATATATATATATATATATATATATATATAAAAAAGTCGATCTAAAATATTATCGTGTATTAATTCAACTTAACGGTGAGAAAATCAATATTAAACGTACATAATAAAATTAAAATGTATTACCTTTACAAGGAGTCAAGTGTTTATAAATTATAATTAAAAAAAACAAAACGGCATTTATAATCATATCAGTTTTATATATATATATATATATATATATATATATATATATATATATATATATATATATTACAGTTAGAACCGAATAAGTACTTAGATGGGATTCGTTGGATAAGAGAAATCCTATTTCAAACAAAATTAAACCCGTCTCGATTAACGATCTTCGCTAACAAAATGATTAAAAGTGTATCTCAATACAGAAGAGATGGAGCTGCTATAGTAAACGATTTGATGCATGTGATGTTATATAAGCCGGGTACGTATTACACAATTATTACTATTGCGGTAATGCGCTATTACAGTGTGTGACGTAATCTTTATATATATATATATTTAAATGTTGAACGTTTTAATAACAATGCTGATATAAAAAATTATACATACACGCTTGTATTGTTTACTTGAATTCTCGCTCCGCTAACTAATTTTTATACCCATTAATTAGTTACATTCCTACTTTTCTCACACATGCGTTTTCTTTACGTTTTAAATACTGATAGCGACCTTGCGGTAATTGCTGAACTTTATATTTACAACGATGCTTTTTCTTTACCAAATCAGTTCTTTACGCTGACAATCGCATTTATCGTTCGAAGCGTTGTTCAACGTAGGTTACTGATCAATTGTAATAAAGTTTTGGTACATATCCTAATATCGTTTGTTACCCTAACAAACGCACGATCTGTATGTTAGATCGTATAGATCGTATTTTCAACTTCAAAATACAGTCATTTACTTGTCCCAGTCCTAATCGGCGATTTTATTATAAAAGAAGAAAATGGATCTGTTCCGTGGTTTTATTGCCGGTTTATGTAGACTACGATTTGAAAAAAATCCTCTCTTTTTCAAATGCATCTCGTTGCTTCTCCGTTCTGTTCACATCCTTCAGATATCTACTGTATCGCAGACGCAAATAACATCCTCCTGGAATGTTCACATTACCGCTCTTTTCGTGACACCTTCTATGATCACCCCTACACGTTCCTATTCCTGTCAATATTCCTTTCTTACTCTCCACGCGTATAGCATGAACATATACATCTGTTTATATAGGTTTATTGTTAATTGTAACATGTTCGTATAGTTAAAATTAAGATAATTTTATTTTATTAAAACTATGTTATAAAGTTAGAATGGGGAAACCGCTGTGGGAGCCCCCTCCAGAAAAAAACAACTTTAATTTATTAATTATTTCGTATATAAAGCGACGTATAACAATCGCAGCTTAGTTTTATTAAAGCCTAAACAACTAAATTACAAAATTAACGTAATTATATAATAAATATTAAAGTATTTATTGGTCGCGGAAAAAATGAGTGAAAAAATCTGTACAGTACGATATAAAAGTTCATTAATGATGAAATTAAATAATTCTAAATAGTAAAGTGATATATAAATTACTAGGCGACTTTAACATAAGGTTACCGCCTATGAAGGACAAAGTTCTCGTGAGCGGTAACTCCAAATTGCTTACTGATCTTCTGCTTTCAAATAATTCGATAATCATAAATAATAAAATAATCATTTTTAGTTTATTACTATATTATTGATTACCTCATTGTTCACGACGGGGTTCGAAGATCAGTTTTGCCTTTTCAAAAATAGTTACTTTGATCTTTCTTCCCGCCGAAAAATTCAATCCGCTTTATCGTTTAGAAGACAGAAATCAAAACGTTTAGGAGAGAACTACATCTCAGTCTATTATACGAACATATTAATCGTATATGCATTAATAATGGTCTTCGATACTGATATGCCTCTGACTTATGTTACAAAATGTCTAAACTTAACTCTGACATTTTTAATATTTTTCATTCTAGACACTAATATAGATAGCAGCACGGCGTTAAGGATGCACGCATTTTTAACAAAAGTGGTCAGCAAGATAGAAAGTAAAAACGAGGCCGAAATTAATGGCATATTGAACGATATTGAAATTGTACGCGCAATCATTACAAAACCGGAGAACATGGTGATACATTTGGCCTGTAATGTGGAAGCTCTTAGTAGGAAATACATAAATCCGTCCGTGTATTGGGCGGATGTTATACCGAGAGGTGTAAAATCGAAGAAGCGTCCTTTGCAAATCGCCAGTGAAAGTGAATTTCTATTGGAACATGGAAATAGATTATACGAAAACTGTATTACAGCCATCGCTAGCATTGATACCGCGTTTTTAATTACTGTAGTGCCTACTATCAAAGATTTTTATCATCCGGATTTAGCGACTATTCTAGTGTTCATACAATATATGACACAGTTGGAGGTAGGTGAAAAAGTTTATAATTTTTGGATACTTTAAAATTAACGTAAATGTAAATTTCATTTGAAATATTACTAACGATATATATATGTGTGTGTGTGTGTTATATATCATAAAAGGTGTTGGATATTTCATGAATAATATCCGGGAATATCTTTTAATTTCTTCGTAAAATCGTTTTTTTTTTTTTTTTTCTGGAAAATGTACTTAGATACAAATCATATACTATTAAAAATTATAACTACTTAGCGTAGTTTCGTAAATTTTCGTAGTTATAACAAAAAATATCACTTTCAACTAATATCAGAACGAGAGGTGTTTTTTTTTTTCAAAATGAATTAAAATAATTCTCTCATAGTTTAAAAAATATTTCCGGGGCAGATCCGATACTTTAAATCGATACGGTATCCGAGATATAAAATTTTAACATTATATTTACCTAACACAGAGGTAAAAAGCAAACTTTTAAGCTTATATAACATTCGAACGGTTGATGCGATCGAGCTGAAATTTCTAGCGTACATTTCGATAAGTATAAAAAACGGGAAGTTGAAAATCAAATCAAAATTTTTTGAAGGTGAGTACTCGAGTTCGTTGCTGAAAATCTCAAAAGTAATTTCCACGCAGGCTTCAATTACCGAACACGTTGTATGTATAAAATTTCATCCAAATCGTTACAGCTCTTTCCGATATGTTCGAAATATGTATACATGAATTGCTCGTTTAAGTATATAAGATATTAAACATAAATGCGCATTATCATCATCGTAGTCGTGAGCTCGGTTTGAGCACCGTGATAAGATGATTCATTTTAGTTCGGTTTAATCGATCGCCATCCATCTGTCTTTGGCGTATCTAGCCATTTGCTGTAGCGAACTGGCGCCAGTGATCATTTCCTTCAACCATACCAAATACTATCCATTTTTCTAATTTGAAGAAGAAGAAGAAAATATTTATTTAAATTGTAATTTTTTTAACTGGTTCCGTCACATGATATGGCCAAAGAAAGCGGATATACTGTTTCTAGTATTGACACGTTTGTCCTTCTCGCTGTCTACAATACTCAAAGCATCGATTCTTCTAACGTCTGTCTCTTTTAGAGTCCAACACTGAATATATATGTGTGTATATATATGTGTATATATATATATATATATATATATATATATATATATATAATGCTCGTTTTGTATTTAGCATAAACATATGATATAACAATTGCTCTTTCGCTTAATCACAAATAATACACTTTGAGATGTTACAATAAATATAACACAAAAAATTGTATAATCAATTATCAAAATTCGGCTTGTGAGAGTTGGCGTAGCTACGTGTTCTAACGACTTGCCGGCTTGAACTAAACTTTTCAAATTAGCAAAGGTTTCTTTTAATTGAAACAACAAAGGTCAAAGAGTAAATGCAAAATCTTGAAGTACAATGTACACACTCGCACATACGCATAAATAGTAACTATAAATATGATTACAAACGTTAGTCAATACCTGGTAAGCATACTCATTCAATATTTAAGAAGTGACGAAGAGATATCAACTGGAATTGGCCTAACAAAAATAGCTTTCAATAAAAAGAGATATTTACTAACATTAAGACATTTAAGAGTGGAAACTAGGAAGCGCTTTTGGAACGCACTGATGTATGGATCGCAAACTTGAATGATCAACCGCCAAATTTAGAAAAGAGTCTTTCGAAACTCGTTACTGGGTAAATTACAGAAAATGAGTTGGACCGGAAAAGTGACAAACGAGAAAGGCTTTTTTAAAAAACATAAACAAATCGAAGAACTTAATTCAGAAGCTAAAAAAGTAGAAGGATTAAATGGATAGGCCACTTATGTCGACACAATCCGAGTTTCGTACAACCAATTGAAGAGAAAATTGAAGGAAAACGATACAAAGGAAGGCCAAGGAGTAAATATAAAGATCAAATAATAGAAGAACAAATTAAGCAAACCTTAAAAGAAGGGCAGAACGAAGATAGTTTTACTTGAACGCACTAGAATTGTGAGTTATAAAAGTTATCCATCAATCTACGGATTGAGAAAAATAAGAAAAAATAGCGTATCATCTCAATTTCGAAATTTATTAATTGTAAATTAATTTTTTTCTTTTTATTATATTAATTACGATACGCGTATGCGATAACCGAAATGTATTTACGTTAATTAAATGTATCGATAATAATTATCTTTTTTAGGGTCCTATGTGGCGTACAATTCGCGGTTTAGGTCTGGCTTATCATCATAATTTGTCGATTTCATTGCCGGAAGGATTAATTTATTTAAGCCTACAAAAATCGACCGATGTAGTAGTTGCGTATAAAAAAACGCGTGAAATTTTTGTAAGCCTTGGTATTTTTATATATATATATGTGTGTGTGTGTGTGAGAGAGAGAGAAATAGAGTGAGTTTGTATTTGTTTTTCTTCGTATTTTTTAATATGTTAAATTTTTGCCGAATTTTAATTTTAATTACGTATATCACGATGTAAATAAATTATCGTCAAATTATATTTTTCTTTTTTAAGTTTTAATCGTATGTTCCTTTGAGATGTTGTTCTGTATAAATATTTTATTATCGTCTAACTTTAATAATGTTTGCTAATTTACTTTTTTTGTGTGTGTGTTTATTATTATTATCATTTTATGTTGATATATCGGAGAGTAGTGATTTTATAAATCAATAAAACAAAATAAAAATAAAATTAATCACTAAAAAAAAAATTCATTCGCCCAAAGCTTCCCCACAATTACGTCATTATCAAAGCGTATACAATAAACGACGTTTATTGTATACGCTTTGATAATATAAACGACGTTTATTGTATATGCTTGATAATGACGTGATTGTGTCGAAAAGCTTTGCGTAAATAAGAAATTTTTTTTTAGTGTTTAATTTTGTTTTTATTTTATATAATTCTATTATTATTATTATTAGCTATATTGTCATGTAGTCGTCTTAATTTACGCGATGTTCTAATTTGTAGGCTGAATTATTGGCTCAAGATTCGTGGAGTGAAATTTACTTTAAATCAGCTAAAAGTTCCTTGATTTATCATATGGTGGAAAAAGAGAAAAACGTGAAATCCCTAGTGTCCGAATCATTGCATTCGTATTTTACTCATACAGATCATAATTACAATAAGTAAGAAAAAATATTTATATAATGCAGCGGATTTTGAATTTCAAGTTATCCAGTAAAAAGTTAATTAACTATATTCGATTGTAACGGCGTAATCGTACGTTAATCAAATTTAAAACAATCTAAAATAATTTTACTAGGTTTTTTTTTTTAATTAATTAAACAGTTGACGGCTCCTCAATTGCCTCACCAGATTATCTGGTTGGAAAGCTGTCTAGGTCTTTGGAGGGAACGGGTCGGCTGTATAAACATAAAGGGACTCGTTACAAGGGCTCGAGGAAGGTGGAAGACCTTTCAAATAGTGTGAATAATTCACTGCACTATAAGCTGACCAACGAGATCATTTAACAGTATTTAGGAGAAAAGCACAACACGAAGGGAATAGCAAAATATCTGCGAGAAGTAGTAGTTTCAACTTGCCAGCTTCGATTATCACGGTATTCTATAACGGGAAGGAGTGCCCGTTTTGCGTGAAACGTTATTTTCGGTATGAATCGATCACGACAGTGCAAAGAGAGCTTCGAACGACAGATTTGGAAGAGCTGAAAACTCGAATTTCTGAAGAAATTCAGCGACCTGTGCTCGAAAAAGTCTTAAACTTTTTGTAAAGACCGAATTAATGTATCGTTGCAAATGGTGGTCATCTGAACGATATTGTACAAATGTGATTGTAAGCTAATATCTAAACCTTTTCATATATATTTAATATTTAGTATTTATATTATAAGATTGCAGATTAATTATAAACAAACGAAATATAACACGATCTCTAAAAGTTTTTAATCGCGAAGCTTTTAGTGATCGTGTTATATTTTATTTGTTTATAATTAATTAATACAATCACTACTCTCCGATATATTCAAGATTGCAGATGATTGTCGAATAGGTGGTTGTGTTGTTTATCGCATTCGCCATCTTTGATCACGAACCGTCTCAGTGCGAAAATAACGGTCAAGTTGTTTACGATTAGAAATAAATTATATTTTACATCTATTTTTTTCGTTGATTTTTTTTTTGTCAAATAAATATATTTATTAATAAAATACATTTTATAGTATGGAATTTAAAACGACAATCCAATTAAGTTTTATGCCACTTCAAACTCCATTTACAATCGAACACAATTATAATGACAACAATAATACAGTTAATTTATCGTAATAGAACACAAAATTTAATACTACATTCTTAATGTACCGTTAATTGTATCTTAAATTGTAACATTTTCATAATAAAGTTTTAAATATTATTATCTTACACTAATATAACAAATTATAATTTTTTCTGTCGTTTACGTCTTCTACGGTTAAATTATTTTGAAATCGTTTAATTGATCTGTTATTAATTTTTCTATACTATAATCTATAACACTACCTCTTTGTAATATTTGGTAACAGGTGTACAATTAATTACATGTAGTACAATTTTCTGTTTCTGCTATGCCAAATCTTTTTAAATATATTTTAAAGACGTCATAGCCAGTGATAAATTGTACGTTATAATAATTTGGGGTTGGTTTAATGTTTGTTTTTAAGTCGTTCGCTTAAATTTGGAAAGTATTTGTACGCTAATCCGTTATACTGTTTCCACATTTGTCCATATTGTAAAATATAATGTTGATTTAGTATAGTTGTGATCTGTGTAACCTTGATTTGTTTACTTTCGTGTATAAATTTTTTATTAATATATCTTATTTGATTAAATTCGTGTTCCATTTTAATTTTTAATTAAAAATAGATTCAAATGTTTCTTTATTTCCAAGTCAATGGGTATAATTCCTGTAACCACTATCAATGTAACTCGTTGTTTTGCTTTGATCATTCTGATAGCTGTAATTTTTGATAGGATCTAAATTTCTTAATTTTTAACATATCATTGTAAATTCGACTACTATATATTATATTCGGTATTATTACAGATTTATATTATGTAATTACTTTTTTTTTTAATAACTGTCTATTATATTTATTATTGTGTAATTTATTGAATATGCGTACGAGTTTATTTATTTTATTTTTTTACGTTATTGAAATGATTATAAAATTTTAGGTTGTTATCAATTGTTTCCCCCCCCCCCCAATACTCTATGCTTGTTACGCAATTTAAATTAATATCACGCTGTAATAGATTTAATTTTTTTTCGTTATTATTATTTACTTTTATAATCTGAAAGTCGAGGAAAATTTTTGCGAATGTTTAATCAAATATAATCGATAATTCTTCTCTTGCATTCCTCAATCTTTCGATTGACGGTCAATATGAAGAGCACTTTACTTTTAAGTTTCTGGTTTTCACCTTTCAATTCCTGATACGATTTACTTTTGCATCTTCCATTATTTGGCTGATGTATTTTTCCCTCCGTCTACCCCGCGATCTTTTTCCATTTACTCGTCCATCGAAATTTGTTATTACTTATAATGTGTCCTATCCAACTGCATCTTCTTTCACTTATATATTTCATTAAGCAGTCTTTTTCGTTGATGGTCTTAGAATATATATATATATATATATATATATATATATATATATATATTTAATATAAATTTATATACCGTACTGTATACTGCTACAGAGGTCAGAAGCACGGTTTAACTATAAATTAAACTAATACATTAATTGTTAAATTAAAAGTAACTGATGAATTTATTACAATAGGTGCAGTATATGTGCCTGATTGAGGAGATTTTGGAGATTATTAAGGTTAGCAGTGGAAAGTATTTCATTGATCGTGATAGGAAAATTAAGCTTAGAACGGAGAATGTTGTAAGTAGGACAATAAAGGAGCAGATGGATAAGGAAAGTTGGGTATTTAGTCTTATTGAATATGTAAGAATAACTTAATTTTGAATGACCGGTCTGCACTATGTTCGATCGTATTGGAATTCGGTTTCTTTTTTCGCGTAGATTTCAACAAACTGTTTCATAGAAAGCATTTAAATGAGTTTGGCTAGTCTGCGCACGATGACTGATTACGTTTCCGTTTAGTACGATTATCGCAATGATGACTGGCGCGTGTAGATCCGTCGACGTAAATAAAATATCGATACTATTTTAATTTTATTTCACGACGACGTATTTATAATTTTATTTTTCAGGAAATTAATTAAAGACATTACGAACGTTAACATAAGCGATATGGCAAGAATTGGAACGGAATATATGGCTCAGTTATTTGATCCAACTTTGGCGAGAATAGCAATTGTTTGTCACGGTTCAAAATGTTTAAAAGTTGCGGAAGAATTTAGAAGGTAATTATATACAATATATATAATTTATATAATTTATAAGCTGTAACATAATTACCGAGTGCGTAATCTTTAATGTAACTGCATTTGATATGATTCTTCATTCGCACGTATTCTGGTTATTCAGTTTAGCGAGGAAGGTACTACCCGCTGTGTCTACAGTCTGTCATTATTTCGTATATTCTGTAGCGTAATTCTTACTTGATTTTCAAACAGTCATACATTTTTATCAGTGAATGATCTTGACTTAGGCTCGAGCTTAGAAGGCATAATGTGAGGAATCGCTTAAATTCGGAATATATATATATTACAAGATACCTCGTAATTATACAAGATACCCCGTATATACTATTATAAAAAAAAAAAATAAAGTATTTATAAAGAAAAATTTTATTATATTTTTATTAAAAACTATTATATATTTATTATACAGAAATATTTTACTTTATATTTTAAAATAATTAATATATATATATTTTTTAATTAATTAGTTAAAAAATAATAATTTAATTTACTTGAAAAATAATAAATAACTAACCCGACCGGATTTGTAATTACTGCGTGGCTATCCTTCTTCATTTAATTGTAACTGTTTTGATCCTGTAACTAACAACTGAACTATTTGACGGAAAAATTCGAACTCTCTCGAAAATGAACAACCATCCCTTTTTATACATTTTTCTTACATAATTTACTGGCTGTAATTTATTTTTTTACTGGCCAGATTTATTTGGTCAAATTAATTTACTGTTTTTTCCTCCATTGACTAACTAAAATTAATTTTAACTATTTTATAATAATAGTTTATCTACTACAAATCCGGTTTGATTATATTATAATAATTTTAGTATGTTTTACTTTAATTAAATAAATAATTATATATATATTTTGTTTTATTATATTAATTAAATTAAATATTAGTTTTCCACTTTCAACACAACAAATTTAGATTTATTATAACGTGAACATACGATGATCGTCGTATAACCTAAGAAAACTGCAAATTTATTTGAAGTTTACTTATTCTCTATATCTTCGCGTGCTCGATACCTTTTATATTACTCTGTGCTTTAACCAACATTTACATCATAACTATTTCTTAACATGAGTATGGAAAACTAATTTTACAAAATCTTAAGATATAAAAAAAAAAAATCGATTCACTTGAAACGTGAGAAATTTACATGATATGTACATACATTTGAAAAAAATATAAGAATTTTGATAAATATAAATTAATGTAAAAATAAATCGGTCTTAAACAAAATAAGTGATATTTACAAAACATTTTAAGATTATATATATATGTGGTAACGCATGGATTGGCTTTGCTGAATTTTCCCGCGCTGATTTAGTCATCTCCTGGTTTTCTTTTCGTTCTTTTTACTGCGTGGAAATAGCGATCTGATATTTCATGAATGGTAACATTTTACGAACGTTTTTTTAATTTCAAAGTTCAATGACGTATGTGCGTCAAACATTTGATGTAGTAGCTGCTTTCGGCGATATTAAACCAGATGAGCGTAGGTTATTGATAGTTGAACCACGTTTTGTATCAAACGTGATCCACTTTTTTACTTTTTTAACATGTTCATTTACCATTTTCGAACATCGATAACGTTCAGAGACGGTTCGTAACGATTTGGTTAGCGGTTTGAATTATTTCATTCAACGACGATTTCTGCGATTAATATTTATAAACAGCAGATCGATATTTTCGGAAACGAAAGAATTTTTCACGAAGATGATCTCATCAGGCAGTTCTTTTTTTATAGCCGATCCCTTTTCACGATTGCGTTATCTGGCTGGATTGGCCTTCCATGTGTCACGCTTTATTAATTCTATAACTGTTACGGAACGTTTTTCATTTACAAATATTTCAGCCTTTCCGCAAGCTTCATCCTAGCTTAATTTTACGAATGCGATATCAGGAACGTATACTAGTTATAACAGATAGATTAATTTCATTTAGTATTTATATGTATGTTCACACATTCTTTTATATAATTGACACGTATACACATTCTAACTCTCACTCACATATTCTATCTGTCATTTTCAAACATAACATATATACGAAAAATAAAATATATATAAAAGTAGATACAATCAACACTTAGAGCATTTCTTGATTCTGGTTTTTATTTATTCTTCTTGTGTCGATCCTGAGAAGTATACGTCTTCATTTTCGAATTTGATTGAATGACTTAGAAACATCAATGATTCTGGTATGCTAACTCTACTAAACAAATATCTATAAACTTCGCATTAATAATTAGTATATACATATTACATTTATTTATTATTATTTATTTATTCAAATCTTTTTAAATTTCTTTGGTTTAAATAAAATTTAAATTTATTTATTAAAACTACAATAATTTTAAACTATAATAAAACGTTTACTAATATTACTTTCATAAAATTTTTGAATCGTAATATTATGTTGTAGCTTTTCATACTTAGTTTTCTGCTGCTTTGTTTGTTCATTTAGTTTTTTAATTCTTCGTTCTGGATTTTTTATACAAACTTCATCGTTCTTCAGTCTATTCTGTAAGTGTGAGATCTGTATTTTTAAACGTTTGACCTCATTACTTTTATATCCATCCAGTCTAGATTTGAGTTCAGAAATTTTATACTGATGTTCATTGTTAATATCTTGATGCACTTGTATCAATCTTTCTACACTAAATTTCATGTATCTTTTGCTATAATGTTTAATTACTATCTTTTTTCCTTCTCGAATTGCCTTTTCTTTTTCTAACAATTCTTGCTTTAATTTCTTATTATCTTCCTTCAACAAAGACTCATTTTGTTCTACATCTTTTTTCTTATAATTAAATTCCTTAATTTCTTGGTAATTCAAATTCTCTGAAATGTCACCTTTTAATTTATTCCATTCGTTTCTTGATGCTTTTATTTCATATTCTGAAATTTTTATCTGTATTTTATACTTATACTCATTGCTATGTAATTCTTGAATTATTTCTTCAGCATAACATAGTTTATTCTGCAATTTTTTAATTTTATTTCTTTTAGGTTTGTCACTAATCATTGCTTTTTGTACTTCATCCTTCAATTTAATCAAACCTTCCTTTTTTCCAGGCCTGATTTGATCAATTTTATCCTTGTCAGATAGAACACTATCTTCTGCAAGGTTTTCGTTTAGTTTTGAAAATTTTTTATACTGTTTTAAATTAGATCGCAATTTCTTGCATTCAGCTGTTTGCGATTGTAATTTTGTTTTCAACTGTTCATTCTCTTTATGTAAATTATCGAGAGAAATTCTTAATTTCAAATTTTCTTTATCGCTATTTAATTTAGATCGTTTTTCTTCTAATTTTTTGATTGATCTGTTAAGGTTATTTCACTTTTCAATTAACACCGATTTGTGTACTCTTTGCAGTTCCATAAATTCTCGTTTCAATATTTTATATTCTGTTTCTTTACAATTAAGTTTATTGGACAAATCATTTCGTTGTTTTTTTGCTTTCTCGTCCTACTAGTTACACAATAAGCATATGTGTATGTGTGTGTGTATATATATGTATGTGTAAGTATATGCCTAATTTTCCCACGAGAAAATGAGGAGAAATTTAACACATTTTGATTGGTTATTGAAAATCGTCTGATCGACGTATTAATAATGGAAACACACACACACACAAATATTACAATATATTAAATGACAAGTCACGTTTATGATTGGATATTAAAAATTATGTTAAACCAATCAAAAAATACACTCACACATATGTAAATATACAAAGATTTTTCTAGAAGTTCCATAAGTATATACAATAATAATAAGCGAATTTTTCTAGAAAAATCTAGGAAATTCTAATGTATATATGTATATATGGGATATATGGGTGTATATATGCATATTCATTAGTATAAAAGAAGATGCTCGATTATTAGTTAAATCAGTTTAGTTTTAATCTAGTCGCTTTAGTTTTAATTTAGTTCAGTTTAGTCTAGTTTTAAGTCAGTCTAGTTTCAGTTAGTTAAATCGTTCAGTTACGATCGTCATATTTTAGTATTAATAATCGTTAGTGATCGATCTTGTTACGATGTTTCTATGAGTATGAATAAATATGATTATAAAAAAAAAAACATGATTTTACAGTTTTATTATGTTTTATTATTGAAGTTTTTAATCAAATTTATCCTTTACGGACGATATGGCATCCTAGGGGGACGCGACCTCATACCGATCATATATATGTATCAAAATGTCGGTAAATATATTTTATTAATATACGATGACGGCATAAAATAATAACAATAATAATGATAATAGAATAATAAATATATAATTATATAATTGACATTGCCTGTTATGGAATTCAAAGGAGGGGTGTTACATTAAAAAATATATATATATATATATATATATATATACAATATAAGTTAATAATGAATTACTAAACGTTCACGTTATAGCGCGAACTACTATATTTATACATCATATATTGTCACTTCTCTCTATATTTACTGTATCAAGGTTTTTCTTCTGACACAACTATTTGCAATGCATTTTCTAACGAAGTTTTTATCTCAATTGCATTTTTTTCAAGTCAGGGTTTTTAGTTAATGAATCAAGAACAAATGCGTTGTTTGAAATACCTTTATGATCCGGCATCGACAAGAAGGATGACGATATTCTTACGCGTTCGGAATTTAAAATTTAACTAAATTAATCTGATACATTCTAAAACGTACGGTTTACACGCGAAATATTACTTTGCATTTTAAATGTTTTAAGTTGTATGCGTACCATACAATACGGTATACTTTGTATATTAAAAGCGAAAGTACTTCTTAATGTAGCGTCATTTGTATTTTACTTGACGGGTTTTCGTTAAGTCATACGATAAAAACTTTAAACAAATAATCATGCAAATTAATCTTTAAACGAACGGATAATTTTAGAAATGGTTAGATAAAACAAACGATAAATATTATATATATATATATATATATATATATATATATATATATATATATATATATATATAATAAATGGACAATATTTAAATTCTATTTGCGGGATTTGCTTTATATCAAAGTGTCCGTCATATATGACTAACAACTTTTTTTTCTACATCGCGAATAAACTACAAAACATACTTTAATAACTTGGACTGTATAAATGTATGTATTAGTCAGGAATTTCTATCACAATCATACTCGTCAATTCACTGGCATGTTACCACTAAGGTTCAAAATGTGGCTCAGGCCTCGAAAGTGTTCAGTAATTTCATCGTCAAATTTTGACTACGCTGCATTTCGAAACGGCAAAATTTTACGATCGCAAGTCGTTTTAAAAATTTGTTCTCACATTGATTTTTTTTTTTTTAACATCGTACCAGCACTTAGTGCTACTAACAACGTAGATCACGGATAAGAGAGGGGTTTAATCAAGTGCCTCCATTAAGGCACAAGACTGCGATGAGGAAGAAGGAATGTACAATATGGGAATGAGAATAATGATAATAGGAATAAACAGGTACAATA
Source organism: Coronaproctus castanopsis (assembly GCA_032883995.1). NCBI lineage: Eukaryota > Metazoa > Arthropoda > Insecta > Hemiptera > Monophlebidae > Coronaproctus > Coronaproctus castanopsis. The sequence continues at coordinate 94,740,666 of CM065054.1, forward strand.
ATAGGAGAAAAAGACATACGCTATCATCTGGAAGGAGAAGGGAGACTGAAATCAATTAGGTGATAGGAATAGCATCGCGACACCACTTTCTTCTCAAACGTCTTGGCGGATTATCTGGAAGAGACGATGTGTGCATTCTGCGGATGATTGGATTGCTGCTAACCTCGAACTTTTCGAATAATTTTTTATACTGCTGTACATGTATGTCACCGACATAAGGAATCCTAAGATCGTTATGTAAGGTCCGATTGGAGACGTAGACAGGAGCGGACGTGATGGTACGAAGTATCTTCGATTGCTGCTGTTGTATTCTTCGAAGATTGCTCTTGCAGGTACTTCCATACAGCTCTATTCCGTAACGCCAAATAGGAGCGATCACTGAAAGATAGATGATCCGTTTAGTCGTTAAATTTAAAATTGACTTCCGACCTAATAATGGATACAGCAATTTTGCACGAGTAATGATTGTTCTTTTTGTCTGTGCCACGTGTAGCCTCCATGTAAGCCTCTTATCCATAATTAAGCCAAGATAACGTACCGAGTTTGCTTGAGTAATTTCTTCATTATTGATTTTCAGTGCTGGACAGCTGACTTTTCTATTTGTAAATACAACGTGTTTGCACTTATTCGGGTTAAATAGCAGACGCCAGCTCTGTGCCCATAGAACTAACCGATCTAAATGGTTTTGAACTGCTGTATTTGCATACATGACGTCTGAGTTGGACGCAAGGATAGCTATATCATCGGCAAATGATGCTAAGATAGTCTGATTACTGGTTGGTATGTCTGCTGTATAGATTGTGTATATCAACGGTCCTAGTAAGCTACCTTGTGGAACAGACGATAGAATTTTATGCTCTTCAGAGAAACAATCATTGATTTTAACAACAAATGATCTATCGGATAAGTACGATTGAAGTAAAGCAAATAAATCGGAAGGGAGAATTTGTCTCAGCTTGTACAGTAGCCCGGGATGCCACACTTTGTCGAATGCCTGTGCAACATCCAAGAATACAGCTGAGCATACTTCCTTTTTCTCCAGCGTTGAAGAGATTGCGTCAACCAGCCGATGGCACTGTTGCACTGTAGAGTGTTCAGTACGAAACCCGAACTGATGGTGTGGAATTATTCCACGACTATTTAAAATAGATTGAATACGATTTAAGATTAAATATTCTAGGATTTTTGATAACGAACAAAGCAAGCTAATAGGCCTATATGAAGAAACGTCCGTTTGCGGCTTGCCTGGTTTGTGTATCATTATTACTGTTGATTTTTTCCATGTTGAAGGAAAATGTCCAATCCGTAATATTGCATTGAAAATGTAACACAACAATGTGGCTGATTTCGGTGGAAGATGTGAGAGAATTTCACCAGTGATATTATCTATACCGGGACATTTCCGTAATGGTGCTTTACGTAGAGATAAATATACCTCTTTTGGAGTAAAGATTTTAGTATATCCTTGTGAAAAAGGTTCATTCAGCGTCGACATTATATGTTCAGTGTGTCTTTTACATATTTCGGGATGCGGAGTAAAAACTGCGTGCAGATGTTTAGCGCTGATTACATTTTGCCACATCGCGCAATATTTTAAACGAATAAAGATCTGCGTTCGATTTTCGATAGTGTATCGTGTTTTACCGTATCGGATGTATCTGCAAGTATTTTTAACTTTTTTTTATTGTTTTTTTTTTTTTTTTTTTTTTAACCAATTAAAGCCGGGTTAAATTTTTTATTTGACTAATTTGTTAACAGTTTTGGTTTTAACATCGATGTGTACGAAACATTAGACGATAGTTTCCTGAATCCGGGCAGTCGTATTAATTCGAACGAATTATGATTTCAACACGATTTGGAAGTTTCTTCTTATTTGCTTACGCATTATACTGAAATGCGCTTAGAATAATATTTATTATTCTATATATTTCTTTGTTTATACATGATTGTTTTACTGAACAGACTAAGCAAGTTGCAGAATGTACGACCGACATATTTAATAAATTACATTTATATGTTCAGTTTAATCTAGATACCACGTAAATATGAGTGTATATATATATATATACACCCATATTTACGTATGTAAAATGAATGGAATTTATATGAAACGAAATTACGTATTAATGATAAATTACAAAAATTATTTTTCAATTCAGATTACAAAAGTGAAATAAGAGAAAAAATGCATGCGATACAAAATGATGATGTTTATTTTATTACGTATATTTTTTATGAAAATATATATTTACTTTGCGCATATTTATACATTTAAATATACTGCTATGCTTGCTTGTCATTATAATTATAAAATTACTGTCTTTTTTCTTTTCTCACTCTAACATATATATATATATATATATATATATATATATATATATATATATATATATATATATATATATATATATAAATGTATATCTTCTCCTTATTCTTGAGCCGTCTTCGTTATCAATAGTTAGCGTCCACATCCTTCTCTGCTTCAAACCATGCGTGTTGGTCTCTTGCTAAATGAAAAAGATTTTCAATTCCGGCAACCGCCACCCATTCTTGGTTATTTGAAACCTATAACTTCCTTCACCGCGAATACCTTCTATTGCTGTATTATTCGAAGTAGCTCGTATTTTGTTACTCGCATTAAATGATCTAGATAATTCATTTTCATGAATTTTTCCAATCTGATTAATTCACAATCTTTTTTCATTCGTTTCATATTTTCTTTATTTGTTACTTTTGCTGTCCACGGTATTGCTACCGGTAGCCGCTCTTGGTCTACGACTAGTTATTTGACTGACGTCTTATTCGCAGCTAACCTACATATCTGCAAGCCGTTTCACTATTTTTAGCTCCGCCCTGGAATCCGCCGGCGGGGCTATATATATATATATATATATATATATATATATATATATATATGTACACATATTTCACCGTAATAATCGAGCATTCTGGAACGTTAGTTATATTCAATTAATCGAAAAATCAGTACCCGGTTGCTGGGAAAATAAGGAAACTATTGACTTACCAAGGATGCGTTGTTTTATTGATCCTCTATGAATCTTCGAATAAACAACGCCTACCTACCATCTGGGACTTCTTTATCATGTAAATATAATATCAGGTTCTAGATTGGTTCTTTTTTCTTAGCAATTGTTCTCGTGAACGTTAACAACTCGATGCTTTTATCAGAAGAAATATATGAAAAATGTATTGTCTATTTTTTTCCTATTTGCTCTATATACACGCATAAATATGCATAAATGGGCGTGTATCCTTATTTAATGTTCTTTTGGCTTTCTACTTTTCACCCTAGTGACATTAGCTGTATGTGGAAGGTATGCATTCGCCATAAATAAACTGCAAATAATTAAAGAAAATTAAATAATCTTACACAAGTATGACAAAATTGTAGCAATATATAACAAAAACATAAATGTAACACATCAGAAAATATTCAAATGATTAAGGAAATGCGTTCATAAATGAAGCCTAGCTCGTAATAGGTTCAAATTTTTCAAAATCATAAAATAGTTCGCTAGTTGACAAAGTGAAATAGAGTAATTGCGGATTGGACGATGGTAAGAGATCGATGAGGGAAAAAAACCCAATAATGTTTTTTTGTCTATAATTTGAAATTAATATTTAATACAAAACTTGTATTATTGTAAAATTCTTATCAGTCTACACAGTAAGGACTAAGGTGCCTTTCGATCGTACATATCAATCACGTGTCTTGATGAGCACGGAACAAACCTATTTATCTTATTACGTTAAAAAATATGACGTTGGTAAACGGTTTATGAAAGTACGAAAAATCTCTACATAAATAAAATGGTAAAACATTCTTCTGAAAACGTGAAGTTTGAAAAATGTATTAATTAAACGAAATTTTGCTTTGAGTGCGCAACGTGTACCCATATATTTTGAAGTAATAGAAATTAAAATGCAATTCCGAAAAATGAAATTTTCAAAAGGTTCATGAAAAATTATTATTGTAGATTTTTGGAAGGAAAACTCTGATAATGGTGTCGTAGTTAAATTTTGCATTATATCTATAAATGAATTTCGTATTTCGCGAGTTACATGAATGGAGATACGAAAAATCATCTATATTTTATAATATATATAAACCAAGCGCTCATTATTTGACAATACTCGGTTTTTTTAATTATGTAATTTAAAGATTTTTATTTACAATATAAGTAACAATTCAAAACGAAGATACGCATGCAGATAAATAACATTCAATTCGACTACTGATTTGTGAGTATAAAAATATGTCTAAATATTAGGTAGGTATAAATTTAAAAAGGGTTTTCTTCATATTTTACTCTAAAGACGAAAAGATAAAATTATTTTAAAATGATCATTTTAGTTGATCATTAGTGTTTGCTAAGTATTTGAAGGTAATTTTAAGTAAAAAGTACATAGTTTTATCGTACCATTTTATTTAGTTAATGGGATTTTACTTTTATAAGCGAAATTATACTTTGAAATAACTAAATATATTTACTACAGTTGATAACGTTAAATTTACCGAAAAAATAATTTTCACATCTTTTTTTTTTCCCCACCTAACAAAATTGTAATTAATACCGTCGATAAAACATGTATCGTATATTAATAAAATAAAAATTGTTATGGAATTATAAAATTATTCTATAAATTTATTTCGTAAAAATCATGTTTGATTTGATTATTTAATAACTAAAAACTTAATGGTTTTTTTTTCGTTTATAATGAATTATATAATTTTAACACCATTGTAGTCAAAATGGTTCAAACCAAATAGGCATTAGAGCTTGCTAGTTTCGACGTTGTTGCATTATGGTCTCAAAATTTCCGTTATATAATTAAGATGATGCTCGAGTTTTATCTTCGGTTATAGAGGCAATTCATTTATTTTCATAGATTATTTGCTGTTAGACATCGTTTACTAGACAAATAAAGGAAATGGAAATTCATACTAATAGATGAATGTACGAGATGCTCCCGGGACGTTAAATTTTATAACAAAAATTAAAAATGACAGCTTTGCCACGCACTTGTGCTATTCAGAAAACGCACTTTATTTGAGCATTCGCTTTTGCGATCAATCGTCATTTCGCCATCCTTGTAGTGTTGACTGATTCGTACGTATATATTTATTTGAATATTTAAAGTTCAAATTTAGGTTTTTTCGAAAAATGTTAAATTTGTTCATCAAAATAATTTCACTACAACTCATCACTATTAAAACATGTTTTTTTTTTGCAAAATTTCACTATTTTGAGGAAAGTTAACTCTGTTTCTTCATTACAAAGATACGTCAGAGCTTTATTTTTATTAGGTTCATAGGCAATAAAAAATAATTTATCAAAACTCAAATCTTAGATTAAAAAAAAAAAAACCTAAATATGTGGTCATTTTGGTAATCTATTTTAGCGTCGATGTGGGAAGTTTACACATTTATATGTAAGTTTCGTTTTGTTTTGTTTATTATGTCCTCCGGTTCGGTAATTTATTTTTCATTTTGGAGATGGAAATCTCCAAACATGTACTCTTGAAGTGAACGTATGTAGTATCTGATGACTGGTCATCTTATATGATAATAGAAAATCTTGGTGAAGGTATCCACACGCACTCGATTACAGCGCGAGATTCGAATTTTTTAATGGTGTAACGCTAGTATCCCAGTCAATATATATAAAGCTCACGACGTTGCTGATAAACGAATTCATTTAATAATCTGCTATCCTCGTCTAATTAACACAAAAATAGTAAAGTTTTAGCCATTTCCTAATTTGATACAAATAATGTAGCGCGTAAAATGTTCTATGTTTGGTATTTACTATACTAAAGTTTTTTTATATGCTGTCACTGCAATAATAAGTATATTCGATTACAGATATATACATGTGTTTGATATATTTTTTAATAAGTCAAGTTTATCTTTTTTTTTCCCCATTACAATCTTGACTTAATGTTAAGTAACTCTATTAATAAAATGCTTACCACCTAACACAGTACGTATCTTGTGAGGTGATATAAACGAGTGTGAAGAAATTAACCCAATGGTAAAAAATTCCTTAAATCTAATTGTTGATTATAAAACTAAATCTCTCGGTTTATTGCGCTTAAGGCGTCGAATATCTAATTATTGGCTTCCATATTAACATGTCGAAACAGCCGCTGCTCGTGCTGCTTGGCAAAATCTACTGGTAACATTACAAAATGCATCGACAAATTTAGCAGAGACAATGACATTTTCGTCATTTAAGCTTTTGTAAACATAATTATCACCACTAAGCTTTTCACCAACTGTCTTACAAAACAATGTAAAATTTTTAACACCACTTACTGTTACTTTTGGCGGGAAATTTTTTTCAGCAGCAGACGATGGCACCTCCTTAGTTTCACCATTGTCAGGATTTTCAGTAACCATATTACCATATTTTAAGTTTATAGCTCAATGTAATAGATAACGATATGAGATGAAATAAAACAATCTTAGCAAATGCCGTTATTTTCAAAAACTTTGAAGCTTACATTTTTTCAACTGACGAATGGAATAAAATTCTTTTCTAAAAATTGAAAAGTAGCCCCCGAGTTCCATGAAATAAGTGTAAACGCTCATTCAAAAAACACAATAACACATAAGCAATTTAATTTGCGGAGTAATGAAAATAAGAATTGCATTACTACGCGAGACATATTAAGTTTATCTTATACAATTAAATTTACACTTTTTTTTCTCTCGGAAATATGCAATTTTTTTATGTAAATGCATTATTACATATGTAATAATAAAATCTTGTTTTATCAAATTAAATACAAGCAAAATACAGCTTAACATAATTTAATTTCACCAAGGACAGTTTTTATTTATTATTTAAAATGAACAATTTAAATAAAATATTAATTTACAGTCGTTATATTACAGTGGGAAGATTCCTTTATCCGTTTATACTATGTTGAAATGAACTCCTTTGCAGGGATATGGCATATGTTATGGTTCCAGCTGTCCCTTCAGTCAGCTGTGTAGTTGGGTGTTGTCTGTCTTACAATGGCGTGGCTTTAAGGAGTTGTTTATTTTTAAAATATATATAAATACAAATTTTAAGCAGGTATGTAATATATCACTTTTTATTTACTTATGTAATGTCTTAACCAATCTATTAAATTCACAGTTTTTAAATTAACCGTTTTTATAGAAAAAAAAATCGGAAATACCAATTTCGAACAAGATGCATTGCGCATCATTAGAATATTTGGGTGTTTCAGAAGACATTTTTTATGAATTTACATCGCGAAAGTAATTTTAAATAAAAGGGACTTTTACCCGCATATTTGGAAAAAAAAATTAAATAAAATACAGTTATGAATTTGTAATTAATAAATCAAGGGTACATTTTATTTTCCTTGAAAATATGACATGTTAATATTTTTGAAAGTTCTAATCTTAAATAAATCAGTTTGTAAGCAAAATATTATGTTTAAGAGAATTAGAATTTTGTTTGGTATTCTGATTTTCTTCATTATTACCGACAATCGTTCGTTTCCAATGTAGTAAACGTTATTTAATTAAAGAAATTTTATATCGTAATAATTTATTCCGCGTTTATTACAATTTATTTTTATTTTTTGTAGAATTTCGTGAGTTTTCAACTGGTTCTTTACAAAAACACGTTAAATATGAGCAGCACATGTGACGAAGATGAGTATGTTAAATCTTCTGAAGAAGAAGAAGAAGACATCAAATGTATACCGAATTTGTGGATGGTCGTCAGAATAGAAGGGAAAAATTTCGGTCAATTTACTGAAATTCATAATTTCAATAAACCTTATGACGAGCGTGGATTGGAGTTGATGACAGAAGTTGCTTGTCACGTTATGGAAGAATTTCAAGACATATGTTTGGCGTATGGACACAGTGCCGAATATAATTTTGTTATTCGTAAAGATTCAACAATTTACAACAGACAGTCGCTTCCTATTACTAAGGCGGTGAAGAGTTTATTTGCTTCTAAGTACGTTAGTTGTTGGGATCAGTTTATGCTGGGTGTGACGATGACGACTGTGCCGTGTTTTGATTCTCACATTATGGCCTATCCACTGGACATTCATGTTCAAGACTATTTATGCTTGAGACAGGCCGAATTGGAAACTAAAAATGTTGACGAAATGTTACTTAAAGGAATAATGTCGAAATTGAAGTATACTAAACCATGGGTAATGATATATTATTAATTTTGATGTGTGTTCCTTTTAAATTTTGTTTAACGTTATATATATATTTTAGTACATACAGATAAACCGACTCCATTATCATTATTATTAATCGCAATTTGTTGTTTTTTGCGTTTTTTTAAAATAGAATTCATAATTATGGAAATAATAGATATTAATAATAAAATACGCATAAAACACATGCGAGTCGTAGAGTAATTTAAATGTTGGTAAAACGATAATCGCATGCAATTTGATTGGTTTTATAGATGGCTTACAATGAAATTTAATTTCAAATCAAATGCATTTCAACGTGTATTATACATATATATATATTAATAACAATGAATTCAAATAAAACCACCGATGCGCAATATTGCTCGAGTGGCGGACACATAATTATTATATATCACGTTACAATGCTATCACATATATATGCACGCACGTTTTTATTGCGAAGCTTTTCGACAATTACGTCATTTTCAAGCACGTACAAATAAATATTACAAATGAATTGTCAGAAATGTTTATATAACGACAACTTCAAATTTCATATACATATTTCACTATCTAGACGTAATTTCAATTTTAGATTTATTTACAATAAATTTTATTTATAAAACAGTATTTTATTTGGTTTATAATTAATAAAATCACTACTCTCCAATATATTCCACATTTAATGGAACCTGAACCAGGTTTGGAGGTATCAATTTTGATGAAGAATTATTTTTTAAAATCTGTTTTATAAATAAAATTTATTTTAAATAAATCTAAAATTGAACTTACGTCTGGCTAGTAAAATATGTATATCAAATTTTAACTTTTCGTTAAATAAACATTGCTGATAATTCATTTCTAATATTTATTTGTGCTTGCTTGAAAATTACGTAATTGTCTTTTCCATTTGTTCTTTTGTTATCTTATGTACGATATTTTTACATGAAAATAGTGTTGACAACGGGTAATTTTGGTTTTCGTACCTAAGCCGAATTATTGTAATATAAAAAATAAAAATAATAATTAAAAATGCTTAATTATTTTATAGGCTGAAAAGCTTATGTCAGTTGTTACAGTCGGACGTGAAATATTACTGCGGCAGATAGGAATTAACTACAATGACGAACCGGATATATATAAATACGGAACTACGCTAATGAGGAAATTACTTCCAGGAGCTGTAACGGCGAAACAGTGCGTTATTTCTGTACATTGCGATTTAAGCACAGTAGACTTCTGGGATGATAATGGCGAAGTTTTAAGTCTGCAACCTTTGCAACCTTATAAAGAAAATAGTGCCGGTAAATTGAGGCGTGCTTTAACGATTAAAATAGAAAAGAAGGATAAAACGGATACGCCCTTACGTAAGCGAATGCGATATGAATGATGCGCCTATTATACACTACTTACGTGTAGCTTAGTCTTTTCTTTAAAGTTACTATCAATTTCGATAAAGTTACTTTTTCACAGTTTCTTTATTCGATCTGTTTTATTTTTAAAAACTATTTTACGATTGTTCGTTAACTAAAGCGTGTAGAGAAAAAGTTTATACAAATTTTCATGGCGTTATCGTGGCGTAATTTATTACTTTATGTATTGTATAAAAATCGCTCCTTTCCAGTTCTTTTTTTGCTTTTTAATTCATTTTCATTTTCCTACGAAAAATTGTATATGTTCCTTGTTTGAAAAATATACGTACGATGCTTAAAATTTTGCGTACGTTTAATTTGCTGGTATCGTCGGGTTTGCATATTATTCGCGTCGATTTAATTAGAAATGAGATTTTGTTATAATTTTAACGAGCAAGATAAAGCGGTAATTATTTATACGTTATGTTTAAAAAACAACAATTTTTTAGGGTTTTTTCGTTTTTTTTTTTTTTAGATAAAAGTTTGCTGTAAAAATGTTATTCGGTTCATTTTTATAACGAAAAAAATAAATTTCGATCATTAAACTGTAGCTATCGTAATAATATAAATGTTATCCGTATACTAAGCAATCGTACCTGGCAACTTTTATAATTGCAACGTGATTTTGTAATTTCTGAAACGTAGGGATATAATTATCGTAAAATTGAATTAGGCTTTCGCTCGAAATGAATTATGTACTTAAAAGATAAACTGCAGAAATTAATTTCGGGGAAAGCTTCGACATTATAGATAAATTCGAATTTAAACCGGCTGTATTTACGATTCGTCAGTCGAAAATTGTTAAAATTCTTTTTTATCCTTTTAAAAGATAAGCGACTTATTTATCTAAATTACTATTTCTAGCTCGATGTCGAATTAAATTCGGCATTTTTTGAAATTACTAATAAAGATGTGATTATAATATGAACCTCGAGCAAAATGATCATAGTTTTTAATCGTATTAACATCTGGCGGACGATAATTTTAAGCATGATTATTATTTAGAAAAATTCGAAACCAAACAAGTCGAATTTTAATTATGTAAAAAAAAGCAGTTGGTTGCGTCGATAACCAATTTTTTAAATTTAAAATGATAATGTTATTGTTGCGCCGTTGGGTAAGGATATTCTAAATTAATTATTTTCTAAACATAATAATATTTATTTAACAATTACAATATAAAATTAGTAATGATATCTCGCAAAAAAGTAATGATCTCAAACAAGTAATAGTTAAATTAAGTTTAAAAAGAGAAACTAGATGGACACAGTTATTACGTAAATAATATGATAAATGTTACAAATGATGATTCACAAGCAGAACAATTTAAAGAGGAAATTAAAAAGAATCAATTAATAAATTATATTATTGCTCGAAAATGCAAACATTTAACGAGGGAAAAAACTATGAACACCCGCGGATTTTGCCTACAAACGGCACTAGTATATTTAATTACGATTCTAAAAAACTCAATGCGCATCATCAATAAATGAATGATAAATTATTGAAAGCTGACAAATGTACGTGTAATATATGTGTATGCATTTGATTAAAGAGTGTTTGTTAACGTCATCATGTATATGCACATGTATAAGCGAACGTCTACATTTAACATATGTGTTTGCACAGATTTGACTATATAGCGTTTTTTTCCTCATTTTACCGTACCAAAGCGTTATAAACAACGGTGCTGAATAAAGTAATAAAAATGCGATTAATCTAACGTTTCGAGAAAGTTGGAACACTTACTTTTAATCGATATTCAAAATTATTAAAATAGTTTACTATTGTAATTTGAAATAATTCTTTTTCAAATTATTAGAAGAGCAACATCCCATCTTTTTAAATTATTTTGTTGGATTTTCTGGGAGACTAAATAAATGCATTCTGTAAACATGTGGGTTAATACTTAATTGTAAATTATCAAAAAACTTTATACGGGTTTATATAACCTCATTAACACATTGTATATTTAGGTCATTATTGAGGATTAAGTTCAATACATATTTTGGTGCAGATGTGATGATACGAATTATTTTCTATCGTTTCTCAATACATCACTTTTACATGCAGTTCCATATAATTCGATTCCATATTTCAGCTTTCATTGTTAAATAATTTTTTCTTTTTAAAGCTAAGTTTAAAACATATTTCCTTCCTATATAGAAGAGGATACAGCAATCTGGTCCGCGAAATCATAGTTTTCCTAAACCGCCATGTTAGCCGACTATCAATATGCATTCCGATATATCTTACACAGTTTATTTACATAATTTCATTGTCATGGATACATGTCGGCGGACATGTTACCTGTCTGTTAGTAAAGGTGGTATGTTTGGACTTGAATGGACTAAATGTTATACGTTATTTATATAACCACTTGACGATTTGATCCGCATGATTTTGAGCAGTCGCACTAGCATATTCTGGAACCGAATTAACAGCTAGTATATATCATCAGCAAATTTTGCTAATATTGTTTTTGATTCGAGATAGGTATATCCTCAATATAGATGTTATATAATATTGGTTCAAGCAAACTGCATTGTGACACTGAAGCTAATGTTCTTGTGAAAAGAGATGGTTTATTCTAACGATAAATGTTCTGCCAGTTAAGTATGATACGAAGAATTTATAAAGGTCTGAACTTAAAAATTGTTACAACAAAAATAGAGACAATAACAAAAATTCCACAATAGTGTAGTCATATTCAGTCTTTTGTAAGAGCTAACAGGAGTTCAAATGCCCAAAACCCTTCATTTACATCTGTCAGTGGGTATGTATATTGGTATACAAATCCCATATGAGTATAAATAAATAAATAAATAAATATGCGTCTAAAAAATTGTAGTAAATGTAATCGTGCATAAAAAGAAAAAACGTTAAAAGTTGTATTTGTATGAATGCAGGTATATGAAATATACACACGGAGGACCTAATATTCAAAAAAACTAATTTTTGTGTAATTAAAATTTCGAAACGTGATAGATATACGTATAATATTTATATTAATAGAAAATTTACGAAAAATATGAGAGCCAATTAGTCCACCTTTTTTACATCATAGGTATTTTATTTCGATATTTACTAAATAACCATAATTATGAAAAGGTTAGTAAAATACTTTCTATCTTTTCTATTAAAAATAATAGCCTTTGCAAGATATGTAAACAATATACACAACATCATGAAGCACTTCCCCCAATTCATGATCCTTATACTATGCATATAATAATACCCATAAAGCAGAATTGCTTGCTGCACGCTACCTTCATGTTCACAGCAGAAATAACCATTTTGCCTTCAAGCTATCAGAAGAATAAACTGCATAAAGTTGTCAATAGATTTATCTCATCACCTCCAGATAGCAACTAATATTAAATTAACTTCTCCCAACGAAGTTTTTACATATGTAAATTCAACAAAGAAGAAAAACTCGGTAGGTTTTAATGGTATCCAATCTACTGCCCCGTTAAAATGCTACCTCAAAAAGCCATCGTCCAGTTAACTAATTTTATTAATGCAATGTTTAAATTTGGTTACTTGCCTTCTAGTTGGAAATTTGCAAAAATAATTCCAGTACCAAAACACGGTAAAGATTACTCTCAGATAGACAATATCCGTTCAATCAGCTGCTTAGCAATCCTAACAAAATCTCTGAAAAAAATTATTCTGAAAAGATTAAGTGACTTTACAAATTCTAATAATATAATACCTAGTAGTCGATTTGGATTTCAACCAAAACATTCCACAACACAACAGATAGCAAGAGTTGCTGACTCTATTACAGATAATTCAATAAACATACTGGGATGGTGTCATTTGATGTGGAAAAAGCTTTCGACACAACCTGGCACGACGGTATTATCTACAAAATGATTGCTAGCAGGTTTCCAAATTATCTAATTAAACTGATTAATAGTTATTCAAGTAATAGATCATTTTATACCATTATAAATAATGCGAGATCAAGTAGCAAATACTTTTCTGCCGGCGTACCTCACGGTAACATATTGGAATCATTCTTATTTACATTCTTCACGCGTGATTTCCCACATATAAATAACATTTAGGTTGCCTTATACTCTAAACATAATTTATAAATGATATTACACATTCGTTATATAATTAAAGTTATATTTACTATTTTTTAAGTTACTGCTTTTCATTTGCGGTGGGTTTTTTTTGGTCTGATTTTTCCATCAATGTATTATTAGAATTTTTACTTTCATAAATGTAGAGGGCATTTGTTCCAGTACATTTATTAAATATTATTATAACTTTTTTTAATATAATGCCAAATATACGAGTTTTTTTCTATCTTTTTTTACATCAAAAATATGCTAAAATATATTGCATATATTACAAAGTTTCCTAAAATTAACAAAAATACATTTAGTAAATATATATTAGTTTTATCATCAGACTATGTAATCATCGAGGTTCAACATCTTGTTAGAAAATTTTTAAACATGTGGTTATAAAATTTGTAATTATGATTTACGTATATTCGATCATTTTCTGTTTTATTAACTAAATTCTAATGATTATTTCCATAACTACGATTTTTCATTTTTTGCTCTTTATTTTTTTTTTGTTAAAACACAGTTATGATCTAATTGGAAAATGCGGATATTTTTTTATACGTCGGATATTTTTTTCTACGTATATCTATCTATATTTCTGCAACGAACAGTTATATTACATTCAACTTTATAAAAATCATTTTTTACTAAATTTCATTAGAAAGCCAAAAAAAGAAAAAATGTTTACAGGGGTATTGTAGAGGAATTTTAAATCCGGTCGTTTTCTCGAAATTTGTGATAAATATACAATATTCGAGTGATGTGCTTGTAATCATGAATTCGAGTAGGCATTCTTATTTATTATATTGTTACATAAGATAGAGCAATTTATAACTTTGTTTCATTTATAATATTGTTTTATGTTAACAAGACCTTGCTATTTGCTTTACCGTGAAATTTCGTGTTTTTTTAACTAATAATTGTTTACTTTTATTTATATAATGTCGGATTTGTACAGGGAGTACTGTGTGGAATTATTAAATAATGTTGTTTTCGCAACAGGAGAATTTAAGCTAACATACGGCCCGATTGCAAACATTTATGTAGATAGTTATAAACTTTTAAGTTTTCCCGATATTCAGGTTATATATTTTTATTGCTAATAAATATTTGGTATTAGTCACATTTGAAATTTAAAAAATAAGTTTAACGTTGAATAATATGTAGTATTTATTACGATACCTTTTAAAGTTTGCGCGTTTTGCTTAATTTCGGTCAATGTGGTATAATCGTAATCTTGTATATATATATATATATATATATATATATATATATATATATATTTCCCATTGTTTAGGCTAAACTATATGAATCGTTTATCCAGTTAATTGACGACAATCATGTACAGTTTAATCGTATTTGTGGTGCTGGTTTACCGTTCGCCTCTTTACTTGCTCGTTAGTTGGTTAAGCCTCTCATTAACAGACCGAAGGAAAAACAATTAAATTCGAAATGTTGTGTCCAACCGGCTGGCACCGGTAGTAAATGTCTTGTCGTTGAAGAAGTCATCGCCAGTAGATGTACTGTTCTCAATGCTGTTACGGTAGTTAAATTATACGCGTCTTGATAATTTTTTATATATTTTGATATTTAAGTATTAATAAAATGTAAAACGTCAATATTCAAATAATCGAGGGAAAATTTATTCGATAATATATTTTTCTATTTTATGTTTTCTAGTTTATATCAATTCGGAACTTTATTCGATTTTTCTACTTGATGATCTTTATTCTGATTTGTTATTAATATAAAAATCACCAGCGTTGAAAATTTTATTTCGCGGAAATTGAAGTTTTCCTAAAAAATCAAAATTTTAAAAACTAGATCTTACTGTAAATTTCGATTCATCAGTTATCTGGGTAATGTGCCATCCTCGTTTTAATTCTACTTCTGCCTAGCTGAAATAAACGTAACCGATTCTAACCTAGCCTAGCCGTGTATTTTGTTATTCTCGTTTTTTCCTTTAATCATACTTCTAGATTTTATCACATTGTTCGCGTTGTATGGTTGGGAACAGTTGGAAGTTGCCTGTGCGATGATAGATAACAACCCGGATAGAGGAATTTTCATAGGAGCGGATTTCGTTGAAAATTTCGGTATATTGCGTAAATCCTATGTTGATGGTAAATATTGTAACGGCTATATTGAATTAATAATATTAATAATTTTTATATTTAAAATTATAATTACGGCGAATTTAGAAATACTTAGTTCGATAAATTCGAATCTTTTTTTTTTAATGTAAATAAATAACGTTATAGAAATTCCTTCCTCGATATTTTTTTTCTCCCTTTCTCACTCTTTCGCACTTTATATACATATATGCTTATTTTTTTCTTTGATTTCTCAATTTTTTTTTTTTGCCACACTGATCGTGTCCATAATTGACATTTCTCACTTCTGAAATAAATAAGATAGGAAGAGCGAAGTTTATCATTTTTACTTCGTCTGATTATCGGAGTACTGAATGTTGTCGCCGGTTCGAATTTTTCGTGTTTTGTCGATGTCAACATAGATTTTTAACGAAATTTAAAGATTTAACTTGATGTCAATGTATTCACTGAACGATTCTCAGTCTGTTTTGTGATTATACGGACGAACCGTTATATGTCACACGGTTTCTGAAGATGAGAATAACTGCGTAGTGATCAGAAATAAGATCAAACCAGGATTTAATATCGGTATAATAAAACGAAATTTCTTCATTAATAGCAAAGTCTAAAAGATCGGACAATTAATTTTTATAAGTTGTCCAATACATTGGTTCGGTAGTTGATGTATAATTAGCATTTTGCGCTCCAGCGATTCCTTTAGCACACGCGTTCTGCCTTATAGAGACTGTAGATCCCCATGTTGTAATTTTAGAGTTCCAGTTTACAACTGACGGAAATCTGCTGCCTAAGGACCGATAAAAAATGTTGTTGTTACTCTATAACGTGGTGGACAATAGACAGCTGATACTACAAGTTGACCGTTTGTTGTCTATACGCTATACATCGTATCCCGAGAAGTGTGTACGTGTGATATGATGATGTAAATCCGATCAAGTTTCATTGTTTCTCAATTTTGATTTCTAGTTATGTAATACTATTTAGTTAGGATCGATTGAATATTAGTAGGAATTTAGGAACGGCTCGTACTAGAACAAATTAAAGATTTATCGGCTAACTCATCTTGTTATATAATTATTGCTTCGTGACACTTTGAGCATTCGTCTTCAACAATACATTTCAAATGAGGCTTGATTAACACTATAGGTATGGTCACGCTCGCATGACGTTCGCACTTACGGCCAGGATTCATTCAATCTTGGATCGTCAATAATCATATTCGGTTGTATTCTGCTTTTAATTTTTTTTTAAATATTATAAAGCCCTTATTTCAATTAAATACACAAAAAATACATACACAAAATAATTAAAATTAAAGATAATAAAGGTTCAAATTGAGCAAAGGCCTCTTCCGTGTTTTTTTTTTTTTTAACTTTGAAGAAACATTGAATATGTCTTCCAAATCGTTCTATCTGTTGCTTTCCGCATCTAATCGATCCCAACATATTTAACAATCGTTTTTTTGGTCTTTGAATTTTCCTGTTCCTATCCAGCAGAATAATCCATTCTATATATTTTCTGGTCCAGCTATCTGTTTTTTTCTGCATGTCATGACCATTTATATATAAAAATGTGTACTGCAATCTTAAACTAATATTTAAATAATCAATATATAATATGATTAATTAGTAATTATTAAACATGTATATAATATTAGTTCATTAACAAATTTCCATTATTTGTATACAAAAGTATTGTTTACCTAAACAAATTAAGTCGTGTAACATCTGCTAATATGTCGAGCAAAAAATTGGTTTCCTCAATATTCGAATATTTACAGAGTCCGGTTTTCGTGCTCGGTAGCGAAGTCACAAATGACCCGTTTACTAACTTTATATTCAGGTTTGCACGCAGATCCTCATTTCATTGATACCAACCTGCATTGGTAATTGCACGAATAACTTTATTTTGACTACGCTAAATAACCATTTAGTTAGCAGGCTTTGCGCGTCCCCACAGTTGGATCCCATAGGTGTCCGGATGGGTTTGAGCATCGACTGGTGATGTAGTCGTTTTACTTTAGAGATCGATTTGTTGTGAATTTCTTCCAAAGTCACCGTTTTTGACGAAATGACGTAAATTTTGTATCGACGTTATTGCAGCGTTCCGTTTTATAAAATTATCTCGTTCAATAATTAATAGTTCAATAGTCATTAGATTCTCTTAGTTCAATTAATTGCTAGCTTTTCACACGCTAATTTATCGTCTACAACCGGTGGTCTTGTATATTCTGGAAATCTATTCGACGGTACTAAACGTTATTAAGCTTGTTGCAATTGTAATAATAATCAAATCAAATTTATTATTATTCATTTCAATAATAAATTATGTAAAACTAATTAAAAGTCACTTTAGAATACAAAAACAAAAAACAGCTATGCGCGTAAACGTGGGAGTACTGGGCAAATTTGCAATTAATAAGTGTCTTATAATACTGGGATACCCGAATAATTCCGAAAAAAAAAAGATAATTTAAACAATACACACCAATTGAATGTAAAATATTAATCTTTTATAAACGAAAAATTGATGGTGATAGCAAAAATAAATAATTTAAAGGGTATATCGTGTAAAATAAAAATGTTCTATAAATAAAAAATGAATGATAAATTAGCAATAACAGTGTAGTGATTAAATAAGAAATAAACGTCGGCAAAAAAAAACACAATTTAAATAATACACAAGATGAACGTAAAATATTGATCTGCTATAAACAAAAAATCGATGATAAAAAAATATCAAAAAGAAAATAAGCTAAAAAAAATATAACAGAACATCCAAATTACAAATCTATAAATAAATTAATGAAGGTGTACTGTCGACATTAGTGTCCATGAAGGCATCTATTACGCATTCTACCACTATTGCTAATTTAGGCAGTCCTCTTGATTAGATACCTTTAGTTTTTTTTTTTGTTTTTTTTCCCCCCGCGCTATGTACAGCAGCGAGGCTAGGAGCGCGGCCAACAAAATTAAATTTTGTTAAACAGGTTTACCGACCTAAGCTTAACAAGAAAGGATGAAACGGATGGGGAATCTTGGGCCAGAATTGATGAAATATTTAAGGAAGAATGTTTTGGGATTTTTGGACATTCTGTTAGGAGGTGGTGAATTGTAATCGGAACGTCGCATCTATCACAGGTTGGTGGGACTAATTTTTGGAATATGTGTCCATGTGTAAGTTGCGTATGACCGATCCGGAGTCGACACAGCACCACCTGATCCCTTCGGTCTTCAGGTTGAAACTTCCATTCGCGAACTGACGGTTTTATTGTGTGCAGGTGTGATGTACTTTGTTGTTCCGTCCATCTTTTTTGCCACAACCTATAAAATAGGCCCTTGGTTTCTTCCTTGATATCACTGAGTGGAATCTTAATACGCAGTGCTGGGCGCATTTTGGAAGCTTCTTTTGCTGCTAGATCGGCCATATGATTTCCTGGTATGTTTGCGTGGCCCGGAATCCATACGAAGGTTATCGCCGTTTGACAGTTCTGTACGATTGTATTTATGGAGTTTGCGATCGGATGATTTGATTTCCGTTGAATGTGATGTAAAGCTGCCATGGAGTCTGTAGCTATCGTTATAATGTGATAGTAGGATTTTACCGCGTGTTCCAACGCTAGTAGGATTCCGTATAGTTCTGCGGACAGAGCGGAGAATAACGGTGGAAGTGAAGTTGAAAAGATCACATTTCGATTAAAGACCACTGCGCAACCAGCGGATTCTGCGGAACTTGTACCGTCGGAGTAGTATATCTTTTTCCTTTGGGGAGATAATAAATTGTGGATGATGGCAAAGTGAGAGTGCTTTTTTGGGAGCAGTGTAAAATCGAATGCGGCGTCTTTCGAAGTCCATGGGGGAAGGATTTTTGTAGGGTTGCTTTCTATGTTGTATAGCTCATCAGCTTCTGATAGATCGGTATGAATTGATTTCGTAGTATCGGATATAATTCTTTTTACTCTTGAACCTAATAATCTGGTTTCAGATGTACTCTGAAGAGATCGTTTTATACTGTTAGTTGCTGGGAGCTCTGGATTTGCAATCGTGCGTAACAGAAGATTTACCGTAAGATGATCTCGTCGAAGCGATGGAGGCCATTCTGAGACTTCGCAGTAGATGCTTGATATTGGGGATGTTCTGAGCGCGCCTGTAATTAATCGAATCGAGGAATTGTGGATAGTATCTAGTTTTGAGAAGTCTCTCTTGGATGCTATGGAAAAGAGGGGGATTCCATAGTCGCATTTTGAGCGAATTTGAGAGCGGTATATCATTAACAGTGAAGAACGGTGAGCTCCATACGATGTGTGTGCCAATTTTTTTAGTAAATTTAATTTGGTTGTGCATGACTTCGTCAGTTGATTTATGTGCTCTCTCCATGTTAATTTGTTGTCGAAGAAAAGGCCCAAGTAGCGAATATGAGATGTAGTTTGAATGGGTGTGTTGTTTAGTAGGATATGTATGTTACTTTTACAGGATTTGATTCTACAGAAGTGAACAGATTTTGTTTTTTCCGAAGAAAACGTCCAACCACTGTTTTGCGCTCTTGCTGTAATTTTATTGATTCCTTCCTGAATGATGTGTTCGCCGTGTTCTATGTTTGCACATGTTAGGAAGACTACTAAGTCATCGGCAAAAAGTCCCGTTTTAATTGGGAGTTTAATGTCTTCGATGATATCGTTGATGGCTATATTGAATAGAGTCGGACTAAGAACTGAGCCTTGCGGAACTCCATTTTGCAGTTGTTTAGCTTCCGACACTCTATTTTTAATCTTCACTTTAAAGAGACGATCTGCTAAGAAATTTGCGACGAAAAGTGGAAGTCGACCCTTGAAGCCCCAGTTGTACATGGTAGTCAGTATTTTTTGCTTCGTTGTGGTGTCAAATGCTTTGGAGAGATCGAAAAAGACCGCTAATAGGTGGTGCTTGTTATTAAATGCTTGTATTATTGATTCCTGTAAATACAGAGCTTGGTCTATCGTTGTTCGATTTTTGCGAAATCCACATTGATATTTAGTTAATAAGTTTTGTGATTCTAGCTCCCACATTAGTCTGTTGTTGACCATTCGCTCAAATACCTTTCCAAAAACTGACGTTAATGATATTGGTCGATAGCTCTCTATTTGGTGTGGGTCTTTGTTCATTTTTTTGATTGGAATAGTTTCTGCTAATTTCCAGCTTGCAGGAAGTTGTGAAGAAATCCACAGTTTGTTTAGAATATCGAGCAGTAGGTTTTGAACGTGTTCCGGCAGATTTTGGAGCATTGAGATATGTATTCCATCGTGACCAGGAGCTGATGGTTTCGAATGATTTATAGCTTTTTTTTAATTCATCCATAGAGAATGTCGCATTATATGGTTCTTGGTTATTTGAATAGAAATTTCTTAGTTGAATTTGGTCCCGATTTTTTGTGCACTGAGGGTGTAAGTTTTCATCGCTGGAGGCGGATGCAAAGAAATTTGCAAATTTTGAAAGAATTTCAATTGGGTCAGTTTCTATAGTTTTGTTTATCATAAGAGCCGACGGTGTTGCGAGTGTTGGCGATCCCTCTATGGATTTTACTTTCCTCCATATTTGGCTTGATGGCGTAAATGGTGAGATTGTAGAGACGTAGGCATTCCAAGAAGCCCTTTTGGCTTGTTTTAATGTTCTCCTTGCTTTGGCCCTCAGTCGTTTATAACTTAGTAGATCTTCTTGTGAATGAGTTCTTTTGACGATTCGTAGCGCTCTTCTCCTGTTTCGGATAGCGTTTGCACATTCTGAGGACCACCATGGGACTACTTTGCGTCGTGTTGATTGAAGACGTGAAGGAGAGCACGAGTGTGCTGTCTCTACTAAAGTCTGGGTTATATGTTGTATATTCATAAATATGTTATTTGTGGATGTGATTTTCATTTCATCAAGTTTGTCCAGTTTATTTTTGTACTGCGTCCAGTTTGTTTTTGACGGGTTCCACTTATGAGTAATTGTGTTTTTAGGATACTTTGAACCTGGATTTTGTTCGTATATGATAGTTGGGACATGATCACTTCCCGCCAGGTCCGGATGATGGAAGATATAGAAACGACTGATTAATTGAGGTGAGATAAACGTTAGATCTAAAGTCGACCATTTACGATGCGAAAAGTTGTAGTGAGTAGGGTCACCGGTGAGTAGTTGTGCCAAACTAGCTTTTTCGACTACCTCCTGCAGGACCCGGCCTTTTGCATTATATTTTCCACCTCCCCAGCTTGGTGAATGGGCGTTGAAATCGCCAGTAAAGATTAGCGGTGAAGGAACGCATTGAAGTATGTTTTCCAAGTCGTCCGTTTGTATTTTCTGATCCGGAGCGATGTAAATAGTGCAGATTGAGAGGGGTTTTGGTGTGAAAATGGTAATCGCTATTGCTTGCATATGAGATGGAAGGGTAATACAGTTGTGTATTATGTTGGTTCGAACAGCCAACAGTACTCCTCCGTGAGCACATCCACCTGGAACTGGATCCGATTGGTATACGTTAAAATTTTTTATCTGGAAGATTTGGCTCGGTTTTAGATGGGTCTCTTGAATGCATAATACGAGAGGATTGTATGTATTGATCAATAATTGTAGGTCTTCGTAGTGGGTATAGATACCATTAGAGTTCCACGAAATTATTGCTTGCTCCATGGAAAACAGTTTAAATTTTTATTGGTTATTTGCTGGTGACGAAATCACTAGTTCTAATGTTTTTATTATTTTTGTGACCCTAATTTTTGTTCGTCGATAGTTGATGTGAGAATGACAGAATTTTAGTTGCTGAATTAGTCCGGGAATGTCATTTGTGAATTCAGCCGCTATGAGGTATTATCTATGAAGCAGATTAAGTTTGTTGGCGTTAGTAAATGTTTTAGGTTTTTCTTTTCTACTTCTTCAACATAACCTCTAAAGATGTCGTTTAGGGATAGTTCTGCTTGTTCCTCCGAGGAAATTTCTTCTCCATTCTCCTCTGAGTCACTAGCATTTTCTTTTTTCTGTTTTTTTGAATTTTTTGGTTTGTTTTTTGATTTTTCCGATTTTGGTGTTACAGGTGCAGTTTTTCTAGTGGAGTTTGATGAGTAATCGGTACTGGTAGACGGCGCTGGGCGCTTTTGACTGATTGGTATTGAGGTGAGGTCTGGGAGAGCGGGAAAACTTTGATCTATTGCTGTGTTAGGGTGATTGGCTTCGGTGTCGTTTGGAATTTCTGCAGGTTTCAGCGCATTTATATCGACTGAGGGGTTGATAAATTGGTGTGCATTGTAAGTGTTGTTTACGGAGAGACTATGTTGATCTATTTCAGTGTTTAACGAGCAATCATCTCCCTTGTGTCCCGTCTCATGACATCTGAAGCAAATGAGATCATCTAAAGTTAAAAATATTCTATAGTTTCTATCGTTGTAGTTTAACAGGAAGGAATCAGGGAGTTTGATCTTACTTGATGTGTTGGTGTACACTTGCCGGCGCCAACTTATAATGTAACCGAATTCGTCATTTTGTGGTTGTACTCTTAACAAGGAAATATGAGAGGCTAATTATAGCTGGAGGTTATTTTTTAGGTATTGTTCTATGACTGTATTTGGGATGATCGGGCTTACGTTTGAAAGAATTAGTTTCCGCGAGGATGAGTTTAGTTTACGGGCTTTTATGAAGTGTTGTCCAATTGTGATTCCCTCATGAGTGTGGACTATATCATTAACCATGTTTTTGTTTGCAAGGAAGACTATAATTTTATTATTACTAACGCGGGAGGCAGCGATAATATTCTTTGCATCTTTAACGATCGATTTAATTGCTTGGAGGTAGTCGATTAATTTTAATTCCGGTATATAATTTAATATTATGCCTTGGTCTTCCGTTGGATGTTCGAAGTCTAATATCGGAACTATTTTTTCTTTACTTTATCGGAGTAAGATGGCGTAGTAGGCGAAATGTTCGGGTTAGTTACATGACGATCTGATTTTAAATTGTTAGTAATTTCGGAAACACGCGGCGGTAAATCGCGATTATCGGAATTAGCTATATTTATACGATTATCGTTGCAATATACGTTACTTTGGTTAGTATTAGTAAAAGGAATGTTGTTAGTATTAGTAGAAGGAATGTTGTTAGTATTAGTAAACGGAACGAACTCACCGCTTTC
The DNA here is from genome assembly GCA_032883995.1 of Coronaproctus castanopsis. Taxonomy (NCBI): domain Eukaryota; kingdom Metazoa; phylum Arthropoda; class Insecta; order Hemiptera; family Monophlebidae; genus Coronaproctus; species Coronaproctus castanopsis. Next base: position 94,764,615 of record CM065054.1, read on the forward strand.
TGTTTGCTTCGACATTGTTCAGGCGGCTTTATCTCCGCCTGATAAGAAACGAGTTTGATATCTTTTGACTATAATACGAATGGATTTACACGGAATAAATAACGAATAACGAATACGAAACACGTTTAATTTTACAAAAAAGATTAACGCGGAATAACGACTATACACGAAACACGCGTGTCTTCTATTTCATAATTCATACCTTTAGTTTAGTTTGTATTAATTTAAAGTAATTTACGATTTTTGATAGATTTAAACTCTTTATCGTGTTTGTAATTTTCTGAAAAATTTTGTTATTCTCACTATTATTACTGTAGATGTTATTGACATTTTTATTAGTATTAATATTTTTATTATTAATACTACTAATACAATGCATTGCCTAGAGAACTAAAAATTAGCCTAATTAATTACAAAAGAAGTCGAAGGGAAATATTATCTAAATATCTGCTGCAAAGACGAGAAAAGTGTTAAGCGATGACAGTTTTGACTAATTAATTATAAGAAAATTTCAAAGAAAAATTAAAGTTTACATTCATCAAAATCTACTGTATTTTGTAGCATGGATAAATTCACATGGTTCAGTCCTCTGCAGGTGTTGTGATTAACTGTTTATATAAAGGCTATGTGAATTACTAATAATTAAGTTTTGATAAATATTTCGATTGTTATAAGTTAATATAATAATTCAGCCGCCGCTCGTGCAAGGTTGAGCATAGGAGGTTTTATTCCGTTTATTTTAGTTTCGTATAAACAATCAAATTAATTGCGCAATGCCATTATTATTATTAGTAGTAGGACTTTAATTAATTTCTCAATGTTTATTTATCCGTTTTTTATTTTATTTTATTTGTTTATTCGCATTCGATTTGTAATTAATTTTTATTTTATATTCCTTCTATTTTGAAGTGTACTGGTGTATTGTATTGAAATTAAAATAAATTTGATTTGATTTGATTATTATTATTAATACTATTACTATTACCATTATTGACAGTGCTTGTGTGTAAAATCTTAAACTTACAGCCGGTATCGTATAAGAAAATAAGGTGGTAGTTAACTATGCGTAAGTGACCTGTTTATTATACGTTAGAGGTTTTTTTATATTTACATTACTAAAGTAACTATAATTACGGATAAATATATTAAATCGAATATGAAAATTGAAAAACTAGTCAACTCGCTGTGTTCCCGTACGATTCGTAGGATGAATATTTCGATGATTCTAATGCAGGTTCTACATTTTTCCCGAGAGAGAGGAATTTAATATGTGTGTTTCGGCATTATATAATGAAGATAGCGATCGCGATAACATAATGGAAAGTATAATTGCTTGTAATCCAGGTACTTCATTAAGTAATTTCAGTTTTTACACGTGTATACGCCATCTGAAACTTCTATATCTGGTTTTACATGTGCAATGAAATGCATTTCAGGTGTTCCTCTCGATTGATAATAAAACAAATTGGAGGTATAAAAATTACGAACATAGAGTTTCGTCGTGAATTTTATAAAGATCTGTTGACAAACAATATAATTTTTCAACATAATACTAGAATTCAGCAAAATAAAAATGTGAAAATAAGTAAACCGTATGTAACGCCATTAGATTGGAGTCTGCAAGTCATCAACCAAAAAGGAATTCGTCAAGGGGTTGTACACTCTACTGCGCGAAAAATAATTCTGCAACGAACATTTTGAATTTTTTTCTATCTGCAATGCGCCGTTATATTTAAAGAGAGATAAAAACTGTTAACGAATAACTATTATTATTCAATTTATATTAAATTTTGCATTATATTAATTATAAATGTTTTAATTCATTTTGTTTTCTATCTTTTTTTTTTACCTTTTCCTTTTGCGCTTATTTATTTTATCCCTTATTTCGGCTATCAACGGACGTCACGTTTGATCCGTTATATTCGGTGTAAATGTTGGGATTTATGGGCGTCATATTATATATTCCGCTATGATTATTCAATATTATTATTTCAAATTTGATCCTTACGTATTGTTTATTAGATACGCGAATATCATCGTAAGTTCTATAGACCGGAGAACTGTACTTTAATTATTAGCGGGCATATCAACAAAGACGACGTGTTTAACATTTTTGGCTCCTATGGATCAAACAATATTCCAGGAGGTACTTGTTTTTGGTGATTATTTTTTTTTAAATTTATTATAATTAATATTATTATATTCGCTTTATTTCGGTCGTTAATTTAGATTATAAGACCGAATAACTTTTAAAAATGCCGTCAATTTCTAGCAACTAATCCTTTCATTAACTATTGCTTAAATCGAACTGTCCATGTTAACCTATCCCTGTTACACTATGCGATTTAAAAAATGCATAATCCTATTAGTATGAAAGATTTATAATTCTGACGATAAAAGATTTTTTATCTTTTTATATGTTAATATTTTAAGACGACATATATGTGTCATTTTATATATTTTGCTATCTTCTTCTTCATAATCTCCGTTAACGAAGGTTGGTTACAACGAGTGAGAAACTGGTCCTGTTTCTGGCCGAATGTATTAGTTCGTTGGTTGAGTATCCCGTCCAATTTTCTAAATTTTTCATCCACGACATTCTTCTGCGCGTCCTTTTCGTCTACATCCTTCTAGTTTTCCTTGTATAATTAACTGTATCAACTGATACCTATCGTGCCGCATAATGTGGCCTAAATACGCTAATTTCTTTTTCTTGATAATTGTTAATAGCTGTTTATTTTGCCCTATTCTTTCCACAACTTTTCTATGCGATATACGGTTAGCCCATGATATCTTCAGCATTCTCCTGAAAACCCACATTTCGAATGCTTCTAGATTTTTCATCGTTGTGCTTTTTAACGTCCACGCCTCCGCTCGGTATAATAAAACCGAATATACGTAACACTTAACCATCCTGTATCTTAATTTCAGACTTAAATGTTTATTACTGAACAGAGATCTCATTTGGATAAGTACCGGTCTTGCGTGTTCGATTCTTATGCTGATTTCTTTATCGGGGTTAATTTCATCATTCAACCAGCAACCGAGATATTTAAACGATTTGGCAACTTCTTTGGTTCCCCGTCCACTGTCATTATTGGGCATGTCTTCTTGGTATTGCTGAATATCATCGCTTTCGTCTTCTGTGTATTTATGCGTAGTCCTGAATTTTTCATTACGGATACAATTTTATTCAATAATATTTGTACATCTTGTGCCGTGTTTGCTACTATCGCCACATCGTCTGCATATCGGATATTATTTACTATTTTTCTACTTTGACGCCCTCCTTGGATTCTTGTAATATTTTCCCGATGTAATTTTCTGCGTATAAATTAAACAGTAATGGTGACATACCACATCCTTGTTTTACACCTTTATTAATTGGAATGTAATCTGTAAGACCGTATCCTGTTTTTGAAGCCGCTGTCTGTTTCCAATATATCTGTTTGATTATATTTATGTCTTGTTGGTCTATTCCAGTTTTTTCTAGATATTTTTTGCTATATGTACTATTTATTATTTACATTTCTATTATATCTGTATAATTTCGTAGGGATTATTCATTTATAAGAGTGTAAATTGTTCTACTATTTCTTCCGCCTCTGTGTACAACTGGCCACATATTGAAATTGAATTTGGTATACGAGGGGTGTATGTTTTGTTTAATGCCCGTATTTTATTCCAAAGTTGTTGGGAGCACCCACCTAGCTTTTGATCGGGTGTGCTGGTAAACTATGTGATTTTCAATTGTGGATATTAACTTTTTTAAGTGCTTTCCTTCTATTTCGAATGGCTACTGAGCATTTTTCCGATCACCAAGGTACTGGAGTTTTGTTTTTAGGTAATGGTTTCGTTTTCGGGATAGCTTGATCAGCGTGTTTTAGAATGTGCTTGCAGTAGGATACAACGAGAGTTTTAGTGGTTTTCTAGTTTAGTATTGGCTAAGCATAAGTTTTGATACAGGTCCCAGTTTGATTTTTTGAAGTTGAATTTTGTTTCCATATTCGGTGTAGCGATTTTACTATGTGTGTTGATGATCAGAGGATAATGGTCACTACCTCCCATGTCGGTGTGTAGATGGGTGTCTATTAAGTGCGCGATCCGGCTTGTGCTTAGGATGAAATCAATGGTCTTCCATGTTCTATGAATGTTGCTGTAATGCGTTGGTTCGTACCGGTTGTGTATTGTTAGGTTGAATTTTTTTTATTATTTCCATTAATAGTTTGCCCCTTCTATCCGTTGTATTTCCTCCTAGTTGTTCGCTATGCCCTGTAAATATAAATGGTGTTGGAAGGTTCGATAATAAATTTGTATAATCACTTTCCTTAATTCTAGTATATTGAGGAATATATATTGTACAAATTGTTATAGCTAGATTATTGTTTAAGCGCATAAGTCTGTAAATGATCACAGTTGAGATTTATTTCTGTGTAACTAGTGTCATTTTTTATAGCTAAAATAATTCCGCCGTGTGCTCTTGGCTGGTTGTTTAGACTTCTGTATATGATATTGTAATTTTGAAGGGTATTTTATCTGCAAGTGTGGATACATTAAATTTTTTTATTGTTTTTTTTTTTAAAAACCAATTAAAGCCGGGTTAAATATTTTATTTGACGACTAATTTGTTAACAGTTTTGATTTTAACATCGATGTGTACGAAACATTAGACGATAGTTTCCTGAATCCGAGCAGTCGTATTAATGCGAACGAATTATGATTTCAACATGATTTGGAAGTTTCTTCTTATTTGCTTACGCATTATACTGAAATGCGCTTAGAATAATATTTATTATTCTATATATTTCTTTGTTTATATATGTTTGTTTTACTGAACAGACAAGCAAGTTGCAGAATGTGCGACCGATATATTTAATAAATTACATTTACATGTTTAGTTTGTATCGTGTAATTAGGGGGATATATATATATATATACGTTTGTGAAATGAGTGTAATTTTTTTTTGCTTTAGCATTATACTGAAATGCGCTTAGAATAATATTTATTATTCTATATATTTATTTGTTTATATATGTTTGTTTTACTGAACAGACTAAGCAAATTGCAGAATGTGCGACCGATATATTTAATAAATTACATTTACATGTTCTGTTTAATCAATACATCACGTAAATATGAGTATATACGTATGTGAAATGAATGGAATTTGTATGAAACTAAATTCCGTATTAATGATAAATTACAAAAATTATTTTTCAATTCAGATTACAAAAGTGAAATAAGAGAAAAATGCATGCGATACAAAATGATGACGTTTATTTTATGATGTATATTTTTTAAGAAAATATATATTTACTTTGCGCATATTTATATATTTAAATATACTTTTTCCTTGCTTGTCATTATAATTACAAAATTACTGTTTTTTTCTTTTCTCCCTCTAACACATATATATCTTCTTCTTCTAGAGCCGTCTTCGTTATCAAAAGTTGGCGTCAACATCCTTCTCTGCTTCAAACCATACGTGTCGGTCCCTTGCTAAATTTAAAAGATTTTCAATTCCGGCAAGCACCATCCATTTGTGGACATTTGAAACCTATGACGTCCTTCACCACGAACGCCTTCTATGGCTCCTATCTGTATTATTTGAAGTATCTCGTATTTTGGTCCTCGCATCAAATGATCTAGATAATTAATTTTCATGAATTTTACAAATCTGATTAATTCCAACTCTTTTTTCATTCGTTTCATATTTTCTTTATTTGTTATTTTTGCTGTCCACGGTATTGCTACCACTAGCCGCTCTTGGTCAGCGACTGCTTATTTGCCTAATGTCTTATTCGCAGCTAACCTACATATCTGCAGGCCGTTTCACAATTTTGAGCTTATATATATACGTACACATATTTCAATACTCAACCACTCTGAGACATTAGTTAATTAATTGAAAAATCAGTACCAGCTTGCTGCGAAAATTAGTAAGTTATTGACTTGACTAAGATGCGTCGTTTGGTTGGTCCTGTATCAATTTTCGAGTTAATTAATTAGTGTCGTCAAGCAACGTCTACCTACCATCTTGGACTTTATCATATAAATATATGAGATTGTAGATTGCGGGTTTTTTTTAGGAATTGTTCTCATGAACGTTACAACTCAACGCCTTTATCAGGAGAAATATTTGAAAAATGTTTTGTCTATTTTTTTTCTATTTGCTTTATACACACACACAAATATATATAAATGGGCGTGTATCCTTATTTAATGTTGTTTTGGCTTTCTACCTTTCACCCTAATGACATTAGCTGTATGTTGTAGGTATGCATTTAGCATAAATAAACTGCAATAAATTAATGTAAATTAAATAATCTTACACGTATGACAAAATTGTAGCAATATAAAACAAAAACATAAATGTAACACATCAGAATATATTAAAATGTTTAAAAAAATGGGTTCATAAATGAAGCCTAGCTCGTAATAGGTTCAAATTTTTCAAAGTTTTTTGTCTATAATTTGAAATTAATAAAGTATGATGATGATAAACGGTTTGAGATTGTAAGAAAAATATCTACATAAACAAAATCGTAAAACATTCTTTCTTCTGAAAACGCGAAGTTTGAAAAATGTTCTAATTAAACAAAATTTTGCTTTGAGTGCGCAGCGTGTACCCATTACCCATATACTTTGAAGTAATAGAAATTAATATGAAATTTTCAAAAGGTGAAGTTGATGAGAAATTATTATTGCAGATTTTTGAAAGGAAAACACTGATAATGGTGTTCTAGTTAAATTTTGCATTATATCCATAAATGAATTTCGTATTTCGCGAGTTACATGAATAAATTATTTACTCTCAGATACAAAAAATAATTTGTATTATATATATATATAAATCAAGCGCTCACGATTTGACAATACTGAATATACGCATGCAGATAAATAACATTCAGTTCGACTACTGATTTGTGAGTATAAAAATATGTCTAAATATTGGGTAGGTATAAATTTAAAAAGTTTTTCTTCATTTTTTGCTCTTAAGATGAAAAGACAATTTTTTTTAAAATGATCATATTAGTTGATAATTAGTGTTTACTAAGTATTTGAAGGTAATTTTATGTAAAAAGTACATCGTTTTATCGCACCATTTTATATAGTTTATAAATGTGACTTCACTATTATAAGCGAAATTATACTTTGAAATAACTAAATATATTTACTACAGTTGATAAAGGACGTTAAATTTACCAAAACAATAATTTTCACATCTTTTTTTTCTCACCTAACAAAATTATAATTAATACTGTCGATAAAACATGTATCGTATATGAACAAAATAAAATTTTTTCTAAAATTATAAATAATTCTATAAATTTATTTCATAAAAATCATGTTTGATTTTATTATTTAATAGCTTGTATAAATGTTTTTATGGCCGTTATTCTCGCTGTGATTTCGCAATATGTATGTGGTCAATTACTATTTTTCGAAAAATTTTGCTATCCTCGTCTAATTAACACAAAAATAGTAAACTGTTACAAATAATGTAGCGCTTAAAATGTTCTGTTTATTGTTTACTGTATTAAAGTTTTTTTATACGCTACCACCTAATAAGTATATTAGATTACAGATACATACGTGTGTTTGATATATTTGAATTATGAGGAAATTTTGAGAAGTCAAGTTTATCTTGTTTTCTTTTTCTGTCGTAATCCTCAAGTAATAAAATGCTTACCACCTAACATAGTACCTATCTTGTGAGGTGATATAAACAATTGTGAATAAATTAACCCAATGTTTAAAACTTCCTTAAATCTAATTATTGATTATAAAACTAAACCTCTCGGTTTATTATGGTTAAGGCGTCTAATATCTAATTTAGTATCTAGAAGTTTAGTGGCTACCATATTAACATATCGAAGCAGCCGCTGCTCGTGCTGCTTGGCAAAATCTTTGATGAAAACTATTACACTAAGTATATCTTATACAATTAAATTTATACTTTTTTTCTCTCGGAAATATGCAATTTTTTTATGTAAATGCATTATTACATATGTAATAATAAAATCTTGTTTTATCGAATTAAGTACAAGCAAAATACAGCTTAACATAATTTAATTTCACTAAGGACAGGTTTTATTTATTATTTAAAATGAACAATTTAAATAAAATATTAATTTATAGTTGTTATATTACAGTGGGAAGATTCCTTTATCCGTTTATACTATGTTGAAATGAACTCCTTTGCAGGGATATGGCATATGTTATGGTTCCAGCTGTCCCTTCAGTCAGCTGTGTAGTTGGGCGTTGTCTGTCTTACAATGGCGTGGCTTTAAGGAGTTGTTTATTTTTAAAATATATATAAATACAAATTTTAAGCAGGTATGTAATATATCACTTTTTATTTACTTATGTAATGTCTTAACCAATCTATTAAATGCACAGTTTTTAAATTAACCGTTTTTATAAAAAAAAAAATCGGAAATACCAATTTCGAACAAGATGCATTGCACATCGTTAGAATATTTGGGTGTTTCAGAAGACATTTTTTATGAATTTACATCGCGAAAGTAATTTTAAATAAAAGGGACTTTTACCCGCATATTTGGAAAAAAAAATTAAATAAAATACAGTTATGAATTTGTAATTAATAAATCAAGGGTACATTTTATTTTCCTTGAAAATATGACATGTTAATATTTTTGAAAGTTCTAATCTTAAATAAATCAGTTTGTAAGCAAAATATTATGTTTAAGAGAATTAGAATTTTGTTTGGTATTCTGATTTTCTTCATTATTTACCGACAATCGTTCGTTTCCAATGTAGTAAACGTTATTTAATTAAAGAAATTTTATATCGTAATAATTTATTCCGCGTTTATTACAATTTATTTTTATTTTTTGTAGAATTTCGTGAGTTTTTAACTGGTTCTTTACAAAAACACGTTAAATATGAGCAGCACATGTGACGAAGATGAGTATGTTAAATCTTCTGAAGAAGAAGAAGAAGACATCAAATGTATACCGAATTTGTGGATGGTCGTCAGAATAGAAGGGAAAAATTTCGGTCAATTTACTGAAATTCATAATTTCAATAAACCTTATGACGAGCGTGGATTGGAGTTGATGACAGAAGTTGCTTGTCACGTTATGGAAGAATTTCAAGACATATGTTTGGCGTATGGACACAGTGCCGAATATAATTTTGTTATTCGTAAAGATTCAACAATTTACAACAGACAGTCGCTTCCTATTACTAAGGCGGTGAAGAGTTTATTTGCTTCTAAGTACGTTAGTTGTTGGGATCAGTTTATGCTGGGTGTGACGATGACGACTGTGCCGTGTTTTGATTCTCACATTATGGCCTATCCACTGGACATTCATGTTCAAGACTATTTATGCTTGAGACAGGCCGAATTGGAGACTAAAAATGTTGACGAAATGTTACTTAAAGGAATAATGTCGAAATTGAAGTATACTAAACCATGGGTAATGATATATTATTAATTTTGATGTGTGTTCCTTTTAAATTTTGTTTAACGTTATATATATATTTTAGTACATACAGATAAACCGACTCCATTATCGTTATTATTAATCGCAATTTGTTGTTTTTTGCGTTTTTAAAAATAGAATTCATAATTATGGAAATAATAGATATTAATAATAAAATACGCATAAAACACATGCGAGTCGTAGAGTAATTTAAATGTTGATAAAACGATAATCGCATGCAATTTGATTGGTTTTATAGATGGCTTACAGTGAAATTTAATTTCAAATCAAATGTATTTCAACGTGTATTATACATATATATATATTAATAACAATGAATTCAAATAAAACCACCGATGCGCAATATTGCTCGAGTGGCGGACACATAATTATTATATATCACGTTACAATGCTATCACATATATATGCACGCACGTTTTTATTGCGAAGCTTTTCGACAATTACGTCATTTTCAAGCACGTACAAATAAATATTACAAATGAATTATCAGAAATGTTTATATAACGACAACTTCAAATTTGATATACATATTTCACTATCTAGACGTAATTTCAATTTTAGATTTATTTACAATAAATTTTATTTATAAAACAGTATTTTATTTGGTTTATAATTAATAAAATCACTACTCTCCAATATATTCAACATTTAATGGAACCTGAACCAGGTTTGGAGATATCAAATTTGATGAAGAATTATTTTTTAAATCTGTTTTATAAATAAAATTTATTTTAAATAAATCTAAAATTGAACTTACGTCTGGCTAGTAAAATATGTATATCAAATTTTAACTTTTCGTTAAATAAACATTGCTGATAATTCATTTCTAATATTTATTTGTGCTTGCTTGAAAATTACGTATTGTTCTTTTGTTATCTTATGTACGATATTTTTACATGAAAATAGTGTTGACAACGGGTAATTTTGGTTTTCGTACCTAAGCCCAATTATTGTAATATAAAAAATAAAAATAATAATTAAAAATGATTAATTATTTTATAGGCTGAAAAGCTACTTTTATAGATTTATCCAAACTAATCTCCCTACCACATCCATTCTCGTACTTACGCCTCCTAAAATCATCTTAACTCGACTTTTGTTTTCAATCCTGGTCGGACGACCACAATTGCCTTCTAGTCATTTCTACTTCATCTGTGTACTGACCTGTGCATGCGAGAACTCTGTAGCTGACGATAATTATGTGACTTTTGCTTGCGATTTGTTTAATAGAGGTATTATTGATAAAATTTTACATTTAAATATTTACCCCATTCACAGGTGCCTACTTATTGACCCTGAATAAAAACAATATCCTCGCAGCTCTGGCCACCTACGTGTATATATCTAAAATTAATCTCTAAGTGTTTTCTTTTTTCCATTTGTTCTTTTGTTATCTTATGTACGATATTTTTACATGAAAATAGTGTTGACAACGGGTAATTTTGGTTTTCGTACCTAAGCCGAATTATTGTAATATAAAAAATAAAAATAATAATTAAAAATGCTTAATTATTTTATAGGCTGAAAAGCTTATGTCAGTTGTTACAGTCGGACGTGAAATATTACTGCGGCAGATAGGAATTAACTACGATGACGAACCGGATATATATAAATACGGAACTACGCTAATGAGGAAATTACTTCCAGGAGCTGTAACGGCGAAACAGTGCGTTATTTCTGTACATTGCGATTTAAGCACAGTAGACTTCTGGGATGATAATGGCGAAGTTTTAAGTCTGCAACCTTTGCAACCTTATAAAGAAAATAGTGCCGGTAAATTGAGGCGTGCTTTAACGATTAAAATAGAAAAGAAGGATAAAACGGATACGCCCTTACGTAAGCGAATGCGATATGAATGATGCGCCTATTATACACTACTTACGTGTAGCTTAGTCTTTTCTTTAAAGTTACTATCAATTTCGATAAAGTTACTTTTTCACAGTTTCTTTATTCGATCTGTTTTATTTTTAAAAACTATTTTACGATTGTTCGTTATCTAAAGCGCGTAGGTAGAAAAAAAGTTTATACAAATTTTCATGGCGTTATCGTGGCGTAATTTATTACTTTATGTATTGTATAAAAATCGCTCCTTTCCAGTTCTTTTTTTGCTTTTTAATTCATTTTCATTTTCCTACGAAAAATTGTATATGTTTTTTGTTTGAAAAATATACGTACGATGCTTAAAATTTTGCGTACGTTTAATTTGCTGGTATCGTCTTAATTTGCTGGTATCGTCTTAATTTGCTGGTATCGTCATATTATTCGATTCGATTTAATTAGAAATGAGATTTTATTATAATTTTAACGAGCAACGTCGAACGGCAATTATTTATACGTTATGTTTAAAAAACAACAATTTTTTATGGTTTTTTCGTTGTTTTTTTTTTAGATAAAAATTTGCTGTAAAAATGTTATTCGGTTCATTTTTATAACGAAAAAAATAAATTTCGATCATTAAACTGTAGCTATCGTAATAATATAAATGTTATCCGTATACTAAGCAATCGTACCTGGCAACTTTTATAATTGCAACGTGATTTTGTAATTTCTGAAACGTAGGGATATAATTATCGTAAAATTGAATTAGGCTTTCGCTCGAAATGAATTATGTACTTAAAAGATAAACTGCAGAAATTAATTTCGGGGAAATCTTCGACATTATAGATAAATTCGAATTTAAACCGGCTGTATTTACGATTCGTCAGTCGAAAATTGTTAAAATTCTTTTTTATCCTTTTAAAAGATAAGCAACTTATTTATCTAAATTACTATTTCTAGCTCGATGTCGAATTAAATTCGGCATTTTTTGAAATTACTAATAAAGATGTGATTATAATATGAACCTCGAGCAAAATGATAATAGTTTTTAATCGTATTAAATTTAAAATGATAATGTAATTGTTGCGCCGTTGTGGGTAAGGATATTCTAAATTAATTATTTTCTAAACATAATAATATTTATTTAACAATTGCAATATAAAATTAGTAATGATATCTCGCAAAAAAGTAATGATCTCAAACAAGTAATAGTTAAATTAAGTTTTAAAAGAGAAACTAGATGGACACAGTTATTACGTAAATAATATGATAAATGTTACAAATGATGATTCACAAGCAGAACAATTTAAAGAGGAAATTAAAAAGAATCAATTAATAAATTATATTATTGCTCGAAAATGCAAACATTTAACGAGGGAAAAAACTATGAACACCCGCGGATTTCGCCTACAAACGTCACTAGTATATTTAATTACGATTCTAAAAAACTCAATGCGCATCATCAATAAATGAATGATAAATTATTAAAAGCTGACAAATGTACGTGTAATATATGTGTATGCATTTGATTAAAGAGTGTTTGTTAACGTCATCATGTATATGCACATGTATAAGCGAACGTCTACATTTAACATATGTGTTTGCACAGATTTGACTATATAGCGTTTTATTCCTCATTTTACCGTACCAAAGCATTATAAACAACGGTGCTGAATAAAGTAATAAAAATGCGATTAATCTAACGTTTCGAGAAAGTTGGAACACTTACTTTTAATCGATATTCAAAATTATTAAAATAGTTTACTATTGTAATTTGAAATATTTCTTTTTCAAATTATTGAAAGAGCAACATCCCCTCTTTTTTAATTATTTTGTAGGATTATCTGGGAGACTAAATAAATGCATTCTGCGAACATGTGGGTTAATACTTAATTGTAATTTATCAAAAAACTTTATACGGGTTTATATAACTTCATTGACACATTGTATATTTAGGTCATTATTGAGGATTAAGTTCGATACATATTTTGGTGCAGATGTGATGATACGAATTATTTTCTATCGTTTCTCAATACATCACTTTTACATGCAGTTCCATATAATTCGATTCCATATTTCAGCTTTCATTGTTAAATAATTTTTTCTTTTTAAAGCTAAGTTTAAAACATATTTCCTTCCTATATAGAAGAGGATACAGCAATCTGGTTCGCGAAATCATAGTTTTCCTAAACCGCCATGTTAGCCGACTATCAATATACATTTCGATATATCTTACACAGTTTATTTGCATAATTTCATTGTCGTGGATACATGTCGGCAGACATGTTACCTGTCTGTTAGTAAAGGTGGTATGTTTGGACTTGAATGGACTAAATGTTATACGTTATTTATATAACCACTTTACGATTTGATCCGCATGATTTTGAGCAGTCGCACTAGCATATTCTGGAACCGAATTAACAGCTAGTATATATCATCAGCAAATTTTGCTAATATTGTTTTCGATTCGAGATAGGTATATCCGCAATATAGATGTTATATAATATTGGTTCAAGCAAACTGCATTGTGGCACTGAAGCTAATTATGTTCTTGTGAAAAGAGATGGTTTATTCTAACGATAAATGTTCTGCCAGTTAAGTATGATACGAAGAATTTATAAAGGTCTGAACTTAAAAATTGTTACAACAAAAATAGAGACAATAACAAAAATTCCAAAATAGCGTAGTCATATTCAGTCTTTTGTAAGAGCTAACAGGAGTTCAAATGCCCAAAACCCTTCATTTACATCTGTCAGTGGGTATGTATATTGGTATACAAATCCCATATGAGTATAAATAAATAAATAAATAAATATGCGTCTAAAAAATTGTAGTAAATGTAATCGTGCATAAAAAGAAAAAACGTTAAAAGTTGTATTTGTATGAATGCAGGTATATGAAATATACACACGGAGGACCTAATATTCAAAAAAACTAATTTTTGTGTAATTAAAATTTCGAAACGTGATAGATATACGTGTAATATTTATATTAATAGAAAATTTACGAAAAATATGAGAGCCAATTAGTCCACCTTTCTACATCATAGGTATTTTATTTCGATATTTACTAAATAACCATAATTATGAAAAGGTTAGTAAAATACTTTCTATCTTTTCTATTAAAAATAATAGCCTTTGCAAGATATGTAAACAATATACACAACATCATGAAGCACTTCCCCCAATTCATGATCCTTATACTATGCATATAATAATACCCATAAAGCAGAATTGCTTGCTGCACGCTACCTTCATGTTCACAGCAGAAATAACCATTTTGCCTTCAAGCTATCAGAAGAATAAACTGCATAAAGTTGTCAATAGATTTATCTCATCACCTCCAGATAGCAACTAATATTAAATTAACTTCTCCCAACGAAGTTTTTACATATGTAAATTCAACAAAGAAGAAAAACTCGGTAGGTTTTAATGGTATCCAATCTACTGCCCCATTAAAATGCTACCTCAAAAAGCCATCGTCCAGTTAACTAATTTTATTAATGCAATGTTTAAATTTGGTTACTTGCCTTCTAGTTGGAAATTTGCAAAAATAATTCCAGTACCAAAACACGGTAAAGATTACTCTCAGATAGACAATATCCGTTCAATCAGCTGCTTAGCAATCCTAACAAAATCTCTGAAAAAAATTATTCTGAAAAGATTAAGTGACTTTACAAATCCTAATAATATAATACCTAGTAGTCGATTTGGATTTCAACCAAAACATTCCACAACACAACAGATAGCAAGAGTTGCTGACTATATTACAGATAATTCAATAAACATACTGGGATGGTGTTATTTGATGTGGAAAAAGCTTTCAACACAACCTGGCACGACGGTATTATCTACAAAATGATTGCTAGCAGGTTTCCAAATTATCTAATTAAACTTATTAATAGTTATTCAAGTAATAGATCATTTTATACCATTATAAATAATGCGAAATCAAGTAGCAAATACTTTTCTGCCGGCGTACCTCACGGTAACATATTGGAATCATTCTTATTTACATTTTTCACTCGTGATTTCCCACATATAAATAACATTTAGGTGGCCTTATACTCTAAACATAATTTATTATTCTCGTAACGTTATAATTCGTTTGTTTTCGTTTCCAGTACTTATAAATGATATTACACATTCGTTATATAATTAAAGTTATATTTACTATTTTTTAAGTTACTGCTTTTCATTTGCGATGGTTTTTTTTTGTCTGATTTTTCCATCAAGGGCATTTGTTCCAGTACATTTATTAAATATTATTATAACTTTTTTTAATATAATGCCAAATATACGAGTTTCTTTCTATATTTTTTTACATCAAAATCATACATTAAAACGTTAGTATTACCAGATTGAATTAATCGTTGTCTAGTGATATTAAATACTTCTATTGTTATGACGCCTTCTAACCAGGTGACACCTGATGAAATATTGTTTAAGTTTTTCATTATAGTTATAGTGTTATTATTACCGATATTACTAGTATCCCATTGTCCTCCCCAAAATCCGACTAATTGATACGGTATTATAAATGGATGTTGCGCATCGTTGAAATTGAAATCCAAATATTTGCATTGTTTGACTGTATACGTAATCGATCGTCCGCCTTTGTTCCATATATTAAATGTCTGTAAGTAAATAACGAGCGAGTTACAACTTTGATTCACAACGTATATATATGGTATTATAATAAATAAAATAATTATAATATATTATAAATATTAATATAAACGGCATGAATCACAAGTTTAATTCGATCGTTATTTACTTACTCTCATTGGATAAATGTGGTTTCCATATCCGTCTTTTTCGTTGTTATCATCATCTTTTCCGCTGAATAACTGGTCATCGTTGGTCTTATGATGTTTAGTGCCGGTTCCATATCCACTATCTTCATGCATTCTTTTCGGAGTTCCGTCCATAATGTTGGTGGTGTGATAGATCTGTTTTTGTATAATTTGTGTGAACTGTCTTCAGATTTTATAATTTCTTGTATTTGTTGTTCGTAAAGTGCGACTAGTACTGATAAGTGTTTGTACGTGATTGTGTCTGGTGCCGGTGTTATTGTGTTTACTAGTTCTACAGCTTGTGTGTCGTCTGAGATCACGTGATATATTGTTTTTGTGAAATTAAAAATTTTATTCGTTGTTTAATCTGTGTAGTTTCTCAGGCGTCGATATGATTGGTTATAGGGGATGCTGTTGTAATGAATATTGGAAGTCGTTTTATTTCTTGCTTGTCACAATGTTTTTTATCACTTTTAATTATAGCCCCCTCTAGTAATAATTTCCAAGTTCCGACTGTAACGGGTGTAATTAAGGGTTCTTCAAATAAAACGGAAGAAGCTAAGGGAAGTTGGTCAAATTGAAATCCGGTATTATCTTTTTCTCGGGGTATTTTTTCGGGGGTTAAATATGTAGTTATTAAATTAATTAGTAGAGATTTTCCCGCGTTTGTGAATCCTTCCAAAACTAGGCCATTTATTTTTACATATCGACAGGTTTTTATAATTTCGACCCAGGCTACAAAGTTGCTAATATCGATATTATTTTCGATTAATAAGTATTGAAGCCAGCTGATACATTCTAAATCGGGTTTACTTATTTCTGTAATTTTTACTATTTCGTTATATACTAATTGTATGAATGTAGTATTTTTGAGTTCTAATGTTTTGCTGTATCTGTGCATGTTAATGTATTCTTTTTAAAATATATTGCATATATTACAAAGTTTCCTGAAATTAACAAAAATACATTTAGTAAATATATATTAGTTTTATCATCAGACTATGTAATCATCGAGGTTCAACATCTTGTTAGAAAATTTTTAAACATGTGGTTATAAAATTTGTAATTATGATTTACGTATATTCGATCATTTTCTGTTTTATTAACTAAATTCTAATGATTATTTCCATAGCTACGATTTTTCATTTTTGCTCTTTATTTTTTTTGTTTAAACACAGTTATGATCTAATTAGAAAATGCGGATATTTTTTTATACGTCGGATATTTTTTTCTACGTATATCTATCTATATTTCTGCAACGAACAGTTATATTACATTCAACTTTATAAAAATCATTTTTTACTAAATTTCATTAGAAAGCCAAAAAAAGAAAAAATGTTTACAGGGGTATTGTAGAGGAATTTTAAATCCGGTCGTTTTCTCGAAATTTATGATAAATATACAATATTCGAGTGATGTGCTTGTAATCATGAATTCGAGTAGGCATTCTTATTTATTATATTGTTACATAAGATAGAGCAATTTATAACTTTGTTTCATTTATAATATTGTTTTATGTTAACAAGACCTTGCTATTTGCTTTACCCGTGAAATTTCGTGTTTTTTAAACTAATAATTGTTTACTTTTATTTATATAATGTCGGATTTGTACAGGGAGTACTGTGTGGAATTATTAAATAATGTTGTTTTCGCAACAGGAGAATTTAAGCTAACGTACGGCCCGATTGCAAACATTTATGTAGATAGTTATAAACTTTTAAGTTTTCCCGATATTCAGGTTATATATTTTTATCGCTAATAAATATTTGGTATTAGTCACATTTGAAATTTAAAAAATAAGTTTAACGTTGAATAATATGTAGTATTTATTACGATACCTTTTAAAGTTTGCGCGTTTTGCTTAATTTCGGTCAATGTGGTATAATCGTAATCTTGTATGTATATATATATATATATATATATATATATATATATATATTTCCCATTGTTTAGGCTAAACTATATGAATCGTTTATCCAGTTAATTGACGACAATCATGTACAGTTTAATCGTATTTGTGGTGCTGGTTTACCGTTCGCCTCTTTACTTGCTCGTTAGTTGGTTAAGCCTCTCATTAACAGACCGAAGGAAAAACAATTAAATTCGAAATGTTGTGTCCAACCGGCTGGCACCGGTAGTAAATGTCTTGTCGTTGAAGAAGTCATCGCCAGTAGATGTACTGTTCTCAATGCTGTTACGGTAGTTAAATTATACGCGTCTTGATAATTTTTTATATATTTTGATATTTAAGTATTAATAAAATGTAAAACGTCAATATTCAAATAATCGAGGGAAAATTTATTCGATAATATATTTTTCTATTTTATGTTTTCTAGTTTATATCAATTCGGAACTTTATTCGATTTTTCTACTTGATGATCTTTATTCTGATTTGTTATTAATATAAAAATCACCAGCGTTGAAAATTTTATTTCGCGGAAATTGAAGTTTTCCTAAAAAATCAAAATTTTAAAAACTAGATCTTACTGTAAATTTCGATTCATCAGTTATCTGGGTAATGTGCCATCCTCGTTTTAATTCTACTTCTGCCTAGCTGAAATAAACGTAACCGATTCTAACCTAGCCTAGCCGTGTATTTTGTTATTCTCGTTTTTTCCTTTAATCATACTTCTAGATTTTATCACATTGTTCGCGTTGTATGGTTGGGAACAGTTGGAAGTTGCCTGTGCGATGATAGATAACAACCCGGATAGAGGAATTTTCATAGGAGCGGATTTCGTTGAAAATTTCGGTATATTGCGTAAATCCTATGTTGATGGTAAATATTGTAACGGCTATATTGAATTAATAATATTAATAATTTTTATATTTAAAATTATAATTACGGCGAATTTAGAAATACTTAGTTCGATAAATTCGAATCTTTTTTTTTTAATGTAAATAAATAACGTTATAGAAATTCCTTCCTCGATATTTTTTTTCTCCCTTTCTCACTCTTTCGCACTTTATATACATATATGCTTATTTTTTTCTTTGATTTCTCAATTTTTTTTTTTTTGCCACACTGATCGTGTCCATAATTGACATTTCTCACTTCTGAAATAAATAAGATAGGAAGAGCGAAGTTTATCATTTTTACTTCGTCTGATTATCGGAGTACTGAATGTTGTCGCCGGTTCGAATTTTTCGTGTTTTGTCGATGTCAACATAGATTTTTAACGAAATTTAAAGATTTAACTTGATGTCAATGTATTCACTGAACGATTCTCAGTCTGTTTTGTGATTATACGGACGAACCGTTATATGTCACACGGTTTCTGAAGATGAGAATAACTGCGTAGTGATCAGAAATAAGATCAAACCAGGATTTAATATCGGTATAATAAAACGAAATTTCTTCATTAATAGCAAAGTCTAAAAGATCGGACAATTAATTTTTATAAGTTGTCCAATACATTGGTTCGGTAGTTGATGTATAATTAGCATTTTGCGCTCCAGCGATTCCTTTAGCACACGCGTTCTGCCTTATAGAGACTGTAGATCCCCATGTTGTAATTTTAGAGTTCCAGTTTACAACTGACGGAAATCTGCTGCCTAAGGACCGATAAAAAATGTTGTTGTTACTCTATAACGTGGTGGACAATAGACAGCTGATACTACAAGTTGACCGTTTGTTGTCTATACGCTATACATCGTATCCCGAGAAGTGTGTACGTGTGATATGATGATGTAAATCCGATCAAGTTTCATTGTTTCTCAATTTTGATTTCTAGTTATGTAATACTATTTAGTTAGGATCGATTGAATATTAGTAGGAATTTAGGAACGGCTCGTACTAGAACAAATTAAAGATTTATCGGCTAACTCATCTTGTTATATAATTATTGCTTCGTGACACTTTGAGCATTCGTCTTCAACAATACATTTCAAATGAGGCTTGATTAACACTATAGGTATGGTCACGCTCGCATGACGTTCGCACTTACGGCCAGGATTCATTCAATCTTGGATCGTCAATAATCATATTCGGTTGTATTCTGCTTTTAATTTTTTTTTAAATATTATAAAGCCCTTATTTCAATTAAATACACAAAAAATACATACACAAAATAATTAAAATTAAAGATAATAAAGGTTCAAATTGAGCAAAGGCCTCTTCCGTGTTTTTTTTTTTTTTTAACTTTGAAGAAACATTGAATATGTCTTCCAAATCGTTCTATCTGTTGCTTTCCGCATCTAATCGATCCCAACATATTTAACAATCGTTTTTTTGGTCTTTGAATTTTCCTGTTCCTATCCAGCAGAATAATCCATTCTATATATTTTCTGGTCCAGCTATCTGTTTTTTTCTGCATGTCATGACCATTTATATATAAAAATGTGTACTGCAATCTTAAACTAATATTTAAATAATCAATATATAATATGATTAATTAGTAATTATTAAACATGTATATAATATTAGTTCATTAACAAATTTCCATTATTTGTATATAAAAGTATTGTTTACCTAAACAAATTAAGTCGTGTAACATCTGCTAATATGTCGAGCAAAAAATTGGTTTCCTCAATATTCGAATATTTACAGAGTCCGGTTTTCGTGCTCGGTAGCGAAGTCACAAATGACCCGTTTACTAACTTTATATTCAGGTTTGCACGCAGATCCTCATTTCATTGATACCAACCTGCATTGGTAATTGCACGAATAACTTTATTTTGACTACGCTAAATAACCATTTAGTTAGCAGGCTTTGCGCGTCCCCACAGTTGGATCCCATAGGTGTCCGGATGGGTTTGAGCATCGACTGGTGATGTAGTCGTTTTACTTTAGAGATCGATTTGTTGTGAATTTCTTCCAAAGTCACCGTTTTTGACGAAATGACGTAAATTTTGTATCGACGTTATTGCAGCGTTCCGTTTTATAAAATTATCTCGTTCAATAATTAATAGTTCAATAGTCATTAGATTCTCTTAGTTCAATTAATTGCTAGCTTTTCACACGCTAATTTATCGTCTACAACCGGTGGTCTTGTATATTCTGGAAATCTATTCGACGGTACTAAACGTTATTAAGCTTGTTGCAATTGTAATAATAATCAAATCAAATTTATTATTATTCATTTCAATAATAAATTATGTAAAACTAATTAAAAGTCACTTTAGAATACAAAAAAAAAACAAAAACAAAAAACAGCTATGCGCGTAAACGTGAGAGTACTGGGCAAATTTGCAATTAATAAGTGTCTTATAATACTGGGATACCCGAATAATTCCGAAAAAAAAAAGATAATTTAAACAATACACACCAATTGAATGTAAAATATTAATCTTTTATAAACGAAAAATTGATGGTGATAGCAAAAATAAATAATTTAAAGGGTATATCGTGTAAAATAAAAATGTTCTATAAATAAAAAATGAATGATAAATTAGCAATAACAGTGTAGTGATTAAATAAGAAATAAACGTCGGCAAAAAAAAACACAATTTAAATAATACACAAGATGAACGTAAAATATTGATCTGCTATAAACAAAAAATCGATGATAAAAAAATATCAAAAAGAAAATAAGCTAAAAAAAATATAACAGAACATCCAAATTACAAATCTATAAATAAATTAATGAAGGTGTACTGTCGACATTAGTGTCCATGAAGGCATCTATTACGCATTCTACCACTATTGCTAATTTAGGCAGTCCTCTTGATTAGATACCTTTAGTTTAGTTTATATTAATTTAAAGTAATTTACGATTTTTGATAGATTTAAACTCTTTATCGTGTTTGTAATTTTCTGAAAATTTTGTTATTCTCACTATTATTACTGTAGATGTTATTGACATTTTGATTAGTATTAATATTTTTATTATTAATACTACTAATACAATGCATTGCCTAGAGAACTAAAAATTAGCCTAATTAATTACAAAAGAAGTCGAAGGGAAATATTATCTAAATATCTGCTGCAAGGACGAGAAAAGTGTTAAGCGATGACAGTTTTGACTAATTAATTATAAGAAAATTTCAAAGAAAAATTAAAGTTTACATTCATCAAAACCTACTGTATTTTGTAGCATGGATAAATTCACATGGTTCAGTCCTCTGCAGGTGTTGTGATTAACTGTTTATATAAAGGCTATGTGAATTACTAATAATTAAGTTTTGATAAATATTTCGATTGTTATAAGTTAATATAATAATCCAGCCGCCGCTCGTGCAAGGTTGAGCATAGGAGGTTTTATTCCGTTTATTTTAGTTTCGTATAAACAATCAAATTAATTGCGCAATGCCATTATTATTATTAGTAGTAGGACTTTAATTAATTTCTCAATGTTTATTTATCCGTTTTTTATTTTATTTTATTTGTTTATTCGCATTCGATTTGTAATTAATTTTTATTTTATATTCCTTCTATTTTGAAGTGTACTGGTGTATTGTATTGAAATTAAAATAAATTTGATTTGATTTGATTATTATTATTAATACTATTACTATTACCATTATCGACAGTGCTTGTGTGTAAAATCTTAAACTTACAGCCGGTATCGTATAAGAAAATAAGGTGGTAGTTAACTATGCGTAAGTGACCTGTTTATTATACGTTAGAGGTTTTTTTATATTTACATTACTAAAGTAACTATAATTACGGATAAATATATTAAATCGAATATGAAAATTGAAAAACTAGTCAACTCGCTGTGTTCCCGTACGATTCGTAGGATGAATATTTCGATGATTCTAATGCAGGTTCTACATTTTTCCCGAGAGAGAGGAATTTAATATGTGTGTTTCAGCATTATATAATGAAGATAGCGATCGCGATAACATAATGGAAAGTATCATTGCTTGTAATCCAGGTACTTCATTAAGCAATTTCAGTTTTTACACGTGTATACGCCATCTGAAACTTCTATATCTGGTTTTACATGTGCAATGAAATGCATTTCAGGTGTTCCTCTCGATTGATAATAAAACAAATTGGAGGTACAAAAATTACGAACATAGAGTTTCGTCGTGAATTTTATAAAGATCTGTTGACAAACAATATAATTTTTCAACATAATACTAGAATTCAGCAAAATAAAAATGTGAAAATAAGTAAACCGTATGTAACGCCATTAGATTGGAGTCTGCAAGTCATTAACCAAAAAGGAATTCGTCAAGGGGTTGTACACTCTACTGCGCGAAAAATAATTCTGCAACGAACATTTTGAATTTGTTTCTATCTGCAATGCGCCGTTATATTTAAAGAGAGATAAAAACTGTTAACGAATAACTATTATTATCCAATTTTTATTAAATTTTGCATCATATTAATTATAAATGTTTTTAATTCATTTTGTTTTCTATCTTTTTTTTTTTTACCTTTTCCTTTTGCGCTTATTTATTTTATCCCTTATTTCGTCTATCAACGGACGTCACGTTTGATCCGTTATATTCGGTGTAAATGTTGGGATTTATGGGCGTCATATTATATATTCCGCTATGATTATTCAATATTATTATTTCAAACTTGATCCTTACGTATTGTTTATTAGATACGCGAATATCATCGTAAGTTCTATAGACCGGAGAACTGTACTTTAATTATTAGCGGACATATCAACAAAGACGACGTGTTTAACATTTTTGGCTCCTATGGATCAAACAATATTCCAGGAGGTACTTGTTTTTGGTGGTTATTTTTTTTTT
This sequence comes from Coronaproctus castanopsis, assembly GCA_032883995.1. Taxonomy (NCBI): domain Eukaryota; kingdom Metazoa; phylum Arthropoda; class Insecta; order Hemiptera; family Monophlebidae; genus Coronaproctus; species Coronaproctus castanopsis. Next base: position 94,788,355 of record CM065054.1, read on the forward strand.
AAATTTATTATAATTAATATTATTATATTCGCTTTATTTCGGTCGTTAATTTAGATTATAAGACCGAATAACTTTCAAAAATGCCGTCAATTTCTAGCAACTAATCCTTTCATTAACTATTGCTTAAATCGAACTGTCCATGCTAACCTATCCCTGTTACACTATGCGATTTAAAAAATGCATAATCCTATTAGTATGAAAGATTTATAATTTTGACGATAAAAGATTTTTTATCTTTTTATATGTTAATATTTTAAGACGACATATATGTGTCATTTTATATATTTTGCTATCTTCTTCTTCATAATCTCCGTTAACGAAGGTTGGTTACAACGAGTGAGAAACTGGTCCTGTTTCTGGCCGAATATATTAGTTCATTGGTTGAGTATCCCGTCCAATTTTCTAAATTTTTCATCCACGACATTCTTCTGCGCGTCCTTTTCGTCTACATCCTTCTAGTTTTCCTTGTATAATTAACTGTATCAACTGATACCTATCGTGCCGCATAATGTGGCCTAAATACGCTCTAATTTCTTTTTCTTGATAATTGTTAATAGCTGTTTATTTTGCCCTATTCTTTCCACAACTTTTCTATGCGATACACGGTCAGCCCTCAGCATTCTCCTGAAAACCCACATTTCGAATGCTTCTAGATTTTTCATCGTTGTGCTTTTTAACGTCCACGCCTCCGCTCGGTATAATAAAACCGAATATACGTAACACTTAACCATCCTGTATCTTAATTTCAGACTTAAATGTTTATTACTGAACAGAGATCTCATTTGGTTAAGTACCGGTCTTGCGTGTTCGATTCTTATGCTGATTTCTTTATCGGGGTTAATTTCATCATTCAACCAGCAACCGAGATATTTAAACGATTTGGCAACTTCTTTGGTTCCCCGTCCACTGTCATTATTGGGCATGTCTTCTTGGTATTGCTGAATATCATCGCTTTCGTCTTCTGTGCATTTATGCGTAGTCCTGAATTTTTCATTGCGGATACAATTTTATTCAATAATATTTGTACATCTTGTGCCGTGTTTGCTACTATCGCCACATCGTCTGCATATCGGATATTATTTACTATTTTTCTACTTTGACGCCCTCCTTGGATTCTTGTAATATTTTCCCGATGTAATTTTCTGCGTATAAATTAAACAGTAATGGTGACATACCACATCCTTGTTTTACACCTTTATTAATTGGAATGTAATCTGTAAGACCGTATCCTGTTTTTGAAGCCGCTGTCTGTTTCCAATATATCTGTTTGATTATATTTATGTCTTGTTGGTCTGTTCCAGTTTTTTCTAGATATTTTTTGCTATATGTACTATTTATTATTTACATTTCTATTATGGTTCTATTATATCTGTATATTTTCGTAAGGATTATTCATTAATAAGAGTGCAAATTGTTCTACTATTTCTTCCGCCTCTGTGTACAACTGGCCACATATTGAAATTGAATTTGGTATACGAGGGGTGTATGTTTTGTTTAATGCCCGTATTTTATTCCAAAGTTGTTGGGAGCACCCACCTAGCTTTTGATCGGGTGTGCTGGTAAACTATGTGATTTTCAATTGTGGATATTAACTTTTTTAAGCGCTTTCCTTCTATTTCGAATGGCTACTGAGCATTTTTCCGATCACCAAGGTACTGGAGTTTTGTTTTTAGGTAATGGTTTCGTTTTCGGGATAGCTTGATCAGCGTGTTTTAGAATGTGCTTGCAGTAGGATACAACGAGAGTTTTAATGGTTTTCTAGTTTAGTATTGGCTAAGCATAAGTTTTGATACAGGTCCCAGTTTGATTTTTTGAAGTTGAATTTTGTTTCCATATTCGGTGTAGCGATTTTACTATGTGTGTTGATGATCAGAGGATAATGGTCACTACCTCCCATGTCGGTGTGTAGATGGGTTTGTGCTTAGGATGAAATCAATGGTCTTCCATGTTCTATGAATGTTGCTGTAATGCGTTGGTTCGTACCGGTTGTGTATTGTTAGGTTGAATTTTTTTTATTATTTCCATTAATAGTTTGCCCCTTCTATCCGTTGTATTTCCTCCTAGTTGTTCGCTATGCCCTGTAAATATAAATGGTGTTGGAAGGTTCGATAATAAATTTGTATAATCACTTTCCTTAATTCTAGTATATTGAGGAATATATATTGTACAAATTGTTATAGCTAGATTATTGTTTAAGCGCATAAGTCTGTAAATGATCACAGTTGAGATTTATTTCTGTGTAACTAGTGTCATTTTTTATAGCTAAAATAATTCCGCCGTGTGCTCTTGGCTGGTTGTTTAGACTTCTGTATATGATATTGTAATTTTGAAGGGTATTTTATCTGCAAGTGTGGATACATTAAATTTTTTTATTGTTTTTTTTTTAAAAAACCAATTAAAGCCGGGTTAAATATTTTATTTGACGACTAATTTGTTAACAGTTTTGATTTTAACATCGATGTGTACGAAACATTAGACGATAGTTTCCTGAATCCGAGCAGTCGTATTAATGCGAACGAATTATGATTTCAACATGATTTGGAAGTTTCTTCTTATTTGCTTACGCATTATACTGAAATGCGCTTAGAATAATATTTATTATTCTATATATTTCTTTGTTTATATATGTTTGTTTTACTGAACAGACAAGCAAGTTGCAGAATGTGCGACCGATATATTTAATAAATTACATTTACATGTTTAGTTTGTATCGTGTAATTAGGGGGATATATATATATATATACGTTTGTGAAATGAGTGTAATTTTTTTTTGCTTTAGCATTATACTGAAATGCGCTTAGAATAATATTTATTATTCTATATATTTATTTGTTTATATATGTTTGTTTTACTGAACAGACTAAGCAAATTGCAGAATGTGCGACCGATATATTTAATAAATTACATTTACATGTTCTGTTTAATCAATACATCACGTAAATATGAGTATATACGTATGTGAAATGAATGGAATTTGTATGAAACTAAATTCCGTATTAATGATAAATTACAAAAATTATTTTTCAATTCAGATTACAAAAGTGAAATAAGAGAAAAATGCATGCGATACAAAATGATGACGTTTATTTTATGATGTATATTTTTTAAGAAAATATATATTTACTTTGCGCATATTTATATATTTAAATATACTTTTTCCTTGCTTGTCATTATAATTACAAAATTACTGTTTTTTTCTTTTCTCCCTCTAACACATATATATCTTCTTCTTCTAGAGCCGTCTTCGTTATCAAAAGTTGGCGTCAACATCCTTCTCTGCTTCAAACCATACGTGTCGGTCCCTTGCTAAATTTAAAAGATTTTCAATTCCGGCAAGCACCATCCATTTGTGGACATTTGAAACCTATGACGTCCTTCACCACGAACGCCTTCTATGGCTCCTATCTGTATTATTTGAAGTATCTCGTATTTTGGTCCTCGCATCAAATGATCTAGATAATTAATTTTCATGAATTTTACAAATCTGATTAATTCCAACTCTTTTTTCATTCGTTTCATATTTTCTTTATTTGTTATTTTTGCTGTCCACGGTATTGCTACCACTAGCCGCTCTTGGTCAGCGACTGCTTATTTGCCTAATGTCTTATTCGCAGCTAACCTACATATCTGCAGGCCGTTTCACAATTTTGAGCTTATATATATACGTACACATATTTCAATACTCAACCACTCTGAGACATTAGTTAATTAATTGAAAAATCAGTACCAGCTTGCTGCGAAAATTAGTAAGTTATTGACTTGACTAAGATGCGTCGTTTGGTTGGTCCTGTATCAATTTTCGAGTTAATTAATTAGTGTCGTCAAGCAACGTCTACCTACCATCTTGGACTTTATCATATAAATATATGAGATTGTAGATTGCGGGTTTTTTTTAGGAATTGTTCTCATGAACGTTACAACTCAACGCCTTTATCAGGAGAAATATTTGAAAAATGTTTTGTCTATTTTTTTTCTATTTGCTTTATACACACACACAAATATATATAAATGGGCGTGTATCCTTATTTAATGTTGTTTTGGCTTTCTACCTTTCACCCTAATGACATTAGCTGTATGTTGTAGGTATGCATTTAGCATAAATAAACTGCAATAAATTAATGTAAATTAAATAATCTTACACGTATGACAAAATTGTAGCAATATAAAACAAAAACATAAATGTAACACATCAGAATATATTAAAATGTTTAAAAAAATGGGTTCATAAATGAAGCCTAGCTCGTAATAGGTTCAAATTTTTCAAAGTTTTTTGTCTATAATTTGAAATTAATAAAGTATGATGATGATAAACGGTTTGAGATTGTAAGAAAAATATCTACATAAACAAAATCGTAAAACATTCTTTCTTCTGAAAACGCGAAGTTTGAAAAATGTTCTAATTAAACAAAATTTTGCTTTGAGTGCGCAGCGTGTACCCATTACCCATATACTTTGAAGTAATAGAAATTAATATGAAATTTTCAAAAGGTGAAGTTGATGAGAAATTATTATTGCAGATTTTTGAAAGGAAAACTCTGATAATGGTGTTCTAGTTAAATTTTGCATTATATCCTTAAATGAATTTCGTATTTCGCGAGTTACATGAATAAATTATTTACTCTCAGATACAAAAAATAATTTGTATTATATATATATATATAAATCAAGCGCTCACGATTTGACAATACTGAATATACGCATGCAGATAAATAACATTCAGTTCGACTACTGATTTGTGAGTATAAAAATATGTCTAAATATTGGGTAGGTATAAATTTAAAAAGTTTTTCTTCATTTTTTGCTCTTAAGATGAAAAGACAATTTTTTTTAAAATGATCATATTAGTTGATAATTAGTGTTTACTAAGTATTTGAAGGTAATTTTATGTAAAAAGTACATCGTTTTATCGCACCATTTTATATAGTTTATAAATGTGACTTCACTATTATAAGCGAAATTATACTTTGAAATAACTAAATATATTTACTACAGTTGATAAAGGACGTTAAATTTACCAAAACAATAATTTTCACATCTTTTTTTTCTCACCTAACAAAATTATAATTAATACTGTCGATAAAACATGTATCGTATATGAACAAAATAAAATTTTTTCTAAAATTATAAATAATTCTATAAATTTATTTCATAAAAATCATGTTTGATTTTATTATTTAATAGCTTGTATAAATGTTTTTATGGCCGTTATTCTCGCTGTGATTTCGCAATATGTATGTGGTCAATTACTATTTTTCGAAAAATTTTGCTATCCTCGTCTAATTAACACAAAAATAGTAAACTGTTACAAATGATGTAGCGCTTAAAATGTTCTGTTTATTGTTTACTGTATTAAAGTTTTTTTATACGCTACCACCTAATAAGTATATTAGATTACAGATACATACGTGTGTTTGATATATTTGAATTATGAGGAAATTTTGAGAAGTCAAGTTTATCTTGTTTTCTTTTTCTGTCGCAATCCTCAATGTTAAGTAATAAAATGCTTACCACCTAACATAGTACCTATCTTGTGAGGTGATATAAACAATTGTGAATAAATTAACCCAATGTTTAAAACTTCCTTAAATCTAATTATTGATTATAAAACTAAACCTCTCGGTTTATTATGGTTAAGGCGTCTAATATCTAATTTAGTATCTAGAAGTTTAGTGGCTACCATATTAACATATCGAAGCAGCCGCTGCTCGTGCTGCTTGGCAAAATCTTTGATGAAAACTATTACACTAAGTATATCTTATACAATTAAATTTATACTTTTTTTCTCTCGGAAATATGCAATTTTTTTATGTAAATGCATTATTACATATGTAATAATAAAATCTTGTTTTATCGAATTAAGTACAAGCAAAATACAGCTTAACATAATTTAATTTCACTAAGGACAGGTTTTATTTATTATTTAAAATGAACAATTTAAATAAAATATTAATTTATAGTTGTTATATTACAGTGGGAAGATTCCTTTATCCGTTTATACTATGTTGAAATGAACTCCTTTGCAGGGATATGGCATATGTTATGGTTCCAGCTGTCCCTTCAGTCAGCTGTGTAGTTGGGCGTTGTCTGTCTTACAATGGCGTGGCTTTAAGGAGTTGTTTATTTTTAAAATATATATAAATACAAATTTTAAGCAGGTATGTAATATATCACTTTTTATTTACTTATGTAATGTCTTAACCAATCTATTAAATGCACAGTTTTTAAATTAACCGTTTTTATACAAAAAAAAATCGGAAATACCAATTTTGAACAAGATGCATTGCACATCGTTAGAATATTTGGGTGTTTCAGAAGACATTTTTTATGAATTTACATCGCGAAAGTAATTTTAAATAAAAGGGACTTTTACCCGCATATTTGGAAAAAAAAATTAAATAAAATACAGTTATGAATTTGTAATTAATAAATCAAGGGTACATTTTATTTTCCTTGAAAATATGACATGTTAATATTTTTGAAAGTTCTAATCTTAAATAAATCAGTTTGTAAGCAAAATATTATGTTTAAGAGAATTAGAATTTTGTTTGGTATTCTGATTTTCTTCATTATTTACCGACAATCGTTCGTTTCCAATGTAGTAAACGTTATTTAATTAAAGAAATTTTATATCGTAATAATTTATTCCGCGTTTATTACAATTTATTTTTATTTTTTGTAGAATTTCGTGAGTTTTTAACTAGTTCTTTACAAAAACACGTTAAATATGAGCAGCACATGTGACGAAGATGAGTATGTTAAATCTTCTGAAGAAGAAGAAGAAGACATCAAATGTATACCGAATTTGTGGATGGTCGTCAGAATAGAAGGGAAAAATTTCGGTCAATTTACTGAAATTCATAATTTCAATAAACCTTATGACGAGCGTGGATTGGAGTTGATGACAGAAGTTGCTTGTCACGTTATGGAAGAATTTCAAGACATATGTTTGGCGTATGGACACAGTGCCGAATATAATTTTGTTATTCGTAAAGATTCAACAATTTACAACAGACAGTCGCTTCCTATTACTAAGGCGGTGAAGAGTTTATTTGCTTCTAAGTACGTTAGTTGTTGGGATCAGTTTATGCTGGGTGTGACGATGACGACTGTGCCGTGTTTTGATTCTCACATTATGGCCTATCCACTGGACATTCATGTTCAAGACTATTTATGCTTGAGACAGGCCGAATTGGAGACTAAAAATGTTGACGAAATGTTACTTAAAGGAATAATGTCGAAATTGAAGTATACTAAACCATGGGTAATGATATATTATTAATTTTGATGTGTGTTCCTTTTAAATTTTGTTTAACGTTATATATATATTTTAGTACATACAGATAAACCGACTCCATTATCGTTATTATTAATCGCAATTTGTTGTTTTTTGCGGTTTTAAAAATAGAATTCATAATTATGGAAATAATAGATATTAATAATAAAATACGCATAAAACACATGCGAGTCGTAGAGTAATTTAAATGTTGATAAAACGATAATCGCATGCAATTTGATTGGTTTTATAGATGGCTTATAGTGAAATTTAATTTCAAATCAAATGTATTTCAACGTGTATTATACATATATATATTAATAACAATGAATTCAAATAAAACCACCGATGCGCAATATTGCTCGAGTGGCGGACACATAATTATTATATATCACGTTACAATGCTATCACATATATATGCACGCACGTTTTTATTGCGAAGCTTTTCGACAATTACGTCATTTACAAGCACGTACAAATAAATATTACAAATGAATTATCAGAAATGTTTATATAACGACAACTTCAAATTTCATATACATATTTCACTATCTAGACGTAATTTCAATTTTAGATTTATTTACAATAAATTTTATTTATAAAACAGTATTTTATTTGGTTTATAATTAATAAAATCACTACTCTCCAATATATTCAACATTTAATGGAACCTGAACCAGGTTTGGAGATATCAATTTTGATGAAGAATTATTTTTTAAAATCTGTTTTATAAATAAAATTTATTTTAAATAAATCTAAAATTGAACTTACGTCTGGCTAGTAAAATATGTATATCAAATTTTAACTTTTCGTTAAATAAACATTGCTGATAATTCATTTCTAATATTTATTTGTGCTTGCTTGAAAATTACGTAATTGTCTTTTCCATTTGTTCTTTTGTTATCTTATGTACGATATTTTTACATGAAAATAGTGTTGACAACGGGTAATTTTGGTTTTCGTACCTAAGCCCAATTATTGTAATATAAAAAATAAAAATAATAATTAAAAATGATTAATTATTTTATAGGCTGAAAAGCTACTTTTATAGATTTATCCAAACTAATCTCCCTACCACATCCATTCTCGTACTTACGCCTCCTAAATTCATCTCAACTCGACTTTTGTTTTCAATCCTGGTCGGACGACCACAATTGCCTTCTAGTCATTTCTACTTCATCTGTGTACTGACCTGTGCATGCGAGAACTCTGTAGCTGACGATAATTATGTGACTTTTGCTTGCGATTTGTTTACTAGAGGTATTATTAATAAAATTTTACATTTAAATATTTACCCCATTCACAGGTGCCTACTTATTGACCCTTAATAACAACAATATCCTCGCAGCTCTGGCCACCTACGTGTATATATCTAAAATTAATCTCTAAGTGTTTTCTTTTTTCCATTTGTTCTTTTGTTATCTTATGTACGATATTTTTACGTGAAAATAGTGTTGACAACGGGTAATTTTGGTTTTCGTACCTAAGCCGAATTATTGTAATATAAAAAATAAAAATAATAATTAAAAATGCTTAATTATTTTATAGGCTGAAAAGCTTATGTCAGTTGTTACAGTCGGACGTGAAATATTACTGCGGCAGATAGGAATTAACTACAATGACGAACCGGATATATATAAATACGGAACTACGCTAATGAGGAAATTACTTCCAGGAGCTGTAACGGCGAAACAGTGCGTTATTTCTGTACATTGCGATTTAAGCACAGTAGACTTCTGGGATGATAATGGCGAAGTTTTAAGTCTGCAACCTTTGCAACCTTATAAAGAAAATAGTGCCGGTAAATTGAGGCGTGCTTTAACGATTAAAATAGAAAAGAAGGATAAAACGGATACGCCCTTACGTAAGCGAATGCGATATGAATGATGCGCCTATTATACACTACTTACGTGTAGCTTAGTCTTTTCTTTAAAGTTACTATCAATTTCGATAAAGTTACTTTTTCACAGTTTCTTTATTCGATCTGTTTTATTTTTAAAAACTATTTTACGATTGTTCGTTATCTAAAGCGCGTAGGTAGAAAAAAAGTTTATACAAATTTTCATGGCGTTATCGTGGCGTAATTTATTACTTTATGTATTGTATAAAAATCGCTCCTTTCCAGTTCTTTTTTTGCTTTTTAATTCATTTTCATTTTCCTACGAAAAATTGTATATGTTTCTTGTTTGAAAAATATACGTACGATGCTTAAAATTTTGCGTACGTTTAATTTGCTGGTATCGTCTGGTTTGCATATTATTCGCGTCGATTTAATTAGAAATGAGATTTTGTTATAATTTTAACGAGCAACGTAGAACGGTAATTATTTATACGTTATGTTTAAAAAACAACAATTTTTTAGGGTTTTTCGTTGTTTTTTTTTTTTTAGATAAAAATTTGCTGTAAAAATGTTATTCGGTTCATTTTTATAACGAAACAAATAAATTTCGATCATTAAACTGTAGCTATCGTAATAATGTAAATGTTATCCGTATACTAAGCAATTGTACCTGGCAACTTTTATAATTGCAACGTGATTTTGTAATTTCTAAAACGTAGGGATATAATTATCGTAAAATTGAATTAGGCTTTCGCTCGAAATGAATTATGTACTTAAAAGATAAAGTGCAGAAATTAATTTCGGGGAAAGCTTCGACATTATAGATAAATTCGAATTTAAACCGGCTGTATTTACGATTCGTCAGTCGAAAATTGTTAAAATTCTTTTTTATCCTTTTAAAAGATAAGCGACTTATTTATCTAAATTACTATTTCTAGCTCAATGTCGAATTAAATTCGGCATTTTTTGAAATTACTAATAAAGATGTGATTATAATATGAACCTCGAGCAAAATGATCATAGTTTTTAATCGTATTAACATCTGGCGGACGATAATTTTAAGCATGATTATCATTAAGAAAAATTCGAAACCAAACAAGTCGAATTTTAATTATGTAAAAAAAAGCAGTTGGTTGCGTCGATAACCAATTTTTTAAATTTAAAATGATTTTGTTATTGTTGCGCCGTTGGGTAAGAATATTCTAAATTAATTATTTTCTAAACATAATAATATTTATTTAACAATTGCAATATAAAATTAGTAATGATATCTCGCAAAAAAGTAATGATCTCAAACAAGTAATAGTTAAATTAAGTTTTTAAAGAGAAACTAGATGGACACAGTTATTACGTAAATAATATGATAAATGTTACAAATGAGATGATTCACAAGCAGAACAATTTAAAGAGGAAATTAAAAAGAATCAATTAATAAATTATATTATTGCTCGAAAATGCAAACATTTAACGAGGGAAAAAACTATGAACACCCGCGGATTTCGCCTACAAACGGCACTAGTATATTTAATTACGATTCTAAAAAACTCAATGCGCATCATCAATAAATGAATGATAAATTATTGAAAGCTGACAAATGTACGTGTAATATATGTGTATGCATTTGATTAAAGAGTGTTTGTTAACGTCATCATGTATATGCACATGTATAAGCGAACGTCTACATTTAACATATGTGTTTGCACAGATTTGACTATATAGCGTTTTTTTCGCCATTTTACCGTACCAAAGCATTATAAACAACGGTGCTGAATAAAGTAATAAAAATGCGATTAATCTAACGTTTCGAGAAAGTTGGAACACTTACTTTTAATCGATATTCAAAATTATTAAAATAGTTTACTATTGTAATTTGAAATATTTCTTTTTCAAATTATTGAAAGAGCAACATCCCCTCTTTTTTAATTATTTTGTAGGATTATCTGGGAGACTAAATAAATGCATTCTGCGAACATGTGGGTTAATACTTAATTGTAATTTATCAAAAAACTTTATACGGGTTTATATAACTTCATTGACACATTGTATATTTAGGTCATTATTGAGGATTAAGTTCGATACATATTTTGGTGCAGATCTATCGTTTCTCAATACATCACTTTTACATGCAGTTCCATATAATTCGATTCCATATTTCAGCTTTCATTGTTAAATAATTTTTTCTTTTTAAAGCTAAGTTTAAAACATATTTCCTTCCTATATAGAAGAGGATACAGCAATCTGGTTCGCGAAATCGTAGTTTTCCTAAACCGCCATGTTAGCCGACTATCAATATGCATTTCGATATATCTTACACAGTTTATTTGCATAATTTCATTGTCGTGGATACATGTCGGCAGACATGTTACCTGTCTGTTAATAAAGGTGGTATGTTTGGACTTGAATGGACTAAATGTTATACGTTATTTATATAACCACTTTATTTGATCCGCATGATTTTGAGCAGTCGCACTAGCATATTCTGGAACCGAATTAACAGCTAGTATATATCATCAGCAAATTTTGCTAATATTGTTTTTGATTCCGGATAGGTATATCCGCAATATAGATGTTATTATAATATTGGTTCAAGCAAACTGCCTTGTGGCACTGAAGCTAATTATGTTCTGGTGAAAATATATCGTTTATTCTAAGGACACATTTATTTAGTTGCTTTTCACAAAGAGTAGTTGTAATCATTAGAATTAGATAACTTAGTTACATAATCGGTAAATGAATCGTTTTTAAATTTTTGAGCATCTTAAGGTTTTTTTTGATTGATTATTCAGTTGAGTTTTGTCTTTTGGGCATCTCGTAATCATCCATCGTTTACGCAGTTGACTGTTAATAGCTACTTATTTACGAACAAAGTTAGGATAAATTATAGTTTGATTGACTTCGGTGTTTAGCGGCTGAGTACTTGAATAAGCAGCATTTATAATGAGGTTGGTAAATAAATTTGTGGCTTCATCGATACTAGATTTTATTTTCAGTGAAGTAGTTAGATCGACTGAGTCATCTAATAGGTGTTTAAACTTGTTCCAATCAGTAAACCTATTGGTTAGTGTAGATTTTGTTTCCTTTATCCAATCCGGGTCACTAATCGTTAATATTACAATTGAATGGTCCGAAGATAACGAGTAGTTGTCATTAGTGACTTTAAAATAAGTTTCTGAAATACCTTTGGTTATAAAAAAATCTAAGAGGTATAGGTAGGCAATCCTCCGGATACAATGCTGCAATGTTCAGAATCAATAGCAGATTTTAAAATGTTTCCTCTAGGAGTAATTAACCTTGAAGCCCAATTCGTATGATTAAAGTCACCTCCAATAAGAAATCGCTTATCTATCCTTAGTTAATTAATTGAAAAATCAGTACCAGCGTACTGCGAAAATAAGGAGTTATTGACTTGACTAAGATGCGTCGTTTTGTTGGTCCTGTATCAATTTTCGAGTTAATTAATTAGTATCGTCAAGCAACGTCTACCTACCATCTAGGACTTTATCATATAAATATATCAGATTTTTGTATATATATATATATACATGTACACATATTTCACCGTAATAATCGAGGTATTCTGGGACGTTAGTTATCTTCAGTTAATCGGAAAATCGGTACCCGGTTGCTGGGAAAATAAGGAAACTATTGACTTACCAAGGATGCGTTGTTTTATTGATCCTCTATGAATCTTCGAATAAACAACACCTACCTACCATCTAGGACTTCTTTATCATATAAATATAATATCAGGTTCTAGATTGGTTCTTTTTTCTTAGCAATTGTTCTCGTGAACGTTAACAACTCGATGATTTTATCAGAAGAAATATATGAAAAATGTATTGTCTATTTTTTTCCTATTTCCTCTATATACACGCATAAATATGTATAAATGAGCGTGTATCCCTATTTAATGTTGTTTTGGCTTTCTACCTTTCACCCTAATGACATTAGCTGTATTTTGAAAATGTAAATTAAATAATCTTACACGTATGACAAAATTGTAGCAATATATAACAAAAACATAAATGTAACACATCAGAAAATATTCAAATGATTAAGGAAATGAATTCATAAATGAAGCCTAGCTCGTAATAGGTTCAAATTTTTCAAAATCATAAAATAGTTCCCTGGTTGATGAAGTGAAAGAGCACGTGAAATAGCGTAATTAAGGATTGGATGATGGTAAGAGATCAATGAGGAAAAAAATAATTATCTTTTTTTTATCTATAATTGGAAATTATTATTTAATGCAAAATTTGTATTATTGTAAAATTCTTATCAGTCTACTGTAAACAATTAGGTGCCTTCCGATGGTAAATATCAATCACTTGTCTTGATGAGCATTGAAAAATGTTTTAACTAAACGAAATTTGTACCCATGACCCATATATTTTAAGTAATAGAAATTAAAAGCCAATTCCAAAAATTGAAATTTTCAAAAAGTGAAGTTAATGAGAAATTATTATTGCAGATTTTTGAATGATAAACTCTGATAAAGGTGTTGTAAGTTATTATATCATAAATGAATTTCGTATTTCGCGAGTTACATGAATGAATTATCTACTTTTAGATACAAAAAGTAATATGTATATATAAACCAAACGCTCATTATTTGACAGTACTTAGTTTTTGAATTATGTAATTTAAAGATTTTTATTTACAATATAAGTAACAATTCAAAACGAATATGCGCATGCAGATAAATAACATTCAGTTCGACTACTGATTTTTGAATATAAAAATATGTCTAAATATTAGGTAGGTATAAATTTAAAAAGTTTTTCTTCATTTTTTGCTCTTAAGACGAAAAGATACATTTTTTTTTAAATGATCATTTTAGTTGATCATTAGTGTTTGCTAAGTATCTGAAGGTAATTTTAAGTAAAAAGTATATCGTTTTATCGTACCATTTTATTTAGTTTATAAATGGGACTTTACTATTACAAGCGAAATTATACTTTGAAATAACTCAATATATTTACTACAGCTGATAAAGGACGTTAAATTTACCGAAAAAATAATTTTCGCATATTTTTTTTTCTCGCCTAACAAAATTGTAATTAATACCGTCGAATAATAATTGTTATGGAATTATAAAATTATTCTATAAATTTATTTCGTAAAAATCATGTTTGATTTGATTATTTAATGACTAAAAACTTAATGTTTTTTTTTTGTTTATAATGAATTATATAATTTTAACACCATTGTAGTCAAAATGGTTCAAACCAAATAGGCATTAGAGCTTGCTAGTTTCGACGTTGTTGCATTATGGTCTCAAAATTTCCGTTATATAATTAAGATGATGTTCAAGTTTTATTTTCGGTTATAGAGGCAATTCATTTATTTTCATAGATTATTTGCTGTTAGACATCGTTTACTAGACAAATAAAGGAAATGGAAATTCATACTAATAGATGAATGTACGAGATGGTCCCGGGACGTTAAATTTTATAACAAAAATTAAAAAGTGACAGCTTTGCGACACACTTGTGCTATTCAGAAAACGCACTTTATTTGAGCATTCGCTTTTGCGATCAATCGTCATTTCGCCATCCTTGTAGTGTTGACTGATTCGTACGTATATATTTATTTGAATATTTAAAGTTCAAATTTAGGTTTTTTCGAAAAATGTTAAATTTGTTCATCAAAATAATTTCACTACAACTCATTACTATTAAAACATGATTTTTTTTGCAAAATTTCACTATTTTGAGGAAAGTTAACTCTGTTTCTTCATTACAAAGAAACGTCAGAGCTTTATTTTTATTAGGTTCATAGGCAATAAAAAATAATTTATCAAAACTCAAATCTTAGATAAAAAAAAAAAACAAAACTAAATATGTGGTCATTTTGGTAATCTATTTTAGCGTCGATGTGGGAAGTTTACACATTTACATGTAAGTTTCATTTTGTTTTGTTATTTATGTCCTCCGGTTCCGTAATTTATTTTCATTTTGGAAATGCAAATCGACAAACATATACTCCTGTTGTGAACATATGTAGTATCTAATCTGAATATCTGATGGCTAGTCATCTTATATGATAATAGAAAATCTTGGTGAAGGTATCCACACACATACGATTACAACCCCAAAATCCGAATTTGGAATTATGTAACGCTAGTATCACAGTCAATATATATAAACCTGACGACGTTGCTGATAAACGAAATCATTTAATAATTTGCTATCCTCGTCTAATCAACACAAAAATAGTAAAGTTTTAGCATTTCGTAATTTCTTACAAATGATGCAGCGCTTAAAATGTTCTGCGTTTAATGTTTACTATACTAAAGTTTTTTTATACGCTGCTACTGTAGTAATAAGTATACTAGATTACAGATATATATATATATATATGTGTTTGATATATTTAAATTATGAGGAAATTTTGATAATAAATCAAGTTTTTTCCTATACAATTAAATTAATACTTTTTTTTATTACGTATAATACGAGCAAAAGACTGCGTAAAATAATTTAATTTCACCAAGGACAGGTTTTATTTATTATTTAAAATGAACAATTTAAATAAAATATTAATTTACAGTCGTTATATTACAGTGGGAAGATTCCTTTATTCGTTTATACTGTGGTCAAATGAATGCTTTTGTAGATATACGGTATAAGGTATATGATATATGTTATGTTTTCAGATGTGTAGTTTGTGTTGTCTGTTTTAAGTTGGCGTGGTTTTAAGGAGTTCTTTATTTTTTAAATATATATATTATATATATATATATATATAAATATTCAAATTTTAAGAAGGTATGTAATATAACCCTTTTTACTTATGTAATGTCTTAACAAATCTATTAAATTCACAGTTTAAATTAACCGTTTTTATTAAAAACAAAATCGGAAATACCAATTTCTAACAAGATGCATTGTATATATAAATCAGTTTTTAAACAAAATATCATGTTTAAGAGAATTCGAATTTTGTTCGGTATTCTGATTTTCTTCATTATTTACCGACAATCGTTCGTCTCCAATGTAGTAAACGTCATTTAATTAAAGAAATTTTATATCGTAATAATTTATTCCGCGTTTATTACAATTTATTTTTTATTTTTTGTAGAATTTCGTGAGTTTTTAACTGGTTCTTTACAAAAACACGTTAAATATGAGCAGCACATGTGAAGAAGATGAGTATGTTAAATCTTCCGAAGAAGAAGAAGAAGACATCAAATGTATACCGAATTTGTGGATGGTCGTCAGAATAGAAGGGAAAAATTTCGGTCAATTTACCGAAATTCATAATTTCAATAAACCTTATGACGAGCGTGGATTGGAGTTGATGACAGAAGCTGCTTGTCACGTTATGGAAGAATTTCAAGACATATGTTTGGCGTATGGACACAGTGCCGAATATAATTTTGTTATTCGTAAAGATTCAACAATTTACAACAGACAGTCGCTTCCTATTACTAAGGCGGTGAAGAGTTTATTTGCTTCTAAGTACGTTAGTTGTTGGGATCAGTTTATGCTGGGTGTGACGATGACGACTGTGCCGTGTTTTGATTCTCACATTATGGCCTATCCACTGGACATTCATGTTCAAGACTATTTATGCTTGAGACAGGCCGAATTGGAGACTAAAAATGTTGACGAAATGTTACTTAAAGGAATAATGTCGAAATTGAAGTATACTAAACCATGGGTAATGATATATTATTAATTTTGATGTGTGTTCCTTTTAAATTTTGTTTAACGTTATATATATATTTTAGTACATACAGATAAACCGACTCCATTATCATTATTATTAATCGCAATTTGTTGTTTTTTGCGTTTTTTAAAATAGAATTCATAATTATGGAAATAATAGATATTAATAATAAAATACGCATAAAACACATGCGAGTCGTAGAGTAATTTAAATGTTGATAAAACGATAATCGCATGCAATTTGATTGGTTTTATAGATGGCTTACAGTGAAATTTAATTTCAAATCAAATGTATTTCAACGTGTATTATACATATATATATATATTAATAACAATGAATTCAAATAAAACCACCGATGCGCAATATTGCTCGAGTGGCGGACACATAATTATTATATATCACGTTACAATGTTATCACATATATATGCACGCATGTTTTTATTGCGAAGCTTTTCGACAATTACGTCATTTTCAAGCACGTACAAATAAATATTACAAATGAATTATCAGAAATGTTTATATAACGACAACTTCAAATTTCATATACATATTTCACTATCTAGACGTAATTTCAATTTTAGATTTATTTACAATAAATTTTATTTATAAAACAGTATTTTATTTGGTTTATAATTAATAAAATCACTACTCTCCAATATATTCAACATTTAATGGAACCTGAACCAGGTTTGGAGATATCAATTTTGATGAAGAATTATTTTTTAAAATCTGTTTTATAAATAAAATTTATTTTAAATAAATCTAAAATTGAACTTACGTCTGGCTAGTAAAATATGTATATCAAATTTTAACTTTTCGTTAAATAAACATTGCTGATAATTCATTTCTAATATTTATTTGTGCTTGCTTGAAAATTACGTAATTGTCTTTTCCATTTGTTCTTTTGTTATCTTATGTACGATATTTTTACATGAAAATAGTGTTGACAACGGGTAATTTTGGTTTTCGTACCTAAGCCCAATTATTGTAATATAAAAAATAAAAATAATAATTAAAAATGATTAATTATTTTATAGGCTGAAAAGCTACTTTTATAGATTTATCCAAACTAATCTCCCTACCACATCCATTCTCGTACTTACGCCTCCTAAATTCATCTCAACTCGACTTTTGTTTTCAATCCTGGTCGGACGACCACAATTGCCTTCTAGTCATTTCTACTTCATCTGTGTACTGACCTGTGCATGCGAGAACTCTGTAGCTGACGATAATTATGTGACTTTTGCTTGCGATTTGTTTAATAGAGGTATTATTAATAAAATTTTACATTTAAATATTTACCCCATTCACAGGTGCCTACTTATTGACCCTGAATAACAACAATATCCTCGCAGCTCTGGCCACCTACGTGTATATATCTAAAATTAATCTCTAAGTGTTTTCTTTTTTCCATTTGTTCTTTTGTTATCTTATGTACGATATTTTTACGTGAAAATAGTGTTGACAACGGGTAATTTTGGTTTTCGTACCTAAGCCGAATTATTGTAATATAAAAAATAAAAATAATAATTAAAAATGCTTAATTATTTTATAGGCTGAAAAGCTTATGTCAGTTGTTACAGTCGGACGTGAAATATTACTGCGGCAGATAGGAATTAACTACAATGACGAACCGGATATATATAAATACGGAACTACGCTAATGAGGAAATTACTTCCAGGAGCTGTAACGGCGAAACAGTGCGTTATTTCTGTACATTGCGATTTAAGCACAGTAGACTTCTGGGAAGATAATGGCGAAGTTTTAAGTCTGCAACCTTTGCAACCTTATAAAGAAAATAGTGCCGGTAAATTGAGGCGTGCTTTAACGGTTAAAATAGAAAAGAAGGATAAAACGGATACGCCCTTACGTAAACGAATGCGAAATGAATGATGCGCCTATTATACACTACTTACGTGTAGCTTAGTCTTTTCTTTAAAGTTACTATCAATTTCGATAAAGTTACTTTTTCACAGTTTCTTTATTCGATCTGTTTTATTTTTAAAAACTATTTTACGATTGTTCGTTATCTAAAGCGTGTAGAAAAAAAAGTTTATACAAATTTTCATGGCGTTATCGTGGCGTAATTTATTACTTTATGTATTGTATAAAAATCGCTCCTTTCCAGTTCTTTTTTTGCTTTTTAATTCATTTTCATTTTCCTACGAAAAATTGTATATGTTTCTTGTTTGAAAAATATACGTACGATGCTTAAAATTTTGCGTACGTTTAATTTGCTGGTATCGTCGGGTTTGCATATTATTCGAGTCGATTTAATTAGAAATGAGATTTTGTTATAATTTTAACGAGCAACGTAGAACGGCAATTATTTATACGTTATGTTTAAAAAACAACAATTTTTTAGGGTTTTTTCGTTGGTTTTTTTTTAAGATAAAAATTTGCTGTAAAAATGTTATTCGGTTCATTTTTATAACGAAAAAAATAAATTTCGATCATTAAACTGTAGCTATCGTAATAATATAAATGTTATCCGTATACTAAGCAATCGTACCTGGCAACTTTTATAATTGGAACGTGATTTTGTAATTTCTGAAACGTAGGGATATAATTATCGTAAAATTGAATTAGTCTTTCGCTCGAATTAAATTATGTACTTAAAAAATAAGCTGCAGAAATTAATTTCGTGGAAACTTTCGTCATTATAGATAAATTCAAATTTAAACCGGCTGTATTTACGATTCGTCAGTCGAAAATTGTTAAAATTCTTATTTATCCTTTTAAAAGATGTACAAAAGTGATTTATTTCTGTAAATTACTATTTCTAGCTCGATGTCGAAACAAAAAAAGGCATTTTTTGAATGTGATTATAATATGAACCTCGAACAAAATGATCATAGTTTTTAATCGTATTAATATCTGGCCGACGATAATTTTAAGTATTATTATTATTATTTAGAAAAATTCAAAACCAAACAAGTCGAATTTTAATTATGTAGAAGAATGCAGTTTGTTGCATTGATAACCAATATTTTTAATTTATTTTTTATTTAAAACGATAATGTAATTATTGCGCCGCTGGGTAATGATATTCTAAATTATTGATTTGATAAAGATACTATTTATTTAACGAATGCAATAGAAAATTAGTAATGATATCACGCAAACGAGTAGTGATTTTCAATATTGATGTGAACAAGTAATAGTTAAATTAAGTTTTAAAAGAGAAACTAGGTGGACACAGTTATTACGTAAATAATATGATAAATGTTACAAATGATGATTCACAAGCAGAACAATTTAAAGAGGAAATTAAAAAGAATCAATTAATAAATTATATTATTGCTCGAAAATGCAAACATTTAACGAGGGAAAAAACTATGAACACCCGCGGATTTCGCCTACAAACGGCACTAGTATATTTAATTACGATTCTAAAAAACTCAATGCGCATCATCAATAAATGAATGATAAATTATTAAAAGCTGAAAAATGTGCGTGTAATATATGGGTACGTATTTGATTAAAAAGTGTTTGTTAATGTTACCATGTATAAGCGAACGTCTACATTTAACATATGTGTTTGCTCAAATTTGACTATATACCGTTTTATTCCTCATTTTACCGTACCAAAGCACTATAAACAACGGTGCTGAATAAAGTAATAAAAATGCGATTAATCTAACGTTTCTGAGAAAGTTGGAACACTGAAGTATTGGGTTATGTGATTACTATAGCTATACATAAGTTTATTATTCAACTTTTAATCGATATTCAGAATTATTAAAATCGTTCACACTTGTAATTTGAACTATTTCTTTTTCAAGTTATTGGAAGAGTATGTCTGCACCATCACCTCTTTTTTAATTATTTTGTAGGATTATCTGGGAGACTAAATAAATGCATTCTGCGAACATGTGGGTTAATACTTAATTGTAATTTATCAAAAAACTTTATACGGGTTTATATAACTTCATTGACATATTGTATATTTAGGTCATTATTGAGGATTTCAATACATATTTTGGTACGGATGTGATGATACGAATTATTATCTATCGTTTCTCAATACATCACTTTTACATGCAATTCCATATAATTCGATTCCATGTTTCAGCTTTCATTGTTAAATAAATTTTTCTTTTTAAAGCTAAATTTAAAACAGATTTCCTTCCTATATAGAAGAGGATACAGCAATCTGGTTCGCGAAATCATAGTTTTCCTTGTTTGAACGACGTGAAACCGCCATGTTAGCCGACCATCAATATGCATTCCGATATATCTTACACAGTTTATTTGCATAATTTCATTGTCATGGATACATGTCGGCAGACATGTTACTACCTGTCTGTTAGTAAAGGTGGTATGTTTTGGACTTGAATGGGCTAAATGTTATACGCTATTTATATGACCACTTTACGATTTGATCCGTATGATTTTGAGCAGTCGCACTAGCATATTCTGGAACGGAAGAATTAGCAATAGATAGGTATATCCGCAGTATATATATGTATAATATTGAACCATGCAATCTACCTTCTGGTACTGATGCTAATTATGTTCTTGTTAAAGACATGGTTCATTCTAACGACAAGTGTTCTGCGAGTTAAGTATGATACGAAGAATTTATAAAGTTCTGAAGTTAAAACTTGTTTTAGTTTAAACAACAAAAATAGAGGTAATAACAAAAATTCCATAATAGGGTAGTCATATTCAGTCTTGTGAAAGCTAACAAGGGTTCAAATGGCAAAAACCCCTCATTTACATACGTCAATTTGTATGTATATTCGTATACAAATCTCATATAAATATAAATAAATAAATAGGCGTCTAAAAAATTGAAGTTAATGTAATCGTGCATAAAAATAAATTTTTTGTGTAATTAAAAGATGTGTATAATAAAAAAAAATATGAGATCCAATTAGAAAATGGAAATTATGCTTTGTCAATTTTTCAGAAAAAAATATTCAAGTGCATTTTAAACGAATTTGAAGTATTAACAAAATACATCATATTAGAAAGAAATTTCCACCTTTCTACATAATAGGTACATATGCTAAAAAATAGTGCATAATATTACAAAGTTTCTTGAAATAACTGACAAAAGTACATATCACCAGGCTATGTAATAATTAAGGTCCAACATAAACTTGTGAACATAAAATTTATAATTAGGATTCATTTTATGTATTATTAACTAAATTTTAATGATTATTTTCATGACTACGCTTTTTTGTTTGCTCTTTATTTTTTAGTTTAAGCACAGTTATGATCTAATTGGACAATACGGATATTTTTTTTTACATATCTATATTTCTGGAACGCACAGTTATATTACATTCGAATTAATAAAATTCGATATTTAAAATATATATAGATGTATAAAGTTTTTTTGTTTTACTAAATTATCATCAGTAAAATGCTAAAAAAATAAAGAAATGTTTACAGGTGAAATATAGAGGAATTTTAACGAAATTTATGATACGATATATTTAATATTCAAGTGATGTGCTTGTTATCTTGAATTCGTGTAGGCATTCTTATTTATTACATATTACGTAAGACAGATTGTTTCATTTATAATATTGTTTTATGTTAACAAGACCTTGCTATTTGCTTTACTCGTGAAATTTCGTGTTTTTTTTTTTTTTAAACTAATAATTGTTTACTTTTATTTATATAATGTCGGATTTGTACAGGGAGTACTGTGTCGAATTATTAAATAAAGGTGTTATCGCAATAGGAGAATTTAAGCTAACGTACGGTCCGATTGCAAACGTTTATGTAGATAGTTATAAACTTTTAAGTTTTCCCGACATTCAGGTTAAATATTTTTATCGAAAGTCGTGTTTATTATGATACCTTTTAATGTTTGAGCGTTTAATTTCTTTTTTCTAGATGCATTTCTGACAAACACGCGGAACATATAAACATGTACTTATTTAATTGATATAGAACAAAATGTTTTAATACCGATTTGTACACGTACATTTTTAGAATTCTCGGCCTTAGTGCGCATATGGAAAAATACAAGTTACACTAACGGCCTTAAATAAACGCTATCATCATTAAACGATGCTATTAAGATGATATTGATACGCCGGTAAAGCAATGTTTTTCAAAGCGCGGGTTGTGTTTTTAGAAGATTTTACTTCTGTATAAGAATTCTTTACATGATAGTATGACATATTCGTAATACTGCCAGTTAGTGTGCTAATTAAATTTTGACGTTATTTGAAGTTGTACATAGGAATAAATTTGAAATGATCAACATTATTATTATAAGTTTAAATTAGTATAGGTTTTTCCCGTTTTTTTTTTTTTAAATTGAAGTTTTTCCCAGAAATGTATAGATACACAGTTGATTGTTTAAGTATACTCCACATTTATTATAGCGTAATCTATAGTAGCTTAATGTTTTCAAATTTACAATCGTATTTATGTGCTTATATGTATATACATTTATATATATATATATATATATATATATATATATATATATGTACATTATTTAGGCTAAACTAAATGAATCGTTTATCAAGTTAATTGACGACAATCATGTACAGTTTGATTGTATTTGTGGTACTGCTTACGCTGGTTTACCGTTCGCCTCTTTACTTGCTCATAAATTGTGTAAGCCTCTCATTAACAGACCGAAGGAAAAACAATTAAATTCGAAATGCTGTGTTCAACCGGCTGGCACTGGTAGTAAATGTCTTGTCGTTGAAGAAGTCATCGCCAGTGGACGTACTGTTCTCGATGCTGTTAAGGTAGTTAAATTACGCGTCTTAATAATTTTTTACATATTTCTGATAATTAAGTATTAATAAAATGTAAAACATCAATATTCGAATAATCGAGGGAAAATTTATTCGATAATATATTTTTCTATTTCAAAAATAGGTTAATCGCGCTGTGCGATATTATTACAAATTTTTTGAATTTATGTTTTCTAGTTTATATCAATTCGGAACTTTATTCAATTTTTCTACTTGATGATCTTTATTCTAATTTGTTGTTAATTAATTGTAACTATAATGTTGCATTGCAGATTAGCGGTTAAGACGACCATGTCTAAAATTAGTTTTTTTTTTTTTTTTTTTTTTTAATACATTAGATAAAAATCACCAGCATTGAAAATTTTATTTCGCGGAAATTGCAATTTCCCGAAAAAATCGTCGTTTTAATTCTACTTCTTGACTAGTTAAAATAAACCTGAACGTTTCTAACCTAGTCTAGCCGGATATTTTGTTATTCTCGTTTTTTCCTTTAATCCCACTTCTAACGAGTCTAAGAAATTTCGCTCTATTTCATATTTGTAAAAATACAAATAAGTACAATTTCAAAAGAATCTAATTTTAAAATGTTTTTTTTTTTTTTTTACGAAATATAATAATTATCCGCGTATCTTGCGGTGAGCATATTTACCTATTTAAAGGTAACTTTTTAATAGTTTTCACCAAATAAAATACGTATCTTATGGTCGTCTAAACTGCAATTTGTAATTATTCTCAGGATTTTGTTTTGGCAGCGTTGTATTTGCGCAATATTACTGGGCTTAGCGCATCCTCAGAGTTGACATCCGTAGGTCCAAATTGGTTTCATATAACAATAATTTGTTTTTCCGGGACAGCTCCAATTTTTTTTTCCAAAAAGCGCTAGTAGATTTCTATATTTTCTGTTTATTTCTTTTCTATATGTGTTTTCCATGTTGGTGTTTTATCTAAATGAAGACCGAGATTTTTTTTCTGTATCACTACTAGGCGCGATCTTATTTCCAATGTAAATATCTGACATATTACAGTTTTTCTTATTTGTAAAGGTTATATGTACAGATTTGTGTTCATTGATAGCGATACGCCACCGTTTGAACCAAATCGACGAAGTGTTAACAGACAATTGAAGTTTTTTATTGGTAGTTTCTATCGAGGTGCCCGTACATAAAATTGCGGTGTCATGTGCAAAAGTAGCTATTTCTGCTTCTGCTGGAACAGGAATGCCGACAGTATATATTACATGTAACATGGGTTCTAGTATACTGTCTTGCGGTGTACACCTGCCTCGATCTGTGTTGTTTATTGAAAAACATCCGAATTTCAAAAATAAAGTCTTTAATTTTTCGGTGTTTAGTCTTAATCTCGGATAATTACACTAATTTGCATAACATATCCTGTAGCAAGATTTATCCTTACGTTATTTAATTTCCGATACATCGTAATTATTTGGTTTGTAGAATTTTTCTATTCACTCCGTTGGTTGAGTGTGAATATATTTTTCCTGTTCAGAAATTTGTGTTCTATTTATTCGGAACTCATTTAAATATTCTTTTCGTTTACAGTTACCATCTGTTCTTTTAAATCAACTAAACTGTTCACTTTCGATTTCTTAATATTCGTTGACCATCCATCTTAACTTCTCTTCGTGTCGATAAAATTTACCTACATTCTTTAAAAAAAAAAAATAAAGAAAGAAAGAACCATTTATTTATATAGCGGCAGGAATTGAACAAGTTTTCAGTATGCGTATCGACTAATAAATGTCTGTTAAAGTAAAAATAAATAAAAAATGTGAAAATATTAATTGACAGAATTAACAGGAAAAAATTTAAAAAACAACCGTGGTTTTTAAAAGTTACATTACTGAAATAAAAAGAAAATAATTATATATAAAAAATAACGTTTAGAAAATTACAATATTAAAAAAAAAAAGCAAATAAAACTTGAAAATAAAATGAATTAAATTTAAAAAATAAACGGAGTGAAATTTAAATATTGAGATATATTTTTCTGTAGCATTAAAAGAGCGAATAACGAAATAATAAACGAAACTTTGCAGTTAAATGTATTATAGAAATGTACGTTTTACTAATATTTTATGTTTATATTTACTATACATAAATTGTAATAGTCTCTGGAATCATAGTTGCCGATAGTCGTAATGAAATTTTATCGTGCATGCGCTTTATTCCACCGAACCCCGACTGGCATTTAAAATGCACCTGAAACATCTATTTCGGATTACCTGTAGCTGTTTGTGCACGGAGTCGGAGACAGAACACCGGAATGGACAAGAGTACGTTAGGACAGAATGAATCAATGTTTTATACAAGATCAACTTATTTCGAATACTTAAATATAATTTGCTATTAAATAGCACATATTTCCTTTGTTAGTTTCGACGGTTGTAGAGTTTAAATGTTCTGCGAAGTTCAGTCTTTTATCCAGAACGACACCCAAATATCGGATTGAGTCGGAACACACAATTCTTAAACCGGAAGTAGTTAATTCGTCAGGATATATTCTTACCGATAAAAAGTAAAAAACTTCACAGTTAATGGAATGAAACGGTTTTTTTTTTTTTTTTTTTTTTCAAATATCTAATATATATTATTTATAAGCAGAAGAAAAAAACGATATTAGATTTGTTTAATCGGTATTAATATTTCAGCAATTAATATTGATCGTTTTATCGTATTTTCTCCGTATTACTGACAAAAATTATCGATATATAAGTGTTTTATAAATTAATACGGCTTTCTTAATAGTAAAAAATGCCGTATAAATAATCGTGTTTATTTAATTATATTTTGATACACATTCCGGACAATATTGTGGTATTCGTAAATAATAAAAATGCGTACGAAAGAACAATTTTTATGTAGTCAAATTGTTTGTTACCAAACTTTTATTTAATTTGAACTAGTGTGGAATGTAATGATTTAAAAAAAAAAAACAACTAAGTATTAGTTAAATTATTAAATTTATATATAAAAAGACCACAGATATTTTCGAGTCCTTATTAATTGGACATAAAAAATATAAAACATAAAAATATATACAAAAAATGAAATTAAATTAAAGAAAATACTTAATTTAGATGTACAATATTACAGAAAAATAGCATAGTGAAAAAATAGATTCGATTATAAAATAATCTGATAATGAATGCGGTAAACAACGCAGTTAACAAATTAGTAATATACATAAAATTTATACATAAGCAACTACACTAAATAGCTAGAAAAATAACAACTTTCCGTCTAATGTAAAAATTGATTAAATTTATAATATACTTCTTAAAACTTATTCTTCATAAAAAATTATTTTTACCCATTTCTGTTATTGTATCAATTTTTCTAGTAGTTTTATTTATTTTTTTAAATAGTTTTTCTGTATATAAAATTTTATAATTTTAGTTAATATTGAATTTGTGTTTTAATTATCTACAACGTTAACCAAATAATGATTTTTCATCATTGCTTTTATATGAATTTAAATGTTCTTTAAATCTTATTGTAAATTGTCCGTCCGCTTCTCCGATGTATTATTTTTCGACATTAATACTAAATTTAATTTATGCGCTCTTGAATTTTTAAATATATTTATATTTTCTATTTTTTCGTTACTAATTGATTTCAATAATGTGTTATTGTTTCTTATTGTTAAATCTATATTATATTCGTTACGTATTTTTATTATTTTCTAGATATGACTTCTTACATAATTTAAATAATTGTTCTATTTTTTAATGTATAATTTTTTTCTATATTCTATCAACCATATCGGATTATATTTATTATTGGTTTCTATTTGTTTTTTTTTTTTGTTTATTCTATTTTTCTCCTTGTTTATTTTATCACATCTATTTTCTTCATATTTCTAATGTAAATCGAATGTTTTTATATAGTCATTTAGATTACATAAAAATATGGTCAAAATATTATTATTATTATTATTTTTGTGTAAATTTAGTGATGTTAACTACTTTTTGTTGTTGTTTATTTACTTTTTTTTTTCAAACTTATATTTAGTATTATTGTTCCAGGATTTGGAAAAAGCCGGCTATATTGTGACAGATATTATAGCGTTCATGGATCGTAGTCAGAATGGAATACGTAATTTGTGTAGTTTGAATTATAACGTTTATCCTTTATTTTCTTTTATGGACGTAAGTGATCTAATCTTATATTTTTACCGATTGTTTTAAAATATGTTTAACGCGTCTGATTGATCGTGTGTGTTGTTGCCTCGTTCAGTTTTCTTACGTAAATATCCTGTTTAGGTATTACTTTAGAGTTGTTACGTCACATTGTGCTTTTTTTTTTTTTGTATTTTTAATCTCAAGGATCGTATAACATTCGAAAATTTTTTTAGCTGTGTTTTATTTAAATTTATGACATTGAAAAATTAAATCGGCCTCCTATTATATATTCCTTTTACTGTGCGTATGTTTGCATCGACCTATAGTATCATAAATGCAGTTATTTAGATTATTAAACAACGATATGCAACGGACGTTTTTTTTTTTTTTTTTTTTTTTTTTTTTTTTTATAAATATAATATAACCTTATTGTAGTAATTTAAAAGAAAGAAATTCAAGAAAAGAGCATTTCACCAAACAGTTCTTCTGCACTCTTCTTCATTTCGTGCTGTATATGCTGTAACTAAAAATTATATTTATTTATATGGGATTAATGCCTTTATTGTATTCACGAAATTTATCGCTTTTCGTGTAATGCTGAACCATCTCCAATAATCCTTGTCTATCTTGTATTTCGTTTCAAGCGCTGAACATTGTAAAAAGATATGTTCAGGTGAATCTGTTCCATCTTCACTAATACTGTTGCTTGCTATTTTGATTTCAAATAAGTCTTGAAGTTTCCACTGCGTTGAAAAAATATGATCCGGTATTTTCCGTCTCTATATCCGAATTGGTATTTGTATAGACATTCTTTTTGCTGAATCTCTTTTACAATTTTGTTTCTAATGATTTTTTCGTACACTAGGTTCGGTAATAGAGTTATCGATCTCTGAGAATTCGGATCCTGCGAGTTTTTATCTGTTTTTTTTTTTTTTGTTTCCAATTTTCCTGAAGTGTGGAAATCTTTTTATTTCCAAGTATTTATTGTAGATTGTAATTAATACATTCGGATGACTTTTATTAATAATTTTAATTATTCCATCGGATACTTTATCGTATCTATTTGCTTTCTTATTTTTGATTCTTTAATTAAAGCGTTCACCTCGCAGTTTTCTATTGCAATTTTCGTACTTACATCTGTGTAACACTTGATAGGATCGACTATATTCGGGAATAATTTGTTGCAAATTAATTCATATTTTTCCTTTTACTCTGTTACTTCCTCGTTTCTTTCATTTATTGTAGGAGAAAAAAAATCGAGTTTTTTATATTATTTATTTTTATTGTTTTCATCTATATCTATCTATCTATCTATCTATATATATATATATATATATATATATATATATATATATATATATATATATATATATATATATTTATTTATTTATTTATTTATTATTATTATTATTTCGAATGAGCCACTAATGGACTACGTTATCAACTGGTCCTGCCATTTTTCTTCCTTTTTTTCCATACTGCTTTCATCCTTTCACTCTGTCTTTTTTTTTCGTTCTTCGGTCCACAAAGTGCAAGTTCTTCTTCCTTGCTTTTCCGCGAATTCTTTACAATTAAATAGTTTATTCTTTAATATAACTCGATGTTCTACATCTTCAGGCATATTATTCAGTTCCGCCATGTCATTTTTAGTCTCTGTATATCATGTATCGTTCATTTTTAGTTTTCGCATGTACTTAAATAATCTTCCGATGAGCCTACTGTCCTCCATCCGTTGCATATGTCTATAAAATCGTATTCTTCTTTTCCGGATCGCTGTAGTAATTTTTTCCACATGTTGATATATTTCTTGATTACTTCGTTTTATATATTTTTCACCTTGTTTCACTGGTCCTATTATTCTTCTTACGATTTTTCTTTCTGCGATTTCAAGCTGTTCATTTAATCTTTTTTTGGTTCATTTTTAGGCTCTCCGCTGCATATAATGCCTCTGGTCTGATCACCGTTGTGTAATGTCGCAGTTTAGCATTTCTTGATAAAAATTTCTTCTTATATATATTTTTTTTGTTAAATAAAACGCCGATTTCATTCGATCCATCCTGTACTTGATTGCTTCTTTTTCTGATGCATTCTGCTCGATTAATTCTCCCAGATATTTGAATTTATTAACTCTTAACACTTGACCAAACGTAGTTTTTATTTTATCGGGAGCGGCTGTAATATTTGTTATAAATTTTGGTTTTTTCGAAGGAAATTTGTAGACCAGCTTTATCCGCCTGTTCTTTTAATAATTCCATCTGCCGCTTTGCTGTCGCTGTAGATTCTGCTATTATTGCCAGATCATCTGCAAAAGCTAAACAGTCTATTAGTAAATTGTCCTTCTTGTATCCTAATCTAATATTCCCAGTGATTTTTTCATCACTCGTAGTTTTTCTCCATTCTCTTATAACTTTTTCAAGTGTGCAGTTAAAGAGTAAAGGTGTCAAGTCCATCCCCCTGTCTAACTCCCGTTTTTATTTCGAACTGTCTGGATATTTCACCTCTAAATTTCACTTTAGCGTATGTGTTTGTTAACGTTTTTCTTATTAAGCTTGTGGTTTTTTCATCTAGACCAAATTCTTTGAGGACATTAAACAATACTGTTCTATCTACTGAATCGTAAGCTTTTTTAAAATCAATAAACATTATTACATATTTTTTGGATCTTTTCTTCAAATACAACATTAATGACTTGAGGTTGAAAATCTGTTCAACGTATGATCTATGTTTTCTGAATCCATACTGATATTCACCAATTTGTGTATCTAGCTGCTCTTCTGCTCTAGTTTGTATTGCCTTAGAGAGTATTTTATAGGTAAAACAGCGATATACCTCTGTAATTATTCACATCTGTCTGTATTCCTTTCTTACGTAATGGATGTATCAATGTTGTTGTCCAGTCGTGGGGAATTATTTCTGTCTCCTAAATATTTTTGATTATTTCAACCAATTTATCTTGGCATTTATTATTCGAATTTTTCCATAACTCTGCTATTATTGTATCCTCCCCTGGAGCCTTATTATTCTTCAAAGATTTAATTGTGTTAATAATTTCTCCCTTATCTGGAGGCACAGAATCGTGATTCCTATCCCCTTCTTTAAAAGTGAAGGTCAGTGTTGGGCTTTCGCAGTTCAGTAGCGTTTCAAAATATTCTGCCAATATTTTACAATTTTCTTTGTTACTAAATGCCATCTTTTGATTTTTGTCTTTGAACATAAGACGCCCTTCATAGACCCCTTACACTCTTTCGTTCGTCAATCTGGACTTCCACCAGGGTTGGTTACCTGATCTCCATCCAGAATTGACTTAATAGGGGCACCTCGAGAAGGCGAGTGCGGGGTGGAAATGGAGAGGCTTAAGCAAACTTCTTGAGAGTTTATGTATTGCGCATCACACTTCCTGGGGTTGCCCCCATATATATATATATATATATATATATATATATATATATATATATAATTTTTATGTTCAAAGATATATCGAACAGCTTATTGTGTATAATTGCTTTGCATCAAGGAAATAGTTAAGTTGTTTTTTGTTTTATACTAAAATTTTTAAAAAAAAAACTTTTGTTATTATATTTAACGCAGTTTTAATAAACAGGTTATACAGACGTTACATTCCGACGGTGTAATATCTAAAGAACAATATGATATTTGCGTGGACGATTGTAACAGTAAATTCAATATTAACGGCGGAATTATGAATGACATTTCGTTAAGTATGATATTTTCTACAATCGATTAATATTTAAACATTCGATAATACGATTTTATCGATTTTCGATAGAAAAAAATATTAAAAGATAAACAGTTTTCTTCTTGAATTAGGCAATTTGTCGGAATTGTCGGATTAATATACATTTTCATTTCTGTTTCACTCCAACCTTCTCTCTTCTTTTCATCATTCTTTCCTTTTTATGATCGATATTTTTTATGCAGAGAAACTGTCGGTACAGTATATTAAAAAAAAAAAATCGTAGTTTCCTTTACAATATTTATCAAATCGAATTTTTCGACACGTTATTAATGTTCTCGTCGGATAAATTTTGTTTTCGGTCGGTATGCGTATTAGAATTGTGGACATTAGCGGCCGAATGCGAAAGAAAGTTTACGTACACTTGACATATAAACTTATAACATATTACGTAAAAATAAAATTCCACGGACCGAACGAGTTAGAAAAATTCGAACGGATGCAATAAGAAAATATAGCGGGCGTAAATTACGATAAGAGAATTTATTACTCATGTCGGGGTGCAGGGCAAGATAATTGGGAAATCGATAAGTAAGAGACTATTGGAATGCATTATAAAGCAACGCCCCTGTATTAGTAAAAGATGTTATAAATGCAGCGAGACGAAGGAAATTATAAATGAAGAACCGTTACCATTATGATGTTCAACCTCCTGTATTGCTTTCAAAGAAGATATATATATATATGTGTGTGTGTGTATAAAATAATTGATAAAATATCAATCACTTTGTAATATCGCATACCTCGAACGCCATTTTGATAATTTTTATTTTGCCATTTTTAAAGCCTGAAAAATGTTTGTGATTATTTACGCAGCCGATTTTTGTATAAAAATGCCGAAAAGAAGAAAAAATATTAAATAAAAAAAAAAGAAATACGTTAATGTATATATATTTTAATCGTCGTATATAAAAACAAATATTAGAAGGATAATAAGGGATTAATATTAAATATAAGACGGTCCGACCGGAAGCCGAATACTTGGATATGGAAGAATAACGTTGTAGAGTTGATAGCCAAACTGAAGTGGACGTACACATAGCCAGAGGGAGGGATAACAGGCGGACAAAACGATTATTGTAATGATGACCGTTTTATAAGAGAAGAAACATTGGCAGAGCGCTGATTCGTTTGAAAAGTTCGCGCACACTTCTGTGAAAACTTTCCCTACATTAGAGATTTGTGAATTATAAATACAGATGTTGGTGTTCGTCGTAATTCGTATTATTATTATTTTTTTCTTAAGTTATGTCAAAATTCGTCATTACTTTATCATACACTACACTCAAGTGGTAAAGTGCGCAGATCCACACCTATTAATATAAAAATGTCTATGAACCATCGCGAAATGAATTACAGGCTACTACACCTTGTCTGGTTCGCTTGCGGTATTCAGATTTGGGGTACAACGAGCAACTTTCATAGACGTAATACGAAAATTTAAATCTAAAATCTTATATCGTGTTCAGCACACCGTGGTATGTCCGCAACGATGACATACACAACGATCAAACAGCGCTGAAAGATACGCAATAGCGTGTCATTCAGACGATTGACGGGACGCAGTTAGATCGAATTTAAAAACCGACTGTAACGATGAAATAATTTTTTATATAATACAACTATAAATTAAGGAATAGCGACCGCTGGGAAGCATTCCGTTATAACTGTAAAACGGATCAGTGCTGTCTATTGTTCAGCCAAACAGATTGTACGCATCATACAAGCTTTAAAAAAGACAATTATTTTGTTTTGGAAATCTATTAATGCGAACTGTTTAATTAACAAAATTATTAGGTGGTTGTTTTTGAAATGTTAAAATTATTTTATATCAACTTCGATTATAAAAAATTTATCAATTGTTAATAATTTTCGATTTCGAGAATGGGTTTCGGGGAAGTTAAAAAAAAAACAAACAAAACAAAACAACGAACTCAGAAGACCGTTCCGTTTTGACTTAGTAGGCTGTTCGCTGTCAGTCTTCGGGCGAAAATGGTTCTAGTATTTTCCTTATGTATTTATTACTTTTTTTTTTTTTAAACCTTTTTCAATCATATATTACGATATTAAAATTATGATTATATTGGACAGTGCGAAGGAAACGTATACCTTATCAAGATAGAGAAGCTCTGTGTAATAATGCGGCTGCATCGAGATTGTTCCGTTTGATGTCGACGAAGAAGACTAATTTGATGGTGGATTTTATTTCGTCGGATATACGATGTGCGATCGAAGCTTTAGAAACGATCGGTTCGGAAATTTGTTTACTTTGCGTACATTCCGATGCTGTGCAAAATTTAAACGAGGATGTTATGAAAGAATTAAAACAAGCTTGCGATCTTCATAATGTGATGCTGTTGGATGATAGGCGAGTAAAAAAATGTATACGCATTATAAACGCTTTATTTAACAAACACGAAACCTATAAATATATTTCTATGAATTATTCGACAGCGTGCAGTTCGATATTCGTTTATCTTATATTACTCGAGTTAAATCTACATTTACCGTTGTTGTATTTAACGAGAAACTTATATTTACAAAGTAAAATATAATAAACTAAGTAATATTTACAAAGTAAAATATAATAAACTAAGTAATATTTACAAAGTAAAATATAATAAACTAAGTAATATTTACAAAGTAAAATATAATAAACTAAGTAATATTTACAAAGTAAAATATAATAAACTAAGTAATATTTACAAAGTAAAATATAATAAACTAAGTAATATTTACAAAGTAAAATATAATAAACTAAGTAATATTTACAAAGTAAAATATAATAAACTAAGTAATATTTACAAAGTAAAATATAATAAACTAAGTAATATTTACAAAGTAAAATATAATAAACTAAGTAATATTTACAAAGTAAAATATAATAAACTAAGTAATATTTACAAAGTAAAATATAATAAACTAAGTAATATACTACATTACATTAAAAATACCAAAAACTAACGGGGTTACGGTAAAAAATCCTTAAAAAAAAACGCGAATTAAAAAAAAAAGAAGGTAATTGTAAGTTATATATAAATTTTGATTTGAATAAAGATGTTATAAGATGATCATTAAACAAATGAGAATTAATACATTAAAATAAGATTAAATACGATGCAGAATGAATCATAAAAAAATAATGTTGTAGTCTGCGGTGCTTATATTTAGAGAGTACATTTGCTGTAGTTGCCTACAATCGTATCTACCAATGACATTAACTACAGTTCGTTCCGATGTAGGGTACGATTAATAAAAAATAATTGTAATTTTTGACAAATGCAATTCGTTGTGCATATCTGTAATTTTTATCTAAGGAGAAACGTGAAGGATAATCCTACAGCCCCGATTCTGTATTGATTGTAAGTTATTAAAATTATTATTGGTAATATGGCACTAAGCGGCACAGGAGTATGTAATAATTGGTCGATTGGCGAAGTTAGTATAGATTAACAATGAATTAACTTAATTTATCAGTTCGTAACACACTGACTACTCCCATTGAAGTAAACAGTATTGATGAATTATAAAGAACACATCTACAAAAGAAAATGAAATAAACTAATAATTACAAAGAAAAAAAGAACTAATTTTATATATATATATATAAATATAATTAATCATCATTAAGTCGTCTACGTATCGGAGGTAGGCGACTACTTACCTATACATATTTTATTGTATAGTGTAAGTAGCGTACAAGGCAATCATAATACGGCATTAGCGTAAATAGACACAGTAAGAACTGATTGTAATCGCTTTGTTGCCGCGACTCCATGCAGCCTCGCGTGTTTTTATAGTGTACTATATTGTTACTAACGCGCGTATAATGTTGCGCGTGGTGATTTACCATCGCCTTGCACGTCAGTAATATTAAGGTTATGTTTATTTTCTGATGATATTCGAACTTGATGTATAGAAGTCCATGCTCTAACTACTAGGCTATCCCGATGACTAATAACTAATATGTGTGATTAATGTCGAGACTCTGACTCGAATACGCTGCATACGGGAAATGTTAACATTGACGAACATTTTGCAGCGCCTGACGTGGTATTTGTGTACATACTAAACGTGGAGATCGTTATGAAGAGTACGATTTTACGCATAAAACGAAGCGTCAACTATCTGCCGAAGAATTTTAGACTGTACCGGGACATCGAAGAATTTCCGACGATGAAATTATAAATTCATTAGCTAAGTCGAAGTCTCTACACATGATATCGTACGATTCATACAGTAGGAACATAGGGAAATTTGGAAACGGATATATTTGGAGAATATAAAGCAGTTACCGCTCATTCGGTAATATCGACTACAACCGTCTTTTTCTAAATTTCCGCAGTTCTACTTTACAAAAAAAAAATAATCATTAAGCGTAAAGGAATTGTACTTATCAGCAGATTGCGATTCGGCCATTACTTGTTATCGGACCACCTGTTCCTTATGCAGCTTACAGAAACTCCTTACCGCCCACTTCGTGCTGAATGTGCAATTTGCAATATATCGTGTATTCTTCGAATTTTAATAATATTACGTTCTTAACTATAACTCAAATTACAGCATTATCATGTAACGGTGTCCTTCATATAGTGTATATTGTCCCTTCTTCATCTCGGTAATTTACATGTTTTTCCGGACGTAGCGATATTTCTAGAGAATACGTTGAGTAAGCTGTAAAGTTATCGCCTATTAAAAAATATATTAAAAAAAAATGTCAAGTATTTTCTTATATTTTAATTTACTTTCGTTAATTTTATTTTCGTAGGAAGGTAACTAGTACGATCGAGATGGCGATGTTGAAGAACCATTACGTATTGGATTGCGTAGATTTCATCACATTGTTCGCGTTGTCAGGTCGGAAACAGTTGGAAGTTGCCTGTACGATGATAGATAACAATCCGGATAAAGGGATTTTCATAGTAACGGATTTCGTTGAAAATTTCGGTATTTTGCCAAAATCCTATGTTGACGGTAAATATTATAACGGCTATATTAAAATAATAATATTAATAATTATTATATTTAAAAATTACGGCGAATTAAGCAATACTTAGTTCGATAAATTCGAATCTTTTTTTTTTAATGTAAATAACGTTATAGAAATTCCTTCCTCGATATTTTTTTCTCCCTTTCTCAATCTATCGCGCTTTATATACATAAATACTTATTTTTTTTTTCATTTCTCAATCTTTTTTTTTTTTTTT
Organism: Coronaproctus castanopsis; assembly: GCA_032883995.1. Classification (NCBI taxonomy): domain Eukaryota; kingdom Metazoa; phylum Arthropoda; class Insecta; order Hemiptera; family Monophlebidae; genus Coronaproctus; species Coronaproctus castanopsis. Next base: position 94,824,982 of record CM065054.1, read on the forward strand.
TTTTGCCACACCGGCCAATCGTGTCCATAATTGACATTTCTCACTTCTGAAATAAATAAGATAGAAGTTTTTTGATTATAGAAGAGTGAAGTTTATCATTTTTACTTCGTCTGATTATCGGAGTACTGAATGTTGTCGCCGGTTTGAATTTGTTCGCGGTTTGTCGATGTCAACATGGCTTTTTAACGAAATTGAATGATTTAACTTGGTGTCAATGTATTCACTGAACGATTCTCAGTCTGTTTTGTGATTATACGGACGAACCGTTATATGTCACACGGTTTCTGAAGATGAGAATAATTGCGTAGTGATCAGAAATAAGATCGAACCAGGATTTAATATCGGTATAATAAAACGAAATTTCTTCATTAATAGCAAAGTCTAAAAGATTGGACAATTTATTTTTATAAGCTGGTCATTGGCTCGGTAGTTGATGTATAATTAGCATATTGCGCTCCAGCGATTCCTTTAGCACACGCTTTCTGCTTTGTAGAGACCGTAGATCCTCATGTTGTAATCTTGGAGTTCCAGTTTGCAACTGACGGAAATCTGCTGCCTAAGGACCGATAAAAAATTCTGTTGTTACTCTATAACGTGGTTGACAATAGACAGCTGATACTACAAGTTGACCGTTTGTTGTCTACGCGCTAATATTTGTCCCCAGCATATATACTCTTCCTCGGAAATGGTTGAGTTCGTGATGTTGGATATTAATCTTAATCAGCGCTGCCGAGTAACACTGTGTTCTATCATTAAGTCATTAGCATTCTATAGAAATCTTATAAGTGTTACGTATTTGTTTGTTGATTCGAATGTTTATAGCTGGAAACAATGTAAAAAATGTTTTCTACATATTAATAGGATAACTATTCACTAAATGGAAGTAATCATATTTTTTCTAGTGGTCGCAATATTAAAAAAAAAAAAAAAAAAAAAAAAAAAAAAAACTAAACGAACCAATACTCTTATAGAAACTTGTAGTACGTGATCATGTACTATTTTAAACAGTTTGAACATTTTATCAAGTATCTTCTTCTTCTTCTTCATCAGCTATTTTCAATCCACTGCTGGATGTAGCCCTCTCGAAGTTCCTTCCATTTTTTCCTGTCAGCCGCTTTACTTGCCCAATCTTTTCGAAATTTATTTATATCGTCAACACAACGTGTTAGTGGTCTGCCTATTCTACGATTTCCGTCTGGAGTCCACATTGTCGCTTTATTTGCCAAGAGTTCCTGGTGTCTTACCAGATGACCAGCCCATCTCCATTTTGATTCCTTTATACTTAGTATTATATCCTTTATTCTTGTTGTTTCTCTAAGCCATTTATTTTCTTTCTTGTCTTTCAGTGTTATGCCTATCATTTTCCTTTCGATTCTTCTCTTATTATTAATGAAATTATTAGAGATTGAAAAATAAATATTAATCGGCCGTTTTCTGTTTTTTTTTTTTTTTTTTTTTTTTTTGTGGCGGAGGCAAGGGGGGACATTTATCGCTTTAAGCGGTTGATTAGATATTCTTCTTTCATTGGTATTTACAATATAAATCCTGTAAATATGTTATTTGCTCGTGTCACATTAAATTTTACGTTTCATATACATCGTATCGCGAGAAGTGTGTACGTGTGAAATGATGACGTAAATCCGATCAAATTTCATTGTTTTTCAATTTTGATTTCTAGTTATCTAATATTAGAAAGTTTCGGTTAGGATCGATTGAATATTAGTCGGAATTTAGGAACGGCTCGTACTAGAACAAATTAACGATTTATCGGTTAACTCGCCTTACGTGAAAAACGACGTGTAATTAATTTATCGGCGGATTTCTAAAATTGTACGATTACGCGATTTATTTCATAAATTTCGTATAATTCTAGATTATTTAAGTTGCTCTTCAACACTATTTTACGTACATTCGGTTTTATTTTTCGACTTTTATTATTCACTACGTAATTGTTATATAATTATTGCTTCGTTGCACTTTGAGCATTCGTCTTCAACAATATATTTCAAATAAAAGGCTTGAGGTATGGTCACGCTTAGGTTGTATTCTGCTTTTAATTTAAAAAAAAAATATATATTTATTTGTTCGTATTTAAAATGAATTAAATATTTTATTGTTTCTATTTTCCTCCTGTTAAAAATTGTTCTCGATCGGTCAAGATTTCTTTCGGATTGATCGTGACCGGAGCGAAGCTTGAGCGTTACCTATAGTATGAAACCTAATGAGCCGCCTGTCAAATTTCTTCGGTTCCAGCATTCCGCGACATAGATAAAAATAGAGAACACTCATCGGAATCGCTTTTACGTTCAATTTTATCGATTAGTTTATAATCGATAATTTATCATTTAATGTTTTTTTGCGTAGAAATCTTACAATTTGCAGAATTACATTCGTCCGGTATAGCCGGTGTTATTTCGCTCTCTAATCGAATTATCGCGACGGAACTAGTTCATATTATGCCGAATGTTTACAACTACAATTTAGATAACGTAATCGACGATTGCGGAGCCGATGCCAGCGTTATCGTACTTAATGAAAACGACGACGAATGTAGTCGACGAAAACTATCGGAAAATGCTCGTCGTATCGGATGGGATAGTTATATTCGACGTTTAAATCTCGACGTTTCCTCCGAGTAATTGTTTCATTTGTCACATACTGGTTATCGTCTGTATATATATATATATTATATATACACATATATATACATACATTATATATATATATATATATGTGTGTGTGTGGGAAAATAATCGTTTTATAGATTTTTCAGTATCGTTAATCATGTAAATTACGCGGAGATAAATAATTTTTAATTTATACACGTAATACATGATTTTTGAAAAACTATTTTTTTCATCATTATTATTATTATTATTATTAACGGTAAATTTCTGAAGGAATTTTTAAAAAACACTACCACCGCGAGCATCGATTCTATTTCGATATATAATATAATATATATATATATATATATATATATATATATATATATATATATATATATATATATATATATATATATTTATATACATATATATGTTTGGGGATGTTAGCCTAATCATCCGTGCTGGCTGGGCAAATTAGATGATACATTTTATCCCTACTGCCTAGTTATCTATCACGTAGCTGTATATAATCTTCTGTTTCAATATTATTGTAATTATCATCATTATCTATTAATTTGTTCGTTTATTTATCGTTTAAAAATTATTTCATTCTAATTTATATAATATAAGTAGAATTATTGTAGGAGCAGAGGTGGTAAAGCTGTATTATTCTGCTTCCTGATTTTTTTGTTAGGGTTTACTCCCTTAGCCTTTGGGTCAATACCCGAACCGCAAGGCAGCGGTTTGTTACCGAGAAGGTAACATTGTTAGGCTTTTACGGCTACTAAACACGCCGAGGGAGAGACAGTCATAAGATTTATACAGACACATGTATGGAATATTAGTTCGTTAACGAATTTCCATTATTTGTATACGAATAACTTTATTTTGACTACGCTAAATAACCATCTAGCTAGCAGGCTTCGCGCGTCCCCACAGTTAGATTCCACAGATGTCCGGATGGGTTTGAGCATCGACTGATAATGTAATCGTTTTACTTTAAAGATCGATTTGTTGTGAATTTCTTCCTAACAGTCACCGCATTTGACGAAATGACGTAAATTTTTATCGACGTTATTGCAGCATTCCGTTTTATAAAATAATCTCGTTCAATAATTAATAGTTCAATAGTCATTAGATTCTCTTAGTTCAATTTCGTAAAAAAGTGCTAGCTTTTCACACGCTAATTTATCGTCTACAACCGATAGTCTCGTATATTCTGGAAAACTATTCAACGGTACTAAACGTTATTAAGTTTTTTGCAATTGTAATAATAATCAAATCAAATTTATTATTATTCATTTCAATAATAAATAATGTAAAACTAATTAAAAGCCACTTTAGAATACAAAAAAAAAAAAAACAGCTATGCGCGTAAACGTGGGAGTACTGGGCAAATTTGCAATTAATAAGTGTCTTATAATACTGGGATACCCGAATAATTCAGAAAAGAAAAACATAATTTAAATAATAGACACCAAGTGAATATAAAATATTAATCTTCTATAAACGAAAAATTGATGATGATAATAGCAAAAGAAATAATTTTAACGGTGTATCGCTTAAAATAAAAATTTTCTATAAATAAAAAATGAATGATAAATTAGCAATAACGGTATTATGAACAAAAAGTGAACATAGTAATATTTAGTACATTGGAATTTATATCAATTAAAATAAATAAATATATCTAATAGAGGGAAAAAACTACAAAAAAAAACTGTGCTGATGATTTCATTATGGAAATAACATATAAACAAAAAGAAACAAAGATACAATACGCACACATATATATATATCTCTTATAAAACACATACGACTATATATATACGCATACACAATGTATTCCCATATATATATATATATATATATATATATATATATATATATATATATATATATATATATATATATATATATATATATATATATATATATATATATATCATATACAGATACACATGAAAACATAATTGCTTCGTAGCATCTTCATAAATGATAGACTCATCAAATAATAAGTACACACTTTAGTCGTCGGAGTACACCAACTGCCTGAATTTCTTTTAATAGGAGAAACAGAACGTTTTACAATACATTTGTTGAATTTAATTCGTTCGGAGAATTCGTTTTAGCCTTAATAAAATATCAAATTGTGGCAGTATGAATTTATCGCATAATCCATAATTACATAAAAAACGAATATAAAACATATCTACATATTAATTGTGCTAAGATTTTTATTGTATTTTTTGACAAAATTGCGCTTATCAATGTTGAATTACAGTATATCATTTAAATTTCTTTATATTTTTTGTGTGAATTTTTCCTATGTTTTAATAGTTATTATGCTATTTCGAACGAAGATCCATCCAACAAAACAGAGACTATAAAAATCGGTCCAGCCGTTCTTGAGTTATAAACGATGTAACTAACAAATTTCTTTATATATATATAAATACTTAATTTTTTGGTTTCGATTATTGCGAAGCATCATTATATATATATATATATATATATATATATATATATATATATATATATACACATATATATATATATACTTTGTAAGCTTTCATTTATTTTAGCTGCTTTAACTGTACTCGTTTCTTGACATATTTTTTCGGTAGTTTGGGCGTTGCATTTTTTGAACACGTTTTTCTCCTATTTTATTAATGTCGCCACTTTATATCTATCGCTATGTTTAGTTTCGGTACGCTGTGATGATAGTTTAATATTTTCATATTTTGTACGGGATATTTTCCGGTGCAGTGGAAATTTTCTTCCATAATATTGATTCCAAAACCGACCTCAAAATGAAGTGTCCTCTTACAGGACGGTTAGCTTGCTACCGGTTCTCTCTAAAGTATTTGAAAAACAACTTGTCGGGAGAATTAAACCGATTCTCGACGAAAATAAAGTGATACCAGACTGTCAGATCGGCTTCAGGAATCACCATAGCACCATTGAATAAATACGCAGAATAGTCGACATCATATACAAAAGTTTTGAAGAAAACAAGTATTATTCAGCGATATTTCTCGACATTGTGAGGTCTTCGATAAAGTCTAGCACGTTGCCCTATTGTACAAATTAAAACTTAAATTACCTCACGAATACTACCAGCTAATGAAATCGTATTTAACAGAAACCTATTTCCATGTTAATATTAATGAGGTTCACTCACGAATTCGTTCAATACAATCGGTAGTGCCGCAAGGCAGTCTACTTGGACCAACACTGCACCAGCTCTACACATACAACTTCTCAGTTAACGAAAATGCAACTACAGTTGTGTTTGCCGACGACACCGCTATTCTCTCCACCCATTGTGATAACAATTTAGCAGCTGAGCAACTTGAAAAACGTAGTAGAAAAATTAACGTTAACCAAACAAAATGCAATCAAGTTTTATTTACCTTAAGTAAATATGAAAATTTCCCGACTAAACTAAATGGACATACAATTCCCGAGATTTACGTAAAATATTTTGGATAACACCTTGATAAACGACTCACCTGAAAAAATCACGTTATCGCCAAACAGCTCAACATTACATACCGCTATATGTACTGGCTGATTGGCAGATACTCGATACTGTCGCTCGAAAAGAAAGTATTACTTTATTTTAAAACCAATTTAGTCATACGGTATCCAGATTCGAGGTACAACGAGCAATTCTAATTATAGACGTAATACAAAAATTTCAATTGAAAGTCTTGCGGAATATCGTGTCAGCTCCATGAATCAAACTGCGCTGGAAGATACCTGCATCGGCATGAAACCCACATCAATCCGCTAGAAGCCAACGTCCTACGAAATGACGTGTCATTCAGACGACTAAAGAGACGCAGTCAGGTCGAATTAGAAAACCGACCGTAACGATCAGTTTTTCACATAACACAACTATAAATTAAGTAATAGCGATCGCTGGGAAACATTCCGTTATAGCTATTATATAGATCAGTGTTACCTATTGTTCAGCGGAATGCATCTTATAAGCTTAAATTTTTTTTTTTTTAAATATTTGATCCGCGAAAATGGAATAAACATGTAATTGTATAATACTAAAAAAAACAACACAATTTTAATTGATTTATTTCCGTTATGTGAAAGACGTATATATGAAACATGTAAAATAAAAACGTAAATATATAGAACGTGATATAAATTAGCGGACAATCATGGTGAGAGTATTTGTATATTCGCATATTCGATAGGATGCGAATTATAATTAATGACGGTATTAAAAATTAAATCGGTACATGTTTCAATTACAAAAACAACAAATAAATAAATAAAAAAAAAATAAAAAACGAAAAAAAAAATAAAAACAAAAAAAAACGTTGGTATTATTAAACTTTTAAAATTATTATTTTGTCGGAAGGTTTTATAAAATGTCGAACATGTTATATACTTCGAAAATTATACGAGAAATTATTTTGAGCATATTAAGATATTTTTTTTTAAAAAAAAAACCTTCTTAATATATAGGAGCGGAAATATAAATGCAAATTTAATACGACGGTAATATATTTGCACCTTATTTAATAATAATAACGAGAAATTTATTACACTAATTTCATCATCTCACTTAACCCTCTCAGTCACGATGTCCACTATATGGTACGTAACATTTTTAATACTAACACGATTATATATTTTCTGGTTGACCATGAAATGTCTGAATTCTAATAATATTTATGTACACGCATTGAATATAGTCTACGAGTCGAATAAGAAGCAGTGTTGCATAATAAACACCGTGTATAAAATTACGTTTTTTTTTTTTTAAATTTCACGTATGACTGAATGGATTAATTCGAATAAGCGAACCGAATAACGTTTAATTAACGAGGCGGTTAAATTAACTTAAGCGTTATCGAATTCCCAAAATAAAAACGCTATTATACAACAACTCGGGTACACGCATTACATATATAATATACATATATATACATTTATAAAATTTTTACATGGTAAATTTTATTTAAGGGATGCAGATATATATATATATATATATATATATATATATATATATATATATATATATATATATATATATATATACGCGAAGGCTTTATATTTGCGAATTATTAAATTTAGTGTACCGAGGCTACTGCTGTACAATTTATATACAGCGGATCTAACCAATCGTGGGTAATATCAAAGTGGCTACTTTTGCCTATGATACATTGCTCATTGATGAAGACAAGAAATCTGAAGTGACAGTTGCAGCACTGCAGGAAATCTCGGACGTTTCTCTACAGTGGGCTCAATTCTGGAACCTAAAAGTGAATCCTGATAAACGCAGCCATATCTCATTCACCGATAGAACTGATAATCAAAATTATCTATCAATAGGTAAAAATATTATACCAAGAAGCAACAGAATTGGATATCTAGGAGTACACTTGGTTCGCGCACTAATATACAAAACAACTAGATATCGAATTAAGATCTCAACTGACTAATAGGGCATCATTCGAACCTCTTATTAGCCGATGAACAATATAATGTAATAATAAAGCCAACGTCGACTTACGCTGCATGTGCGAAAAAGACAGAAATATAGTGCAACGCTTTCGAAATAAAAGGCTGATATACAGAATGCCGTGGTACGTTAATCATCGCGAACTTGAACGAAGCAATAGAGCAGCGAGCTATACTGCAATGAGCTAATAGCTCTGCCTTCCGTACGTACGCCAACCAGACAATTGAAAAGAACTAGAATTCGCGACCTACTTTAAGAGATGGGCTGAATACATCGATTGATGTATTCCTCATACAAGAGAAGACGACGATGATATGATAGCCTACATCGTTAGGAATGAATTGGTAGAAGTAGGATAAAAAAATACTAAAGAGAAAAATGACGGGGCGAGTAAAAAGTCAAAAAAAAGAAAAAACACGATGTTTTGCCAATAAAATACGATTAAAATAAACCATCGAAATAATGTTACCATCGTTTATTTCGCATGTAATTATTACATTGCGAAGTTAAAAAGTTTAGATATATTTTATATATATATATATATATATATATATATATATATATATATATATATATACTTGTTTTGGCTTATCCGCTTAGCGAACGTTGGCGATCAATGTGTTCAATAATCTTCTGATGCGTATAATGCATCGGTTAATTCTATTATATTTTTTATACATATCCAGCTTTTTATATTATCCAACCAATATATTCTGGGTCAGCCGCGCTTATGTACTCCTTCTATTTTCCCTTGTAATATTAACTTTATTAGTTGGTATTTATCTCCCCTCATCATATGACCCGGATATGTGATCTTCCTCTTTTTAATCATGGTTAACAGCAAACGCCGCAGCACCACCGCGTTAGTTATTTTCTCCGTCCAGCTGATCTTCAAAAGCCGTCGATAAATCCACGTTTCGAATGATTCAATTTTCTTCGACGTGGCTGTCGTGAGCGTCCATGTCTCAGCCACATACTATTGTCCATATATAACATCTCACCAGGCGCAGTTTTAGTTCCATACTAATATTGTGACTGTACAATAGGCCCTTTAGTTTCATGAATGCCTATCCTACACCTAACTTCCATATCTGAATTTATCCTTTCAGAAATCCAGCTTGTATTTGTAGAATGATATTTTTTCTATAATTTCTCCATCAATTGTAATTTCTTCATGTTTCTCACTATTATTTTTAGATATATTCATATATTTTGTTTTACTAAAGTTGATATTAATTCCAAAATCATTTGTGCGTTTATGTACATCTTGAATTAGTTTTGTTAGTCGTCCTTTTCGGGAATTAGCGATAACTGCAACATCATCAGTAAATCTTACATTATTTACAAGTACTCCATTTACACGAATTCCCTCCGCAGATTCATGGGTAATTGATTCATTTATATATATATATATATATATATATATATATATATATATATATATATATATATATATATATATATATAATATATTCGACTTATAAAACTAAGCGTTCTTTACGAACTGCGTAAAAGAAACTGTGTATAGGCAATAAACTAATTTCATCCAGGCTAAAACGAATCGCCCGCAGCGGGGTAAATGTCGGACAATTCTTATGAAAAAATAAATAAAACATATTTTTATCTCTTTTTTCTCTTTAATTCTGTATACTATACCGTGCGTAGACTATCTCCAAGAATTTCTCTCTTGCTGCCTTAAAGCTTGTCCACCAGCCTCATCTATTCTAGGAATCTACCCGATTTGTATTTTTAATATATATTTTTATAATATTAGCTGACGTTAAAGGTTTCAGTGTTAAAAATTACGTAGTCAAATAGAAATATCAATACTATGCACGAAATATTAAAAAACAATGCTACACACGAAATATTAAAAAGCAATACTACACACGAAATATTGCTTTATATTTTCACCTCATTGAGTTATTATCCTTTCTCTGTTGTTTTATTATTATTATTATTATTTCAGAAACCAGTATGAATAATTTCGTGTAAAAAATCGATAACGATTGACTGAAAGAGTTTTGTTATAGAAGTTCTAAACAATAATATGAGACTTTAATACGAATGATGAAATTATTGAACGCGTACTTCTGATATACTTATTTCATTCCAAATCTCTATATCTTTCATGCAGCTGGCTTCCTAGTCATATAAAACGTGGCCATCGATATGTTTCTCCTGTCCATATCTTCATGGCTTTTTTTTTTTCAACCTACTATATAAAATACTTCCTGAAATCTATTTTATCATTAAATTCTGCAAACGATTATGGAGCTCGTTTTATTTTCGAAACCGTTTTCCGATTCGTTCGAGAATTCAAAATATCATTCTTATCAGACGTACGATTACCCACTCCCGTTCTTATCTCCTACATTCCGTTCGATTCTTCTTTCTGTCCCTTTTATCGAAAACGAGCAATTCCTCACCTATTAACGTCTCGTCGTTTTTTAACGACGCTTCAAACGCGTCCTCTCACGGTTGATTTTTCCTGTCATATCCAAAATGTGTAACAATTCTTCTATCTGATCTTCCATCCGTAGGTCACGCAGCAGCTGATGCCTGTACGAAATGCAATGTATATTATCAGTATATCAAGATAATTTCCTTAACCGCTAATGCGTAACACCTTGTACGAATCGCGGATAAAATGTAATAAATTGTACGCGTAGAAAAGTTACAAACTACTCCAAAGTTCAAATGTGCGTATATAGTAGTAATAGCGCATATATACAAAAATATGCACACCTACATTTACACATATACATATAAACTTATATACATACATATATCGGAAAATCTTTGGTTTTGTACTTACAATAAAGAGTTGTAATTATTGATTTTCACGCTCATATATACACATACATGTACCCCCCCCCATATTTACACATATATACAATCTGTGCAACTCCATGCACACATCATATTTACATAACATTGACGTACATTAATGCATAATAAAATATAAGGTACTAAATATTCATACATACGCACACATTCGGACAAGTTGTATAAAACACGTAATATTTATACTTAAACGAACACATACAATACATATATACATGGCATATAAGAAAATAATACAACCTTTATTAAATATATATACACACTATTATTCAAAAAGAAATAAAACACACTTACACATAAACCAATACTCACTATTGCACAATAATAATACGTTACGCTCGATTTAAAAATAATTAAGTATTTAAAAATAATACATACATACACATATATATATATATATAATGTATGTAAAATGATTTAATCTTTATTTTATTATTTATTTAATCGCATTGTTTTATAATAGGCAACGTGTATCGGTCGGAATTACGCATTATTGATGGTACGCGTATATTACGAACGAATAACGTTTTAGTACATAATATAAACTAATTGCTTTCAGTTATTGATGCGATCTGTTTATATCATTCGATAAATGTGTATACTCAATCTCTGAACCTATCGTCGACTGCATACATTATAGATAATAATCCGATCAATTATGTTGCTTCTCGCGAAACCTATGTCTATTCAAAAGCTTGCGCATCTTTAATTTTCTTTCAAAAACAAATTACCCCCGTTTCGATGCTTATCGTATACAAAAATGTGATCTACGTAGTGTTATGTATTACGCCATCTCTCATTATAGTAATGCATCTTACAACTCGTTAAATAAATTGAATATTTTATCAATCTTCAAGTTATGCGACCCATTGGCTGTGTTCTAGCAATTGAATATAACGTTTCCCACTTCGCATTCGATGTTGGCTCTTAGGTGATAAGTATATGCTTAAATTTAGTGTCTTCGAAGATTCAGAGATATCTAGCGCTTTCCTACAGTTACAGATTTGCTTTCATGAAACATTTTTTTTTTTTTTTATGTGCAATCTTTAATAGTACAAATCCTTATTTTGTCTCGACTTACAGTTATCATTTCATGTTAACTATTTACTTATATCTATAGACCACTCTTTTAATGACTGTACGCTAATAAAACTCTTCAATTACTCTAGCTCCATTGGCAAGAAAATACACACATTTTTACACTGATGTGGCTCTAAATTTTTGAACGCAGTTGTTTACGTATCTTCAAAAATGTTAGAAACTACCAAAATTCTTTTTTATAATTACAGCTGTGTGCTTTGTCATTTTCGAGGCATTCTACGTTTCAGCAAATATCGGAAAGTAATTTTCACTATCACATAGCGCCCTTTAAATTCCACATTGGTCAATTTATGAGATATTCTAAGAAATATGTACGAGCTATCTCTTACAAATGTTTAAATTCGTCGAAGCCACGTTATTATACACCGAAATAAAACCGTATTATAAGCGTGTCCTCGGTAGTGTGGCACATTTTATTTCAATAAACCTGTTAGAAACATTTTATCAGAGTTTAAGATTTCAAAAAAAAAAAAAAAAAAAAATCCGAAATCGCGCTTATACATATTGAAATTCAACAGAACTATTCAGAAATAGTCAAACTTCGTTCCAGTAATTCCTCTCGGTTGTGCAATCTTTCGAGCGATGTAAATGACATTCTCGTAGTTTATGTCGTCTAAGGCTTAACGTCAATTATATTCCGTACGTTTTATTTACTCGCAAATTAGCACGTTCCTGTAGCCAACCTTGCGACGAAGATGACCGATAAAAATCGTCCGTTTTTCAGTTTGTTATAAAATGTATCAGTCGATTTTATATCGTACGCTAGTTCATTATACAAAATATCATATACATAATCGTTTACATTTTGTAACAGAATCAATATTATTGGGTGAATAATAACAATAATTAAGAATAAAAAAAAAAAAAACAAAAACATTAAGTAACCTCTGTATCTAAAAATTATAATTTGTTATCTTTTAGATGACAAAGCCTATAAGCTGTTTAGGCCCGCAGTTTTAAATAAATAATTTTATGTTAAAATAATTTTTAGGAAATTTTTACATCTTCCTTTCGAATGGATTAGTCGTTAATTCGATTAAAGATTAAAAAATAAATACATAAAAACAAAAAACAAAAGAAATAAAAAGTAAGATATGTTTAAAAATTGAGCGCGTTGTTTGAAGTGAAACTTTCGCATTTATTTTTTAGATATAAAGCGTGAAAATAATTTTACCGCGCTAAACAAAGAAAAATACGTTTAAAAAAAAAAAAATTAATAAATCATATTGAAGAAAAATCAAGTTTTTAGGACAGATAATAAAAAGTTTCACTTCGAATAACGCACAGTTTTATTACCAATTTTCTAACCGCCGTCATTATCATCGTCAGCATCATCATCATTGTCAGAATGGAATTCTTCGTAATGCGGATTGACGTTGACGAGCTAAAAACGGCATATGACCGCTGACGGAATTGTTTAACTTTTGTTCGGACAAGTCGCGTTGTTTCTTCTGCGATGATAAATTGTAGAACGAAGATGATTGTTTCTCTTCGGCATCTTTCGTTAATCTGTCATTCGATTGTTCGTAATGTTTCTCGATTTCTTCTAATATACCGTTATTATTATTAGCAGGAGCCGAACGAGCGGCAGTAGCGCCACCGACAGTATCGGCGCTAGCTTTAGCGCGTACTTCGTGTCTGGAAGACGATAATATAGACGAAGAACCGTCGAACGATTTGGCGATATCTTTGGCTTTTTCCACGTATTTTTTATATCGTTCTTCCATATCTTGAATTTCGTGCTCTTTTTCCATAATCGTATCTTCCATTATAGAAATCACTTGTTTCTGTTCCGTCAACATTCGATCTTTTTCCGCCATTTCGTTTATTCTTTGAGTACCTTCGAATTGTAGTTGATTTTGTAATTCTTTAACTCTAATCTCCGACGACGACGGCGACGTATTAATATCGTCCGATTTTTTCCCGTCGAATTCTTTCAATTTCGCTTCCAATTCTAATATCCGTTGATTAGCTTGTCGATTTTCGCGTTGCAACTGTTTATTTTGCTGCGTAACGTCGTCTACGATTTCTTGCAGTATCGGCGATTGTTCGTCTTTCTGATTATTTTTCAATAACGTATTTTCGCGTTGCAATCTGGCTAATTCTTGTTTCAATTCGATTTTCGACATTATCCCTTCCGAGATGAGACTAACTTTTTGTTGTTTATCGGACGGCGACGTGTCGTGTTCTTTCGATTGTAATTTCGAACAAATCAATTCTTCGTTAGCTTCCCTAAGCGAATCTCTTTCGGCGATAATTCGTTCCTTTTCTTTTTCTAACGCGTTCAATTTTTCGCGAGCTTTCATATTTTCGAATTCGATTCTATCCACCTTTTTCGTTTCGTCGTTCAGATTCGTTCGTAATTCGGCTATCTGTTTTTTATACACGTCCGCCTGACATTTCCACGTGTTAGCTTTTTTCAATTCTTCTTCCAGCTCCATCGTTTGTTGTATATAAGCGGAATTTTTATTTTCCAATAATTTCATTTCGCGTTTCAATTCGGTCATATCTTCTAGTTTTTTTTTATACGCGTTAACAACGCGTTCTAAATTTTCCGCTTTATCGGCGTTTTCGCGTAATATATCGACTTCGTCTTTTAAATTACGCGCTTCGGCTACCGTTTGTTGTAAAACGTCGAATTTAGTCTGCAATTCGGCCATTTGTTTTTCCTGTAATTCTAACTTTAAACGATAATCGTCGCGAGACGTTTCAACTTTAAACAGTTCGTCTTTCAATACTTCCATCTGTTTTCGTAGAATATTATCTTTTACCGGATCGTTTAAGATATCTTGCCATCGTTGTTCGCAGTATTTTTTCTCTTTCGACAGAGCGGCGTTCTCTTCTTGCAGTATACTAAGTTGCGCGTTTAAATTCTGACATTTTACATTTAACTGTTCGTTAGAATCTCGAAGTATCTGTAAATCGGTTATTAATTGTTGCATTTGATTTTCCGTCTCTACGTTTAAACTAGCGCCGAGACTCGAAGATCCTAACGAATGTTCTAATTCCTGTATGGATTGCATAATTACGCTTTGAACGGATTCCTCTAAAAGCATGATATTTTGAATGTATTCTTGTTTTCGGTTACAATTAATGGCGCAATTCAGAACCAGCTGTAAAAGTTTAGCTAATTCTTCGGTATCGTGATTTTCGCCGATTTTCGTAGCATCCGGTCGTACGAATTCCGGTAAATGCTGATTGAAATATTCTTGATAATAATCGATAACGCCTTGAATTAGTTTTTTCAAATTACTTACTTTCAATCGCCAATTATCCCCTATGTCGGTTTTAATTTTCGAAATCCATTTACTGCTAAACCATTCGGGCGCTATTTCGTGCAGCGCATTAGCTATTGCTACGCCATCACAAATATCTTTTATACTTTCACGAGGACCGTCGACGTTAAATGTTTGCAACCATTTCAATAGTATACTACACAGCTCGTATTTAGCCATTATCATATTTACAACAGCGTATTAAAACACATTACTACGCAAAAGTTGCGGCAAGCTTATGAAAATAGAAAAAAACAAATTAAAAACGAAAAAAAAAACCCAACAAACAAACAAATAATAAGCGCAATTAATAAAAACAAATTATAAATAATCCATATCGAGAAAGTGATCAAATAATGATTAACAGTTCGAAGACGGTAACACACATATAAGCGAGTGTTGCAATTATTTTCCGAATATTTTCGTTTTGACTTAATATTGAAAATTAAACAAAACGTTCTACTTTTTTTTTTTTGTTTTATAATGAATTTTATTAATTTTCTCGAATAAACTTAATAAGCCGTAGGCGACAAAATTATTTTAACATTTAAATATAACGTCGAGAATAATAACGTGTGTAAACCTAGCTTTAAAAAAAAAGTTTTGGCAAATAAATAAGCAGCCAGCTAGCCGCGACCAATAAATAAAAATATACACAAATTATGACCTACAGATTAGTGCGCCGATGTTTTTAATAGTGTAATTGCGTCCACACGATAAGTAAGTGTTTCTTCATAACTAAATTAGATTTTTATGCGTAGAAACTTAATCGTTATTTGTCTGTTAAATATAATTGTAAATTTTTTGACCATACTCGCGTACGTTTTTAGAGCAATATATAATTTTAACGTAATTTTTTTTATTGCGTAGCACATTATGGAAGCAAAAAAAAGTGTTCATTGTTACATCGGTGTAATTAACGCTAGTTCGCAATTCGTTAAATTTTCGGTAAGACTGATATTTAGCTATTTTTATGTTAACGATCGTTCGAAATGATATTAAAACTCAAATACGAATACTATTAACCGAAAATGTGTTTTTATTTATGATGTTTATAATTTTAAGCCACGGAACTCATTTTATTTTAGGTAAATTCGTAAATACATTTTAATTTCAAAACGAGAACGTAATTAAATTTTTAACGAATATAAAAACATCTTTCTGCGTTTTTAAATGTATTACGAATTGCGAATATTAATATCGTAACACAGGAGAAATTGTAATTACGTTTAAAGTTAAAAACAATAATTCTGATAATAATGACAAAAAAAAAAAAAAAAAAAAGTATATGTTTCTTAATCGCATTTTTTTTCCACTATTACATTATTAATGACATTTCTTCGTTAGGAATTGTTAGAAATTATTTCGAGTGATTCTTCGACGTATTCTTCGTCTAATTTTGTTTTAATTCGTGTTCAGGAGGATATAAATAATAAATTATTTGTTAAACTGAAACGCTTAAAGTTATTTAAGGGTGCAAAATGAAAAGTGTAAATAAATGCAATAAACTAGCAGCGAAAATTGAAAAATATCAGTAAAATGTGGGTCAGGTCAGACGTAATTTATAAAATTTTATTTTAAAACGCATTCGCTTTTTGGTTATTACTTCTGGGTTTTCATTAAACATTATTAAAATAGTATCTAGTTGAATCAGTTTCAAGATAAATATTAAAGTACCTATTAAATTTCGTAATCTAATGTTAATTATATAATTTTAATTCGTTGTTTATCGTTTTATTCAATCACAACATTATTTAATTTGATTCGCAGAACTTCCTTATAACGTAAACCTTCATAAAAATAAAAATTTAATAGTTAACTATTTCTTTTATCTTTTAATTTAAAATTGTTTATTTTTGGGAAACAATTTTTCCTATTAATTTGTACATTTGATCTTTATGCGCCAAAAATTATTAATTTATATTTGTTTGCGTGCTTCCTACATTGTTTAATACTTATTATATTTTTTGGGTAAGATTTTAGATTTTAGCATAACTTGTTCACTACAGTTATATAGAACTACTTGAATAGTTTTTTTTTTTTTTTTTTTTAATAGCTGGTTCAATTCGTATTTAGAATTATATTCCATGTAACAAATAAAATATTGCAATGATGGATTGCTCGAAATTACTTGACATCCTATTGTTAATTTACAAATTTTTTACTGAAGTATGATATATATACAGTACCACCAGATTCTGATGTTATAGTCGTATTCTGAGTATAGTGGGATACAACTGATGTTAAATCTTATATCACCGAAACTTTTTATATAAGAATGGTGTCCAGTAATTATATATATATATATATATATATATATATATATATATATATATATATATACATACAAACATGCATGTTTGGATGTATATATAAAACAGTGAAGAACATATATTTAATTTGATATTTTATATAATTATTATATCCGCTAAAATTCATCATATTGTTGTGGATAAAAAAAAAATGTGGTTATATGTTAAGACGTTAAAGATTATAATAATTAGCCCTTATTATAATATGTAGAAAGTGTTTTTTAGGGGTTATAGAAAACTTTATGTATACATATACGCAAACGCGTACAATATAATTCGTGCGATATACACTTTTATATACATAATATGATATACATATGTATATTGTATAATACGATTAAATATAAGTGTGCGTGAGTGTATACGCATAATTATTATATACTCTATTTTTTGTATATCTAGTTAATTGATCCCATAAATGAAAATGAAGCTTGTTATCATCAAATCGATATACGAACGATATCGCCCCAGGACGGATGGGCGGAACAAGATCCTCAAGAATTACTAACTGCTACATTGGAATGCATAAACCAGACAATTGTTACATTTCAAAAGACACATTCGTTGTCCGAAATATGTGCCGTAGGTATCGCTAATCAAAGAGAAACAACTATAGTTTGGGATTCTTCAAACGGAAGGCCGTTATATAACGCTATTTGTAAGTACCTATATGGAAAAATAAAAAAAAATTTATCCAATATCGATAAATCAGGTTCGTCTAATTATTATTGTTTGTCGTGTCCGATAATTCTGCTGAGCGATACCGTCGGGAGTGTATACTTCCTGGTAGGACTACCCAAAACGGTAAGGTTAGCATTGGAGGACACGAAGCTAACGGACCTATGATGCCGGGCAGCAGCTGTACCATTACTCTTTCAAGGTTGATGGAGGATGACTTCATGTAAGTCTTGACTGGGCCACTCGCAGGCAAAATTGCGTATCAATTTCTATGACTGTGATACTATGCAGGCAACGGAAAATCACTTGATTACTTTCTCACGAAAATATTATGAAATGAATTAATGCAGTAGAAATATTCTGACACGAGATCGGCTGGCAACCGGTGGTTCATTGGGTCCGGTCCATACAGTGTAAAATGAGCTACTAGGCGCGGGTATGTGGGTGACCGGGCTTCTCGCGCGAAATGGACTACTGGTAATGAGAAAAGAGTTCTGGCTACCACAGCAAATAATAATAAGTACGAGGAATGTGACGGGACTTAATGAAACGTGGAAGCTGCATATTATAGAACGCGAGTTGGCGCGGGAAAACATTCGAATTGTAGAACTAACAAAAAACACATATGGACATTTCAGTACAGACATGAACATAGCGGAGTTGTGATTATAAACAAATGATAAACAAGGAGCATATAGCGGTAAGCGACCGGATAATTACTGTAACATTTAATTGCCAACCAAATAATATGCTTATCGTACAAGTTTATTTCCCAACAGCTATCTCGATAGAGGAGGAAAGAAGCGGTATATCTGGGCCTCGAGGATACACTATCAACTATACCAAAAAAAAAAAGACATGGTAATGGTCATGGGCGACTTGAATGTTAAATTAGGCTCAACAGGAAACGATAATCATATCCGGAAGAATGTTTGTATGTATGACTTAGGTGAGAGGAATGAAAAGCACTCACTAGACTTACTTTTCTCCAGAGCTGTGTAAACCACATAAACAAGGCAGTTTAAATCATTTCAAACTCTCCTGTTTTCATAGTTTCCATTTTATTATTTACACGGAACCGTGTTTTTGATTCAGAAAAACATTCTAACATATTTATTAGTTGATGAAAATCTTTTGGGATATTTTAATTTTTGATATTCATCAAAAGTAGATTTACTTCAATATTACCTGTTTTGTCTTTTACAACTTTAACTCAAACAATATCTTTACTATTAAAATTTGCTAAATTTTTAATGTAAAAAATTTTATCTTATCGCTGTTTTTTTTTTTTTTTTTTTTTTTAATTTTTACTGTCTGGAAACGAAAAAACTGTTATCTTTGGTGCGTCATCATAATCGTGATTTCCAGTACAATCGGGAACACAACATCTATATGTCATTTAAGCTAAAAATTTTTATACTAAACCAAGTATAGTACAAAATTCTCTTTTGAAGGAAACAAAATACTTATAGAATATATGAACAAAAAAAAAAAAGTTGAACACAAAATGAAAACAAAATGTCTATATCAAAAATAATTAGTCACGTTAAACAAATATAAAGAAATTTAAACCCCCTTAAACCAAATGTTGTAAATAGAATAAAAGTTATTTTCAGTATAAAATAATTAAAATAAGTACGCTATATTAAACAAGTAAAAAGAAATTTAAACCTCTTAAATGAAATAAATGTAAAAAAATATACGTGTTTAATGTTTTAAATAGAATAAAAGTTATTTTCAAAAAGGAATAAACAAGAAAAGGACGTAAGAACAGTTAAATGTACGCAACAATTATAATATACGTTTAAGTATATCGAAGAAACTATAAATAAACAAACTTAGAATCATAATTTAACATTTAAAAAAATTCTAAAACGAACTTTATAATGAAGAATACGTAACAAACTGTTTGGGTGTAGGAAGGAACGAGAATCAAACTGGTTTGTTATGACTACTTGGTTTGACAGAAGAAGGCACGACGTCACAGTCATTAGACCTTTCTCGGTGGTAACGACAGTATAAACAAAAATAAACTGTAAGCCAACTGTTCACTAGAAAAATGAAAAATCTACTAACGTCTGCAAGAGCAATGACACACTGTGCATTTAAATCGCGACATTAAACGCTTCAATTTCTAAAAAGTATGTCACATCAATTTTGATCGATACGTTAAATATTTCTGTTTAATAAATTGCAGACAAAGCCATTAACCATCCGACAAGTCGGTCGCTTACACGGAAATAAAGTGGTTCGTTTACGCGTGATTTGTAATAAATGCTCGACATAGCTCAGGTGTATTCTGCGCGTTTTTGTAAACGTCTTTTCATTTTAATTCGGTACGCAAAAAATTAGAAGCTTTTGAAATGCAGGCATACCGTAGGACATTAAAAATTCTTACGGCTAAAATAACTAATTCCGAAGTTCTACAGCGATTGAACAAAAAAGCGGAAATTATTAATTCAATGAAAATAAGGAAACTAGAATATTGTGGACACATAATGCGGAATAACAAGTACGAGTGGATTCAGCTGATTATACAGGGTAAAATAAATGGTAATCGCAGGCGTGGCCGGTCTAGAATAATGTAATTAGAAAATTTAATAAAGTGTTTTAAACTAGATATAGTTGAAATATTTTAAAAAGTGTGGGATAAAAATGAAGTCAACTAGATGATGGCCAACGTTCTCCGAGGACATCTAAGAAGAAGAAGAAGAAACCGCAAAAAATCTAGCATTACTGTTAAAACCGTTTCTAAGAAAGGTCGTGTCTGTTTTCACGAGTCCACATCAATGAGAACGTCAAACGCCGGAGAACGGTTCCAAGAAATAATTTTCCAACGTACACATTTTTTTAAGACACCTTGGTTAACCCGGAACTCGGTTAGTCAGCTCCACTGCAATTATCCGCACTAAATACTATAGACAACGTATATTCGTAATATGGACTTTAAACACAATTTATTATCAAATCTTAATAATGTATTTAGTACATAATTGCCATTATTTACAATTTTTGTAATCATTTTTTTTTTTATGTTATATGTATACGATTAATATTATTAATTTAAATTTTTTTTTACAATATTTATCGTATAATTATTTATTTTCGTTGTTTTTATATAGTGAGTTTAAATGTTCATTAAATCTAATTTAAAATTTTCTATCTGTTTGCCAATATATATATTATTTCGACAGTTATTACAATTTATAAACGCTTGAATTTTTAAACATATTTTTAATCGCGTTATTGTTAATAGTGATTTACTATTACTATTATAATAGTGCCACGTTTTAATAAATTTCACACATGAATCCAATTGCTGTACGCGGCAGATGTCACGTATAACATTTTATCGGAAAGTGTTAAATTATTGTTTAAAAACCACAAAAAGCGACGTAAGCGTTTAACTCTTTTCCGGAATAAAATGAATTGAGCATTGATGACTATGATATTATAATTAATCTCGTATGTATTTCTTTATATGTTAAGAATTTATACACGTTTAAAAAAAAAAAAATTATATAAAATTAACGTGTGTTTATGTATGTTCGTATGGGTATGTATGTGTGTACGTGTGAATAATGTTTATAATTTCGAATATTTTATTTTGCGTTATTTTTTTTATACTATTATGTCATTATAAAAAAAATAATGCAAAATAAAATATTCGAAATTATAAACATTATTCACACGTACACACATACATACCCATACGAACATACATAAACACACGTTAATTTTATATAATTTTTTTTTTTTTAACGTGTATAAATTCTTGCGGTATCTACACAGTAAGTTTGTACATATTTTGTTTGCTGTGCGTTCTACAACGAGTTATCGATTAATTTATTAATAATTACCCGGTATAAACGGGTTCTTCGACTATAACTATGATGTAAATGTTATAAAATACTATTATTATTATTACATTACAGAATGTATTATTTTGTTTAATTTGTACGTTATGTAGCATTTACATTGTAAAAGTGTTTGAAGTATCTTAAATATATTCGATTTGATTTGATTTTGATTAAAATAATCATATAAAATATAAACTAATTCAAGTAACTAATTAAACAATGCAGAATTATGACGAAAGCTAGACACGAAGGGGACGGAAAATAGTGATAATAATAGTAATAATAATTTATCATTATTTACAGTATGGCACGATAATCGTACGTCGTCGGTGGTCGATAAAATAGTGTTAAAATTTCCGGATAAGGATAAAGATTATTTAAAAAGTTATTGCGGTTTGCCGTTATCGACTTATTTCAGCGCTTTAAAATTACGCTGGTTAATGGATAACGTGCCGTCGATCAATTGGGCCGTTCGAAGTAAACGTTGTCTATTCGGTACCGTTGATTCTTGGTTAGTATGGCATCTGACCGGCGGTGCTAACGATTCCGGCTTACACGTAACCGACGTAACTAACGCTTCTCGTACGATGTTGATGAATATTAAAACGTTAAAATGGGATCCGTTATTATGTCGTTATTTCGACATACCGATGAATATTCTACCGACTATTAAAAGTTCGTCCGAAATTTACGGTTACGTTAAATCGACCGCTTTAAAAGGCGTACCAATATCCGGTATTTTAGGTAATCAACAAGCCGGTTTAGTCGGCGAACGTTGTACGTCAAAAGGTCACGTACGCGGCAATTATAAAACCGGTTGTTTTCTACTTTATAATTCCGGTTACAGTTGTACGTTTTCGTCGCACGGTTTAATAACGACCGTCGCTTATCAATTAGGCAAAGACGAACCTCCGGTCTACGCGTTAGAAGGTTCAGTAGCGGTCGCCGGATTAGGATTAGAATGGCTTTCGAGTAATTTGAAATTAGCCGCTAATTTAAAAGAAGCTTTTCAAATAGCGTCCGGTGTATCTAATTGCGGCGACGTTTATTTCGTACCGGCGTTTTACGGTCTATTAGCGCCGTATTGGAGGAAGGACGCCAGAGGGTATGCCTGTAAACTATATTTTTTTCTATTTTCAAAAGAAATCTTATATTTAATAATAATCATCAGTTAATCAATTAATCAACTTCTTCTTCTTCTTTTAGTGCCTTACGTCCTTGACGCGTTGGCTGTTTTTTATTTCTTGCTGCTTCCATTAATTCTCCAATTTTTTTTTATGTTCATTATCCATCCGAACTTCCTTCTGCCTGTTGGCCGTTTTCCTTTTATTCTACCTTGTAATATAGTTTGTAATATGCGATATTCTTGTCCACGAATTATGTGACCGAAATACGCAATTTTTCTTTTTTGTACGGTATTCCATAATTCTCTTCAAGACTTCCGCATTTGTTACTTTTTCTGTCCATGATATTCTTAAAAGACGTCTCAGCTACCACATTTCCATTGCTTTTAGCCGCTTTTCAGATATCTTCTTTATCGACCGCGTATCCACGCCGTATAGTAGTACCGGTCATATATAGCAATTGGTGACCTTTAACCTTATAGGTAAGGGGAACTTTGGTTGCAGAAGTACGTTATCCGAGTCTTCTAAATACATCTTTGGCTATTCCACATCGAACTCTGATTTCTTCATCACAATCCAATCTGTGATTACCGAACCCAAGTATCTGAATTTCTCTATTTTTTCAACAATTCTTCCATTTATATATAGTGCTTGGCCCGCAATTTGCGAGCAGGTAACTACCATAAATTTTGTTTCGGATACATTAATATTAACTCAAAATTCCTGCCCTATCTTGTTTAGTTTATTTATCATAAGTCCATCAAATTTCCAGTCAGAATCATCCGCATATCTTATGTTTGAAAATTTTTATCCATTTATTTTAATTCCAGCATTATCGTTTGTTAATGCTATCTTAAAGATCTTTTCCAAATGGAGATTAAATAAAAGTGGCGGTAATACACATCCTTGCCTTACACCTTTAAAGATTTGAATACTCTGAGTTTCTAGTCTTCTATCAATACGAACTTTGGCTTCTTGTTTCCAGTATAAATGTTTTATTATTCTTCTATCTTTTTCATATCTACAAAAGTAAACATTTCGATATATATATATATATATATATATATATATATATATATATATATATATATATATATATATATATGTATATATATATATATATGTATGTATATAGTGCTGATAAATGCGCATCATGTGCACAAGTAGCGAGCTAAATAAGATATAAATTAAAATTGGCCAGAATCGTATAAGATGATACTAAATAAAATTTTTCGAAATATAAATTTTAAATATAATAGTAAAATGTGTCGGACAAATAAATTTTAACCTTTGAAAAACTCAGCAATCTGACAATGAGTATACTAGTCTATAAATTTTCGGGTGATCCGCAAATGATAGAAATTTAGAATTTAAGCTACTGCCTATATGGTTAATGAAACTAATAAATATAAGAGTTCCGAGATTAGATCCTTGTCTGCACGCGATGCTATAAATAAAATCTATTGACAATAAAAGTCAAACAATTACGTTAATTATTAAATAAACGAATAAATGCCTTAGATTAAACAATTTAATAATAATAAAATTATCGTTAATACTTTTACTAATACTATTAATACTATTACTTTATTTTTCAAATTCTACATTTGTATAATCTACGTTATACCGATTTAAAATGCACGAAATATACAGACACACTACCATGTAATTAAATATACTATACAATAATGTTTATTGTCGACGAATATTTATTTCGTATATCTTCTTCTTTCTTCTTTTTTGATTTGTGATCGTACCGTATCCTGCTACTTAGGCCAGAGGCACGGAAGGAAAGGTGTTAAGAACTAGATTAGAGGAAGGATGTTTGTGATTTTGAGGAAGAGGAGAAGTTTAGTCTCGGCGGATGAAGTGCGTTGTAATATGTTGGGAAGGTTGAAAGGAAGGTCAGCAAGCTGACGTTGAAAGGTATATGCTCGACAGGAAACTAGGATGTGAGTGATGGTAAGAGGAGTATTGCATGCAGGACAGGTAGGCCGATTTTCCTTAATGAACAGGAACTGGTGCGTAAGAATATATTTATTATTATTAAAAAGTAACTACATCGCTTCTATCCAACACGCGTAACTTTTTATTATTATTATTATTATTATTATTATTATTAGTTCAGTCCTAACACAGGTATTTTTTCATGATGAAATTTTTCCATTGTTCCCGATTTTCCGCAGCTCTTTTTAACTCCTTATAGCTACCGAGCCCTGTGTCTCGTAGTAAGATTACTACGAATGAATCTCTGGACCTTCCACGTCCTCGTTTACCTTGGATTTTGCTCTCGAAAATATCTCGAAGTATTCTTCCATGTCTTATGGCCAATCTGGGTTAACCGCGTTTTCCGTATTCGATCAATTAATCCCCTTTATTCGTTTATTCTATCCGTAATTTCTTGATTTTTTATCTTTTCCGTCCATCTTATCTTCTCCATTCTTCTACAGCACTAAATTCCGTACGCTTGCAACTCGTCCACCTTGGCTTTTATGGCTTTCGTGTTAGTATATATACTTGAGACTTTAAAATATTTGACGAAATACATTATATATATATATATATATATATATATATATATATATATATATATATATATATATATATATCAATGTCGCGGTGCCGTAGTTGCTAGAGTGCTCGACTGTCAACTTGACGGCCGTGGATTCGAAACCAACACCCGACATAGAACGTTTTCATCATTATTTAATTCTTAATTATCATGAAGAAGACAATAGCACCTCACTCCGTATAACATCATACGCATGCGCATCTACGTTGCATATAAATAAACGTACAATAGCTAGCCACGACGTTCGGCAACGAACAATACGACGATGAAGTAAATGTAAAAACTCGTATATTTGGCATTATATTAAAAAAAAAAAAGTTATAATAATATTTAATAAATGTACCGGAACAAATGCCTTCTCCATTTATGAAAGTAACCAATAATATAAACTGGTAAATAATAAATATACAAGATATAAATAGTATTGATGGAAAAATCAGACAAAAAACAATCACAAATGAAAAGCGGTAATTTAAAAAATAATAATTGTAATTATATAACGAATACGTAATATCATTTATGAGTAATGGAAACGAAAGCAAATAAATTATAACGTTATGAGAATAATACATTATGTTTAATGCGTCGATGTTTATACTTAGTATATATGTAATATTTAGTTCCCTGGAATCGTAATTTCCTATTGCTGAAAGTAAATTATTACGGTGCGCACTACAGCTGAGAAAAAAATTTATGGGATAGTTTGAGGATATAGTCTTACATATATGGTACCTGCAGAGCACTATGCATATATGAAATTTTAGCGTATACGGAGATATTGAGGATACATCTAAGACATCGATTTTGGACTAATTGCAGTCTATTAAAATTAGCATTTGAGACTGAAGACCAAACTGGACAAGAATATGTTAAAATAGGCCTAATGATTGACGTGTAGATTATTAGTTTATTATTAATATTTAAGTGAGATTTACGTTTGAAAATTGGATAAATTGAACAGATTGCTCTGTTTGTCTTCAATGATGCATGGTCAATATGCTTAGAAAACGTTAGTCTCTTGTCTAAAATGACACCAAGATAGCGTATCTAGACCATTCTATATCAACGCCACTGACGTGAAGTGTGGTCGGTAAAAACGGTCTTGGACGAGTGAAGAAAATCGCTTTCGTTTTGGAAGGATTAAGAGCAATTTGCCATTTAGAAAAATAACACGATCAACACCGGATTGTAACCTATTAGTACTTGGCCTGTAGAAACTGCAGTACAACGCTGTGTCATCTCAGCGTATAAGGCAACCTCAATGTTATTTATATGCGGGAAATCATGCATGAAAAATGTAAGATGATGATATACGTACATGAGTGGCGGTTCGTACATAAAGGTTGCATGGTTGCGTAACCACCAGATATATTCGGAACAGCCTAAAAATTGATGATGTAATAAAATAGTTAAAAGTACTAATTAATTTATGGAGATTAAAGAAAATAAGCGAATTTTAATTATATTTATCGTAGAATATATTATAAAAAGTAAAAAATCGTTAAAAAAAAAAGTGCTTCGAAATGCCTAGTTACAACGGTCGGTCGGTGCAACCTGAAGAAGTCATCGGAAAGTCATATACAGCGTTATATGGTAATTTTGTGACTACGACGAGTGTACAGTTTACATAGGGCTGTATTCGAGACTGCTGGTTGTAATAATCGTTTTGCAACCAGAGAATCCTTGAAGTACATACACTTGACGCGTAGGTTTTTCTCGTGGTGTTCGTAATACGTGGGTGTCGCGGTTGCTTGCGCATACTACCGGCCAACAAACGAACGAGTCTACGACTTGTATTTCATATCTTTTCGAGATTAGCTTTTCTTCTTCGAATTTCTATTTGTTGTTTCTTTCTTTTACTGTGTACATTTTCGCGTGTAAATTGTTTCTATATCTCTCTCCAATTTATGTTGTTCAAATTATTACTGACCCGTATTAATATACGTGTTAAAATTTCTCCTTACACCGAAGCTTTATTATTTATACGGTAATTGATCATTTCATTTTCAGAGAATTGTTTTGTGTAAATTGTTAAAAAAATAAGAATAACTATTAGACTTCGAGTTTATCGAATTGTTTCATTTTACTATTTTAAAAAATTTTATACTTTTCTAATTGAATAAATTTTGTACTTATTCTTGCGGAAATAAATTTTTAATATATTTCGGTTTAATGTAATACAATTTTTTATCTCGCTGGGTTGATAATCTAACTTCATAATGTTTAGTTTTTCCGATAAAGGTTTTAAAATTGTGTTTGTATTACACTTTATTGGCTTTAATATTATTAATGTTACTTTGCGATGTTGTGTGAAACAAAATTTTTTGTGTGTGTATATGTTGTGGAGAAAGGTAAGGTGTAATTGCAACCGTTAGATTTTTAACCAAGAGCCGCCAGTGATATATATATATATATATATATGTATATGTGTGTGTGATATATTCATACACCTGATATGACACAATGTGGAAGTAGATGAACGTTTTCCAACATTTTAACATGTCATACTTAGTCTTGGTGTTTATTCCGTATTGCGTTATACTGTGTTGTTCTGCTCTACATTGAGATTCTTTAACATACCGACATTTCCAATTTATTTAATTTATATATATATATATATATATATATATATATATATATATATATATATATATATATATATATATATAGGCAGCTATTGATGAAATGCATGGAGAAAATTGGCTGTCCGCCGAAATTTATTCGATTGCTTTCCCTTCTATATGACAACAATACAAGCATGGTGATGCTACGAGATGGCAATTCTGAATCATTTAAAGTTAGTACAGGAGTCAAGCAAGGGTGTGTGCTGGCCCCTGTGCTGTTTTCAGTGTATATGGCTTTCATATATATGATAGCAGTTAAAAAGCTGGGACCTGAAAAGATAGTAATGATCAGTAGGTTTAATGGCGGATTATTTAATGTACATCGATTACAAGCAGCTTCTAAATGCTCCAGAGTAGGAGTATTCGATTTCCAGTACGCAGATGATTGTGCTGTGGTCGCACACACCATACGGGAACTGCAGACTACTATCAAAATACTTGATGCAGTATACAACAGTTTTGGCCTAGCTATAAATAAGGGAAAAACCAAATTACTTGTACAGGTAGCTCCCACAAACAAACGGCAAAATGTACACGTGTTGGAATTAGGTAATATTGTAATAGAACAGGTGGAAAGTTTTAAATACCTTGGTAGTATGCTTAACAACAAGTTCAGCTTGGACACCGAGATTTGTAGTAGAATGCAAGCTGCTTCAGCTGCAATGTATAAGCTTGATAGAAGGATCTTTAATAATACACATATCTTATTGTCAACAAAACTAATAATGTACAAGTCCATTGTTTTACCGACACTACTTTATGGCTCAGAAACATGGGCCCCATATACGAAGAACATACGGTCGCTGGAAGCGTTCCATCAGAGAGCGCTGCGCAGATTGCTACGTGTTCGTTGGCAGGACCGAGTGACGAATCGCGAAATTTTAACGCGAGCAAAATGCAAGTCTATTCGGATGCTGCTTTATAGTAATAGTTTGAGATGGACTGGACATGTAATCAGAATGAACGAGAAAAGACTTCCGAAGAAATTCCTTTATGGTCAGCTTCTGGTTGGTAAACGGCGCATTGGACGTCCTCGTTGGCGATATAAAGACTATTTGCATCGGATATTAAAGGAATGCGAAATTGATCGCAGGAGTTGGGAAAAGCTAGCGATGGATCGTACCATCTGGAGACAGACAATACGAGATGGTTTGCAGAAAGCGGATCAAAATGCTCGAGCTGCGGAAGAAAGGAAAAGAAATCGACGTAAAGGATTGATTGGAACGGTTCGAGTGGATAATATTAATAATGACGCTTTTACGTGCGATGCATGCGGAAAGGTGTGCGCCGCAAAAATTGGTTTGATTAGCCACCTCAGGACTCATAAATAATTGATGGTACTCCATACTCGGTTAACGAGTGGATAATTTAATTAATTAATTAATATATATATATATATATATATATATACAAATGTATGATCGAAACGTATCTACGCATGTATATATGTAAATACCGTAATTAAGTAATTTAAACTTATCAAGGTAACTTACTATTTATTAATTAATTATAAACCAACAAAATAAAACACAATCACTAAAAGTTTTTAATCGCGAAGCTTTTCGACAGTTACGTCATTTTCAAGCGCGAACTAAAATTATTACATCTTTTTTTATATATATATAAAAAAAGATGTAATAAAATGCCGTAACTGTCGAAAAGCTTCGCGATTAAAAACTTTTAGTGATTGTGTTTTATTTTGTTGGTTTATAATTAATTAATAAAATCACTACTCTCCAATATATTCAACTTTTACTATTTATTAACGTAATTATACTATACGTGTATACGTAACTTAATTTTGTTTTAGACTTCAATTGTTTAAGTAACGTAGTAACTATAATTTTTGCAGAAGCAATAATAATTAATATTAGTATTATTGTTTTTAATTTTTAAGAGGTGATTGACGTCATATGTTCGTTTACGATTTTAATTAGATAAGATGAAAGAACAGGCCTTTTGTAATTTGTATTGAATACTTTTTCCAACTCCACTGTATGTTGCAGTTTCTCAGCCAATAGTTAATAGTTGCTGTTATTATTAGTTATTGTGTTTTATTTTTCGTTACGCGGTTAACAAAACTGTTTCGATTGATAAAGTCTCGTTTGTATATTTCGGTTATAATTATTTTTCATTTCTGTCCTGAAACATTCAAAAATCGAATGAAAGAAATCATCTAATTTTTCTTCACAGTCTTTACAGATATCCCCGATTTAGCAATCTTGAAACGTTTCAAATAGTAGGCTCCATTATTTCCATGTCCGGTTAAAAATTGTTTGAAGTTATAATCAGTATACAAATGTTTGTAATCTTTTTTTTTTCTATAACTGGAACTGGTTTCGATTTATCGGTATCTGTATTGCCAGCGTCGTAATCCATTCGAGTTAATTTCACTGATCTGTTATATTTTTCCTCCCGTTTTAATATTTCGATTTGATTTACCATTTCTAACTTAAAATCGATGGTTGGAAATGGTAAATCAAAATATTCAAATCGGAAATAAATCTATTCACGAAACGATAGTTGTTTTATGTAAATTAATTTAATTATTAATCCCTTTTTAAAATGCGTTTTTATTTCAGCATTATTTGCGGATTAACACAGTTTACTAGTAAAGCTCACGTATTACGCGCAGGCATTGAAGCGGTATGTTTTCAGACTAAGGACGTATTGCAGGCCATGCGTAACGATTGCGAATTTCCGGTCATTAATATACGAGCCGGTGGTAAATTCGCTGAATCGGATTTATTCACTCAATTACTCGCCGATATAACTGGAATCGAAATAGGTGAGAATTTAATTAATCGTTCGTTATCGACGAGTACAATTTTTATTTAATCGGTTTTCGATTAAAAAAAAAAAAAAAATTAGAACGAAAATAATTCTAGACGAATGGAAAACAACCGCGAAAGTTTTAATAAATATATAAAGAAAATAAATTTATTATTTCGATTTATATTTTATATTATTATCATCTTCTGCGGTATTATACGAACGTAGTGGTTTTTTTTTTTTCTATTATGAGCCGTGTATAACTACAGAGGTTACGGCGTACACACTTGCCTCGGTGATTTGATTATTGTGGCGATGTGGTTAGATTTAATATAGGCTAAGGCCTGAGTGCGAGTGTTGCAGAATTATTCGAAAGGATCTTTTGTATAGGAAGATTTAGGTTTAGCGATGAACGGGATGTTGTATCGCAAGTCATAAATATATGTTGGACTGAAGGAGATAACAATGTTCGAAACAGATAGGTCGTGAAAGGTGATGTCCTGTGGAAGACGTAATCACGAGTCCGGAGAATTGTGATCAGTTCTCAGTCGGTTAATTATTGTAAAGTCGCGTCCAAATACACACTCCTGTAGCCGCTATGGGTCGATCGATGATGTTATTGATTTTAAATTGTTGAGAATTCCAGCGTGTTCTCCATTTCTGTTTTGACTCTTCGTTAACAGCAGTTTTAATATTTATTGCTGATATTCCGGAGACTAATAAAACTTCTATCGCGGCACAATCGTAATATCTTCTGTTACGTACTCCCTGAAACGGCGAATCGACCAACACTTACAGACGGCTATTGATGAGATAATGTCGTGTGATCAGATAGATGGAAAATAGTTATAAATTAAACTAAAACCAGTCACGTCATTTTTATCAATCGCCGAAATATATAGTAAATGGAAATAACATAGTAATAGAACAAACTTCAGTTGCTAAATACTTTCGTATACATGTCGATCGGTCGTTGATACGGCTATACCGTATTGAAGGCAAGAAAATTGAACTGGATCTAAAAACGAGAAACTTTCGCTGGTTACTCGGACCTTAATTTGAAATTAAACATAAAAAATAAGTTGCTGCTCTATAAGATGATCTTGAAGCCATACAGGTACTTAACGTTAAATACATAAATGAAGAAATCCACCAAGCGATATTCAAACATTTATCCAAGCTAAAAAAAAATCATAATAATCCGCTGTAAAAAAAAAAAAACAACAGATAATAGCAGAAGAAGACTCAAAAGCAAAATGATAATAAATTATGTATAAAATTCTTTCTAAATTAGCTACTTCACGAGTCTAGGCATATCACTGATTTTCGAGTTTCTTATCTTCTTCGCATCATCCGGTTGATGGATTCGAAGAGATGGTTATATATAATATATATATATATATATATATATATATATATATATATATATATATATATATATATATATATATATATATATATATACGATCTAATATTGAACGTAAAAATAATAAAAACAGATTGTAAATTGATGACAGTAATACGATCGACTGAAGAAATGAGTTTTTCTTTCTTTCTAAAATTTCTACATCCGAGAGTTTGGTATCAGTAGAGGCGTTTATTTCGTGTGATATTCTTTTAAACGATGAAATACCTAAAATATATATAATCGACTTAGCCTCGGTCAAGTGCAATAGTCGTCGCAGCTGTGTAGAGTTAGAGTTGTCTAGAAGATCGATTGCTACCCAATTCGGACGCTCGTCTAACTCGGTCGCTAATTTTATTCTTTCTTTCCTTACTAATCCGAAGAAACATAGACGCAAGTTACAATGTTTTATTTGATACGAACCGGCACATATTTACCATGGCTCGTAATGTTCTATTAGCGTTCGTTTGTTTCCACATTTAACTGTATCATCTTCAAATACGAATCGGTATCTGTTTTGTAGATAGCAAAGTAATTATAGGAATAATTTTTTTGTCGGTAATTGGTATAGGGGTAAACGCGTAGAAAATAACGCTGATCCGCGAATCTAGAACCTATGTTGGACGATGCAAAACCAACCTACGGAAATTGATATATGATGCGTATGCAAAATATGATCGATCATCTAAAATGTTTCGCGTATCCGGAAAATTGTAATGAAACCGACTTACATTTAGCAAATGTCAATGCTCGAATCTGCTTATTGATGCGGGAAAATTTAATTACGCCCAAGCTCTGTTATTTCTGCCGTCCTTCAATTACTCTTGTTTAATAATTGGGCGTCAGTCGTTAGTTTTAATTTTTAAAAAATTAAGTAAAAATGTTTCTTTTAATTTCATTCAGCTAGTTTTTTCTGTGTACGAGTTAATATATATATATATATATATATATATATATATATATATATATAATATATTTGTTCAAACAGTACGTAATAGTAGTGAAAAAGATGTTACTTCGATCGGAGTAGCGATTGTAGCTAGTCAGGCGAAAGGAATAAAAGTGTGCAATACCGAATATGCTGTACCTTCTGATTTATCCATAAATAAATTTTATCCCAGCATATCGGATTCGGGTAATGTATTCGATTTGTTTTGTTATTATTTTTAAAATATTGTTAAAACCGCGTATTTTAGACATCGAAATAATTCGCTGTTTCGACGATGATATCGATTTAAATTTACGGATTATTTACGTGTGGTTTTTTCTCCGCAGAAAATCGTATACATTTGTCTTGTTTTAAGAATACGATTATCATCGTCTCGTCTAAATAATTCATGAAACTTCTCTATAACGAGACTAGTGAATGAGATTAATTTGTTCGATATTAAAATTCTCAGTGTATTGAAAAATTTTTCGTCCGTATATTTCTATTTTGTATTATAACTACGTACAATTTTATTTTATCAAAGACAATTTTGTGGAACGCAATCATATGCGTAATAATATAGTACACTAATGCTTATAGTACACTAATGCTGGGCTGTATTGTGTCTTGACAACAAAGCGATTACAATCAGTTGTTCCGGTTGTGTGTGTCTACCCGCACTAACGCTATATAACGATTACCTTATACACTACTTACACTGTACAACAAAATATATATAGGTAAGTAATCGCTTACCTGCGATACAGAGACGGAACTTATTGATGATAATGATATATATATATTTTTGTTAAAAAAAAAAAAAATAAACTACGATAATACTATATTCGTTCCTTACAGAACGACATTTACGGTACAAGAAGTGGAAAATGGCTATACAACGCAGTATTGGATGGGAATATAAGAAACAGCCTAGTGTAAATATGACAGGTAAATAAAATTATTATTATTATTGATTTTTTAATTTTTCCCGATATTGATAAATTTTAAAATTCTCCAATAGTTGACTTAATAAATTAACACGTTCGGTAATTAAATTTATCGAGCCTTTGATAGAAGCTTTTAAATTTTTTTTTTTTTTACTGTACCGACAGTTTCCTGTCATAAACAATAATGATCGTAAGTAAAGAAGTAAGGAGAAGGAAGAAAAGGTTGGAGTATGGAATGTGAACAAGAGGAGGAAAGTGAAAGAATATTATTAAGCTGGCAATTCCAACGAACAGCCAGATTTGGATCTACAAAGAGGAAAAATATATTAATTTTTTTTTTATTATTATTATTATTATTATTATTATTATATAATTTATTTCTCGCAGAGTTTAACCATTACACGTAGCGTCCCTGAGAACAATGTAGCCACTTAGGTAATTGGAAGTGCATCGCGGCACCACTTTCTTCGTTTTAGCCGACTGTTGGATCTGACTGGAAAATCTCTAGTAAACATTCGGTGTACCGGTGGATTCGAACGGAACTGAAGAGCTTTCCGAAGAATCTTCTATATTGTTCCGTATAAACATCCTTCACGTATGAAACGTTCAAATTACGTGGCGTTTTTGTAGATGGGGTTTTCAAGTGTGTATGTATGCGAATGTGTGTGATGTGTTCGTAATGTGAATGGAAAAAAGATTGTGTTTTGCCATTCGCACACATTATTATTACGCGTAGGCGTTTTACTTTATGTATTTAAATTACTATCAAAACTATTACTATTTGTACGCTTGCGAATTCAGAAGAATCGTACATTATTGCCATATCTAAAGGAATCTTGAGTACTACCGCGTGGAAGTGTACTCGGTCTCTTTTTATTTTATTTATATATATATATATATATATACATATATCTCTATTAATGACTTATGTAATTTAAATGTTACCGGTAAAATAGTCATTTACGCTGATGACACATTAGTAAATTCAGGTTTTCCAGATATAATGCGGGCATTGATTCGCAATAACGTGGATAAGATATTTAAATGGTTAACTCGTAATCGATTCATCTTGAATGAAACGAAAACGAAGTATATTATTTACAGCAATCAAGAGCAATGTCTGTGGCAGAATCTAACTGTAAAACTAAGTAACAACTTTGTGATTAATTGAGTTGATGACACTAAGTATCTTGGTATTCAATTAGATTGTAAATTAAACTGGTACGTACGCGCTAAGTATGTCGTTAAAAAACTGAGGAAGTTAAATTACTTATTTTACTATTTAACGCAGTATTTTTCATCACTTAGCCTTTTACGAATCTGTTTTGTCATAATACACTGGAGGGGGCTAAATGTCACATTGCATCATTACAAGTTCTACAAAATTTATTTATTTATTTATTTATTTACAAAACAATACGGCGTACACAACAGCATAACGCCAATTACAGTGTACGCTCTTACAGAATAATTATAAAGTAAAAGTGTGAACAAAAATAAAACTGAACACCACTCACACAACACGCTAATAAATATAAATAATTAGATTGAAAACAAAAAATTACTAATACAAACCGAAAAATGATTCTAATGAAATACAATACCCACATACAAGCACACATCCGAAAAGCACAAAAAAAAAAAAAACAGAAATATACCAGTCATACAAACAGAAATATACCAGTCATACACCCATACTCTCATGTAAACAAACTCTCCATCAAGGCACGCACATATGACCAAAATAAAATAAACTTACTGAAAAGTAACAACTGAAATATAGAGTCTAAAAAAATTTATTATATACAAATTTACTATCGAAATGAATATCTAACTGTGGATGAATATTTAGTATGTTATTATATAGACGTAAGGTGGATAAAAGTGGTGAGTTGTAACCTAGATTTGTACGAGCATGCGATTCGTAGAAAATACGATGTGACCTACTATTAACACTGGGAACCATAAATGAAATTGTAGATAATAAATAATTGTCATCTATGCGAGCGTTAATCATGCAGGAACCTCAACTTACTTATCTTTCTTCTAGCACTCGAGGGTTTAATATTTAGGAAATCGCATAAAATATTATAACTTAAAAATGTTGGATAGACACCAGTTTGACGGTAATAAATATACCTCAAAAACTGAGATTGAACTTTTTCCACCATATGAATATATTTAGTGTAGAAAGGATCCCAAACGACAGATGCGTATTCTAATTGCGATCTTACAAGAGTGTTGAATAGTAACAGCGGAGTCCTAGGATCACGAAATACGCATGAATTTCTAATGATGAAACCCATAGTTCTGTAAGCATTTTTGGTAACATTACCAATATGAGTTGCAAATTTAAGCTCGTTGTCAATATAAACCCCCAAATCCCGAACACAGGTTACATTATTACCCATAGAGTAATCAAAGAGACATTTATTTTTTGTACGACAAAATCGAATATAAACACACTTCTTATAATTAAAAGGTAAATAATTATTGGCGCTCCATGTCACCATTCTACACAAATCATCTTGCAACAATTCACAATCACTAACAGTTTTAATTGATCTAAAAATTTTTAAGTCGTCCGCAAATAATAGAAATAGAAAAATTTTGAATGTAAGTTAATTCCTATATCATTTATGAAAATATTAAATAATGTTGTATTCAGAATAATTAATATCAACGATAAAATGCGCAATATAAAACTCATTACTGACAGTTCAACAGTTGTACGAAGTTCATCTTCTAAATTTCGTCTGTATAAATCGGGAACGTTTTAATATAAGAATCTTCGAAGGAAAATCGAGATTTGCAAATGAAGAAAGAGCGTTTGTAAAATACCATACGAGGATGCAGGCTGTATATTCAGGAGCCGTATTCTGTGACAAGCTACCGAATGTAATAAAACATGATCTTATAAATCGTAGGCGGCGACGCAAGTACTTGTCGAAGTACATTCTGAATGAGTAAATGTGTGAACATGAGTTTTGAAGAAGAAGAAGAACGTATATTTTACTTCATTTACATACATTATATAAAACAATAAGAAAAATCTGTACCGGAAAATATATAATCTCCTTATCAGATAATCTTAATATATATATGTATTTAAATATAATTTATGCAAAATAATATGTACTTACATTTTTTTTTAACAGGAAAATTTAAAAAAAAACCTGTCTCAGGAAAAAAAATTGAAGTTTTAAATAAACTTAACAGCTATATATATATATATATATATATATATATATATATATATATATATTAAAAAAAAATTGTTGATTGTGCCAGTTCAGCGAGAAACAAAATGTTGACTATAAAGAAATTATGAAGGGATGTTTAAAGTAGTGAGTCTACGTTTTGTGAATATAATTGCTCTGATTTGCTTTCGTTTATATTGATTTTCCATTTATTAAAGTATTTGATTAATTTATTTACCGCATTGGTGAGTCGTCGGCAAACGGTATCGATACGATAGGATGTTGCGACGATTGCAGTGTCGTCAGCATATAGATTTAGACTGACATGCTTAGTCAGTGGGAGGTCATTTATGTATAAGATAAAAAGGTACGGACCTAAAATACACTTCCTTGCGGAACTCCTGCATTACTATATTTTTTACCCGATTTTATATTTTTTAATTGCACATAAAATTGTCTGTTGTATAGAGATATGTTTTGATTAGTAAGATTAAATAATATGGGAAACCAAACTTAATTAGTTTAAAAATAATTCCATCGTGCCATGTAGTGTCGAACGCTTTTTCAAGGTCTATTAGTAGCATTCCTGTATGTTTATTTTGATTAAAATTATCAGTGATAGTATCGCATAATGCCGCTAGCTGCATTGTCGTACCAAGTTTAGGTCTAAAACCAAACTGAAACTCTTTAAATATCGTATATCTCTCACTATGTTCATGTAGTCTAATCAAGATTATTTTTTCAAAAATTTTGCTTATATTGCTTAGTAAGCTGATTGGCCTGATATTCTGCACCAGAGAAGCATCCTTTCCAGGCTTCGCGATTGGTACTGTTACTCTCCATGATGCGAGGGGAAAATAGGTTAGGCGAAAGCAGGAATTAAAAAGACTGACTAAAGCATGTATGGCTTTCTTTGGCAGTTTCTTAATCATGCAGATGCGGATCATATCAGGCCCAGTAGAGTTGGTATTTCGCAAGGCACGAATGGATTTTTTAATTTCGCTAGGTGTGGTAAATATATGTGGACTTAGTGTAGCGAGTGGTTGAGAAAGATAGCTATTTAATGTCCGCCTAACATTTCGAGTATGATAGTGAGTAGATAAATCATTTAATTTGTGTATGTTGTGAAAATGCGTAGCAAGAACTTGGGTTTTTGTCCTTGATAGCATACGCAACATTATTGTTGCTGTTGGGGACGGTAATTGGTGGTAGTTCAACTTGATTTCTACATAGACGTTTGTTCACTTTCCACAAAGTGTTGTCTCTTTATAGGACAGGTTTTGCAGGAATAGATTCCATTTTTCATTTCTCTCATAAAGTAGACGAGTTTTTATTAATTTATTTAATTTGTTATAGAGTTTTTTATATACAATAAAAGAAGGAAAATTACCTTTTTGGCTCATCTTGCGACAATAATTTTTAATCTTAATAAGAATACATAGGTTTTTAGAAATTAAAAAAGGCTTTTTCGGTGATGTTTTAGGGACTGATTTTTCAGCAGCGGTTAAAATTGTTGTGGTTAAGAAATTTATATATTTATCTATTTCAGATGAGGATTTTCTGGAATTATGATATGTTCATTGATATATCTCTGATAATTTATCTAATTCGCTTGCGAATAATTGTATTGTTGCATAATAGGGGCTTGTTTTATGATTGTATTTATTACAAAAGTAATAATGATCGGATGATAATTGACTAAGCGATACGGGGGTTGTAAATTTATGAAATTCCTTTGCAAGGACTCCATCGATGATACACGGTTTAAGTCGTGGATTTCGTGGGAAGTGCGTGGGCGTGGGTGAAAAAGAAATTTGAAAGTTATTTGTTAATGATAAATTTAGTAATATATTACCGGCACGATTTGCGTTATAACAATTCCATGTACGGCTTTTGGCATTTAAGTCTCCTATAATCATCGTACGAGAGTTCCGACTGAGAAGATGTTTGATATCAGATTCTAAATATCGTGGGGCATTAGGCAGTCTGTATATAGAAATGATGGTTCCCGCCTTCTATAGTAAGATTAATTCCTATTGCTTCAATTTGTTTTGTCTGTATTTTAGGAAGCGGAGTAATATTTAAACTATTATGTATAAGCGTAGCAACACCCCCACTAGTGTCACTATTATCGTTTCGATACGTATGATAATTCCTAATTTTAAGAGGTGTTATTCAGTTTTGTTTCGGAGAGACAAGCTATGTGTATATTATGTTCAATTAGGAAATGGTTTAGTTCTAATATTTTGTTTCTCACCGAATTTGCATTCCAACTAACAATTTTGATAACATTATTTACGTTGGACATTAAACAAATTTAAAAATAGTAAATAATTTGGTTAACGAGAGTAACATGTATAATATCGAGATATAAACAATACGTATGAAACGTTAAAAATTTGATATGGTATTTTTTTTGATCCAAGAAAATACAATCGAACTTTGTACTCATAGTAAATATATTCTTTATAAGAATGTTTCAGTAATGCATTCTATAATAGTTGTTAAGATATTATATCTGAAGCTCGGTTGGATTTTAATTTAATTATTACCGTTTTAATACATAATAGTATTTTACTTATAGTATTCCCGTTAAAAAATGAAAGCAGCTGCATTAAATCATTATTCGTGTCTTCTTTCTGATTTTTAGAAAGTTTTCCAGTTGCTGCTTGAGCATACGTAAATAATGATTCATTTTTGTTCTTACTATTATTATTTGTAATATTAATACTACTACTACTACTACTAGCGTTATTGTTATTATTGCTTATGTAAGTTGTATTGATGTTAGTATACCGTTGTTAAAATTATTATTACTATGTCGGTGCACATTTTTTTGGTTTTCGAAATAAATTCTGTAACACGCATAAATGTAGGACAATCTTTAGAATTTGCTGTATGGCTTCCCATACAGTTTACACATTTTACGACGTTCTTTGCGGTACATACTTTAAAAGAGTGAGACCCACTACACTTTAAACATTTTTCAGTTTTAAAGCAATTATAGGATACATGACCAAATTCTAATTAAAACATTGGATGGTAGGATTTTTTTCTATCTTTCCAACGTTATTAAACGATAGCAGATTACTTTAATGTTTAAAATTTCTCCTTTAAACTAGTGTTAGCCGGAAATATTACCGTGTATACAGCTAAGTAAGTCACCTGATTATTTTCTAAATTCTTTTTCACGAATTGTTCTATATTTTCTATTTTAATTTTTTGATCGATGTCTTCTTTAATTTCTTCTACAGTTATGTTGGTAGGTAATCCTTTAAGTATCATTTTTATTGGTTTACGAGTTTTTGGTGTATGAGTGTAATGCTCGATATTTTTAACTTGTAAAATTTTTAATACTTTAATCACCGATATTACTGGTATATAGAATATAATTATTTCGTTTTGTCTTTACTTTTACGTTATATTGTAAATGATTGTTAATTTGTGATATAAAAGTATTCTGGTTTTCCTGTAGTGGGCCTCGTAATATAATCGGGGGTATTTTACACTGTTTATCCTTAATATTATTTGTTACGTTAAATATAGTTTTGTTTGTTTTATTTTTATCTGTGTGTATAACGTCGTGTACTATATTAGTTAAGTTACTTGATTCTTCATTTGACACATCGATATGTTGTAACGGAGTAAACCGGTTTTTCGTTTGTATGGTTTCTTCGCTGATTCTTTTCCGTTTCGTTAAGCTTCCGCTATTGTGCTGCGATGCAGATGACCAAGGCGCACATCGGATAATGAGTCTTCGTCGCTGCTATCTGAAAAATTCCCGTTTTCAGAAAGCGCGTACTTATTTCTGTTGGGTTGCTGTACGTCGAAATGTTGTGAGGAGGAAGGTATAGCATGTTCCTCTCCACCAGTCTCCATCTGTATGTTTACGTCTGCGCTATCACCGTTTGAGCATGACGCAGCAGTCGTTAAGCCTATTGATGGCGGGGGAGTACGAGCTGCACGCATCGGGGCTACGTGAGCCGTTAACAGTATAGAAATAATAAAAACCGAACGCAGAGACAAAAGATAACACCGATCATGAGTTTTGAATATATGTGTACATGTGTTGGAAATGTTGGCACTCGATGCGCCCTGCGTTTACGGGTGACCGTGTATGTATATATAGCGATCGTATGTATACACGTGTATTTGGTTCAATGTGGGTGCGTGTATGCACAAAGACGAAAGAGTTTATTTGTGAGTGTATACGGGCATGCGATTAGGAGTGAACTATACGTTTAGGTGCGATTAAATTGTAGATAAGTATTTAAGTATGTATGCATATACATGCTTTGATATATATATATACGTATATTTATTTATAAATTTACATTTGCAACTATTTATTGAACGTGTATCGATATCAATATTGGTGGTTGGAAGATATTTCAGCATCATTTGTACATAGATTAATATAGACCGCTGTTCGCGCAACCTATGCGCATTAACGGAAGTTAAGCGTAGTAAAATTTTTGTTTCATTTCATGTGTAGTAACAAATATATTTGATTTTATTATTATTATTATTATTACTAGTGTTCTACACTAATGACTAATTTGAATTTATATCTAATTTAGCTCGCTACTCGTGCAAACGATGAGCTCTTGCGAGCATTGTATATCTAAATGTTTACTTTTGTAACTTTATTTCGTTGTTTGTAACATTGGAATTGTCTTAATAATGTGAAATCAAAATTTGAATTTGATACTTAATATTATTATTATTATTATTATTATTATTATTATTATTATCATTATTATCGTTTGTTTTCAGTGAGTAGATATAAGATGCTCGCTTCGGTACCGCTTGTATTATATATAACCAGCAGTTTCGGTTTGTTAGCGTTCAGTGAATATCGGTTATAATCAGTTCGGTTGGTCGGGATTTTATTTTGTCAAACGTGGTTTTATTATACCCCATTATACCTCAATTATTACGAATAAGCGTTCGCGTGTGTTATAAATTTTTTGTTTGTTTTTTTTTTAAAAGGATATATTTTTTAATTTTTAAATTTCGGGTAATTCGTTTTGTATTTGTATAGACGTTAAATAAAAGCACGTACGATAATATATGTCATTTGCGTCACGTTTGTTATTATTAATCTAAATTAACACGCCGTATAAGGCCAGAGGCACGAGGGAGGAGGAATTTGAATGAAGGAGTAGAAACGCGACATGCGTAAGAACGTGATTAGGTTAATTAGTGAGGAGTATTAATCTTAAGAGAAGAGGAAACGAGGAGGAACGGTGGAGAGACAATCTGAGTGAATACAAAAAAGTCTGTCGATAGAAAGCCTGACGCTACACACGGTGCACTGAGGAGCCGGAATTCTATCAATCAGGTATGAACTGGCGAGTCTTGTATGACCTAGTCGCAGTCTGCTGAGGGTAACGTCATCTCTGCGATCTGGAAGCAAAATCTTCCGAGGTAAAACGGAATTCTCGAATTAGCGAAGCTTATTTAACGAGGTCGACTGCCACTTGTGTCACGTTTATATATGTTATATATACGATCACAGCGCGTTACATTTACGTTCACGAACGCTGGAATGAATGACGGAACAGAGGAAGTCGAGGAAATATACGAGGTGATCGCTGTATGTACCCAAGCAACGAATTCATCGAAATTATACGAAATTAGACACGAAGAGGTGAAATATGTTATGTGTATGTACACGGTCGTATGCATATATATGTGCGCGCGCGTTTATGTACATATATATATATCATCATCATCATTATCATTCATTCCTCAATCTTATATTAAGATTGGGGGACAGTTAAGTTATCTTTCAAAATTCTCTGGAAATCGCCATTTTCTTCACATTTCCAAGCCATGTTGCTTTTATATCTT
Organism: Coronaproctus castanopsis; assembly: GCA_032883995.1. Classification (NCBI taxonomy): domain Eukaryota; kingdom Metazoa; phylum Arthropoda; class Insecta; order Hemiptera; family Monophlebidae; genus Coronaproctus; species Coronaproctus castanopsis. The sequence goes on from CM065054.1 coordinate 94,868,583, forward strand.
TTTGTATCTGTGTAATATAATTCTGCCATATATATATATAAAACTGGTAGTGTCTGTCTGTAATTAGTGAATATTTTAATTATAATTACTTTGTCACACATAAACAGAAAATCTATTCTTGAAAATTTTTGTCTGTCTGTTCCGATTCAACTGAAAAACTATTGAAGCAATAATGATGGAATTCACACAGCTTATAGCCTATATTATCGGATTTGTTCTAATCTGTTTTTCACATTAAGATTTCGTAAATAGGACCGAAATTACAATAATTTAAAGTTTTTAGGAGACAGCGATATCTCTGTCAAATTGTTTAAAGTTTAACAGGCGTTCGGATGTACCTCCACTACCAACACCTGTCTTTCAAACCACGTTTTCCTCTTCTAATGTACCTCCACTACTCACACCCACTATTCAAACCACGTTTTTTTGCGTTAGGTGCGTTGACGAAATAACGGACGGATATATATATATATACATATACATATATATATATATGTATATATATATATATATATATATATATATATATATATATATATATATATATATATATATATATATATATTCTTAAAAGAAAGAAACAGCGATACTGTATTTAAAAAAATAATTACACAATATATATATATATATATATATATATATATATATATATATATACATATGATGATGAATTGTCGTTATATCCCATAGGACGTCGTGATCATGATACTAAGACTATCTTATTCGTGATTTTTTCTGTCCACGATATTCTTAAAAAGCCTCCGCCAACACCATAGCTAAAAGCTTGTATTTTCTTTCCTTCTTTTCTATTGATAGTCCAAGAATCGCAACCATATGTGAAAATAGAGAAAATTAACGACTTCATTGTTCGAATTTTAGTGGCCGTCGATAAATATGAATCTTTCCATACTTCAGTTAACCTATGAACTATATTAATTCTTTTAATTTCTTTTATACAGTAGCCGTCGTTGGATATTAAAGAACCTAAATATATGAAATATTTCACTACTTGGAATCCATTTATATCTGAATAAACTTCTGCCTCCTTATTAATAATCATAATTTTTGTTTTTTGAATGTTTATTTGAAGCCCCGAAGGTATTACTCACGGTTTGCAATTTGACCAGCAATGATGTTAGACTATCTTCTGAAGTTGTTATTAGCACTGTGTCATCAGAATATCTCGAATTGGAAATTCGTTTTCCTCCAATAGGAAAACCTTCATCGCAGTCAATCAGAACCTTCCTCATAATAAGTTCACCATAAGCATTAAATAATAATTGAGATAATTCCTTGTCTTACTTCACATTTTATATTAAACGGTTTGGACCATATACCATTGTCTATATTTACGCTTTACTGTCCTTATAAAGGCTCTCTATAAGGAATATTAAATGTTCTGGGCTCCAAGATTGTGTAGGCATTCCCATAATTTATTAGATTTAACACAATCAAAGGCTTTGGCATAATCAATGAAAGCATCTTGCTTTCATACATACATACATATATATATATATATATATATATATATATATGTATGTATATATATATATATATATATATGTTTTTTTTTAATACAAAATGTACAGCTCTTTTCCATCATATTGTACACTTAAGCGCACAGAGATTTTTTGTGTTCTGCGGACAAATATCTGATCAAGATGTGAATTATAGTTTCCTCTTCTTCGCTTTTTCACAATACAAAAATAAATGGTTCGTAAAATTTAAGTATTCATTTCTCTCGTTATTCTCGAACAAGTTTATTTGATTACACTGTTAACTCACTACAAAAGCTTAACATATAGTTTGTGGATCGTTTATAAATTCAGAGCGACACAAATTACATCTATTGGTGTAAGATACGTCTTGTTATCTATTAAAAACATCACCCCCTACCCATTAGTACGTCTGCGCTTTAATAATGCGTATTATATTTAATATAAACGATCGCACTTGTTGACTGTCTAAAGTTTTACACATTGTAACATCATGACAAACCTCGAAATATTTTTTTATTTTGGTATTACTCACTTTTATTAAAATAAATAAAATTAATATTGTCTCCTCTTCACCCAGTCGATAAGAGACGACCGATAAATAAACGGATTGTTAATTAAAATTAAGACCGATCTGCTATCATCGCGTACTTATATTGTTCGACGTTGAATTTTGTACTTATCTTTCGGATACTTTGAAGCGTATAACTTACATGCTACCTCACTACTCGTAGGCTAGATAATGATCGATGCATGCTTGAAATCTTGACATCGTTAAACGCAGGACATTTATCCTAGCAGATTACGTGTACTGATTATGGAACCATCATTGGTAGGAAGGGTGTCCCGGCACCATCTTCTTTTTAATCTTCTCCAAGGATTGTCCGGTAACGTGTGTCTGGACATCCGAAATATATTCAGATTATCGCTTAGGCGAAGTATGTCGAAAAATCTTTGATATTGTTGAACGTCCACATCTTCAACAAATGGAATATCAAGATCCGGGCGAAGAGTGTGGTTCGAGATATATCGAGAAGGCGCTGCCATCGTATGAAAGTATTTTTTATTGCTTTCTTTGATTAGTGCTAGATTACTTGCTTTAGTATTGTTGTATAGTTCTATACCGTGCCTCCCGAATGCAGATATAATCGTGAGGTATATTCGCCTATTAAAATCTAGACTTAAACTGTATCTTTTTCCAATTTACAAAGAAAGCAAGTTGGCTCGTACCAAGTATCGACTTTTTGTTTTTCGTCTCGAAATACCAATCAGTAGCAATAAGTAACCTAATCGTCTTATTTTGGAATCGTGGAATTTTATTTATACGGATATTTTTGGTGCGATCCCACAACACCGGATTATAGTCCACACAAAACATTCTTTTTATAAATTAAAAGCTTATTTTCGAGTGAAATACCGGAATGTGCCACGTAACCAGTACAGCTGCTTCAATTTTATGTCGAAATGTTTTCTTTTCTGTTCGACATGTCTGTTCCGTGTTAATTTTCTCTCAATATGTATACTCAGATACTTAACGTAACTCTGTTCGGAGATGAATTCGCTATTCAATGTAGTGAATGGACAGGTTAAGTATCGTAAAGTAAATGTGACCTGCGACTTTCGTTAATTGCGATACGCCCACGTCTCAAACAGCTTTCGATTTTTGTGAGAGACCGCTGCAGAGTTTCGTGGACTAGGTTTCGCTCTTACAGCTAAAATGGTTGCATTGTCTGCAAATGTGGTAGTTATAACAATTTTTATGAGTAATGGGATTTTACCCATGTGCTTACTATTTATTTGTACATGTCGAGATATACGAGAGTACGTAACGCGTATAATAAAATAAAAATAACGATAATGTTGAATCGTTTATTGGATGAAACAGTATTCAAAAAAATGTACACGTTTTCAAATTAAATATTGAATATAGGTGATAATAGTTACATATATATATATATATATATATATATATATATATATATATATATATATATAATAAAATGTGTAGTGTGTGTTTGTGTGCATATATAAAAGTGTAAAACAACATGGTTAAACGTGAGAAAATATTACAAGGGGAAATTTAAAAAATAACAAAAATTATAATTAATAAAAAGAAAAATACAAGAAATTAATTAATAAGAAAACGAATTGATAGGTTAATTAACGATTTCTCGCGCATTTATTCATACATCTATACACACGTTACATTACATAGGTTATGTGTGTATAAATACGCATGTATTATTCGTTCCGAGGTTGCATGTATCTTCTATGTGGTCTGATAATTTTTCAATTTCAAATACATAGATACATGCGTACCTGTATATATATATATATATATATATATATATATATATATATATATATATATATATATATATATATATATATATATATATTACAAACTACTTCGCTGATATAACGATATAATGTCGAGGATACTGCTATAACCGCCTGTGATTAATGTTACTATAGCTACTATCATGATAAGCGTGTTTTTAATATATATCCAAATTGAAACTCTTTCTTCCCAATAGGTGATGATCTCAATGAAGGCTGGAATCCATAATCCCAACAAAGAAAAACAAATGGATCCGATCAGACCAATAAACGGTGCTAAATCCGGAACAAGTATCGCGAAGCATCCTGTAAATTTAAATGGGAACTTTAGAATCAACTAAAAAATAATATATATATATATATATATATATATATATAATCGAGAAATCTTTGCAGCAGGTTTTTTCAAATTTTCCTGTATATTATCATCGTTGCTTTTATACCTTGTTATTGTTATTATTATTGTATTAGAGCTACTAAGGGTGGTAATTCGGTGTACTTAGTATACAATGTGTTGTATTTCATGTTTACAATTTATATAAATGATATTTCTTCTATCTTAAAAAAAAATAAAATAAATTGAAGTATAATATAATTTCGAGGTACGTGATGAGCAGCTGATTACAAGCATTAGGTTGAGTAGATGTCTTTAGGCACAATATAATGTATGCAGCGAAGACACGGATATTCAAAAATATCGACAAGCAAAAAGTAGCGACAGTTTTGTAATATGGTGTTGGAGACGACTACCGGCAATTGAGACGACTATGACCGAAATTAGCGATTTTTTTTTTCAAAAATTCATTTTGATAAAAATGACCGGTGTTGAAAAAATTATTTTTCGGAAACTGCAAATTGTTAGAGAAAATCAACATTTTGAAAAACTAGATCTTACTGTAAATTTCAATTTATCAGTCATTCGGGTAATGTGCCACTCCTATTTTTCCCTTTAATTCTACTTCTAACTAGCCGAAACAAACCTCCGATTCTAACCTAATCTAGCTGGGGTATTTTGCTATTCTGGGTTTTTCCTTTATTCATACTTCTAGTCTAAATAAACTTAACCGAGTATAAAACCCAACCCATCAAGTCGAAACTGTCAACATTACCGCTACAATGGCGAAATTTCGCTATATTTCACGTTTGTAAACATACAAATAAGTAAAATTTGAAAAGGATGTAATTAATTTTAAAATTGTTTTTTAACGAAATGTAACACTCGGTAAGTATATATTTAGCTATTTAAAGGTAACTTTTTAATAGTTTTCATGAAATAAAATACGAGTATACGTACATCCGAGCTGAAATTCAGCCTTTACTTGTAATTCTGTACACAGCAGAACGTACAAACCATTCGGTATTTAAAAGAAACCGGTTATTACATGAAGATTGTCAACGATTGTCACAATTAGTGCTGAAATTCTTCGGACACATAATAAGAAAAATATTTTTGTCCCGACAATACCCGAAACATCGAATTTTTGTAAATAATTAATAGTGACGTGGTATTTTGGAAAAGAGTGTAAATACGTAAAAACCAACGGTAATATATGTATGTGGGGTTTAGCTACTTAAAAAAAAAAACCATTTAACTAAATATAACATATTTTCCAGGCAGGGCCAGAATTATTCGGAGATTGATTTAAAACGAAGCTTGTTGTGCTTAAAGTATTGATTGAAAATTGCGTTTATTTGTACTTTGACCGTTATCATTTATTTATTTAGCCTATATCAGTGGAAATATTATAAAGCAATCGCGCAAAAATGTTGTAAATAAAAAAAATCGGGACAATAATAAAAAAAAGATTATTAATAACTTGGTTTTTACCAGTTCCAATAATCATAAATCCTCGCATCGTGTAATAACTGAAATTTTCGTATTGTAAATTTACACGATGCTTCAAATGATTCCATACGATTTCTGACGGTACGCAAAATTGTAATCCGTACGTAAATAGTAAAGATAGCGCTACTAATATTTTAACCAATTCCGAAAATCTGCAACGTAAAAATTAATTCTTTCTCCGAATACATAGAGTTAATACTTTTTTTTTTTGCATTCAATCTGTATTTATAACAATAAGCAGCAGTGAAGACATGTTATTATCAGAACTCGGAAAGAGGATAGCTTCCCAATGGGTACTGATCCTACTTATTAATGATAACGTTTACATTACATTAATCTACAATTATACGATTATTAATAATCAGGATGGATGTTGAAGCTGGAAAGATTGAATCTGTGAATTCGATTGAATTTTACACAATCTGTCAGCAGGTTCTTTGCTAATATATTTTCGTGATGGTTAAGTTTTTCTTGCACTTGAGGCTGCGGATCTCTTCTTTAACAGAAATTGTCTTCAAGTTCTTCGAGATGTTATTTTATATAAACCAGGGTGCGTTAACAACCCTACAACGGCGAAATTGTCGAGGCAGAGCACATTCCAAAATATACTAAGAAAAATTTTTTTTACTACTTACGTTTTTTTTTTTTTTTTATTTACTTGTAGTCGGTCTCCTCCTGTTAAAGAATTTTCATCTATATAGGAAAAATGTTCTACAACAATTACGGGTACATCAGAGGTTATTATTCTTTTGAAATATAATTTTTTTGTCGGTAATTAGTTAAGTAGGACGTGTTTATTAAAAGTTTTTTGTTATACAGGAGAGTGACAGCTAATTAGTGATACCTCCTGGGAAAACCGATAGACGTTGCCTTCCTCCGTCGTTTTTTTTTTTTTTTTGTTGAGTTGGTTAGACGTCTTTTTTTTTTCATAATAAATTCTTGTTCCTGGTGGAATTGTCGTGCAAGAATAACCGTTATACCAAGGGTATATACATACATTATTTATTTATTATTAATTGGAAGTATAAATTATATATATATATACGTATGTATAATATTAAATTATAAAAAAAAACAAAAAATGAGTTAAAATCATTAAATAAAAATTCACACAGCTTTCTAGCAGTTAAACCATTATCATGTGGGAATAAAATAAAATATAAAAAAATATAAATACGCACAATATAAAAATATAAAATGTGAAAAATACTAATTTGGATGTACAATTTGCAGGAAAAAAAAATATATATTAAGTAAAAAATTGATGCACATGTATATAGAAAAACTAAATACATTAACAGGATTCACAATAATATTTAAAGAACATTTAAATTTATACAAACGATGAAAAATAATTATTTATAAAACGTTGGAAAGAATTATAACTCAAAATCAAAAATATCAATCAAAATTATTAAAGTTTACATGTAGAAAAACATTATAAAAAAGAAGACTACTAGAAAAAATTGAAATAACAAAAGAAAGAGATAAAAATAATTTATTAAATTCAATGATATATATATATATTCTTTTAATGAATAATTAGTTCTCAGAAGTATATTATAAAATTCAATAATTTTTATATTAGACAGAAGTTCTTATTTATTTTTATTTTTCTGTGTTATTGTGTTATGTTTATGTACAAATTATAAATTGCTGATTATAGATTTTGTTCTTTACCACATTCGCTCTCAGATTATTTTATAAATACTTTCTTTTTTTTTTATTTTGTTATTTTTGTAAATTGTGTATTTAAATTAGTGTTTTTTATATTTTCATGTTGTACATGTTTATATATTTTCATATTTTACTCTTATATTAGCTTAACCACTGAAAATTTTTTTGAATTTTTATTTATAAAACAATTTAGTAATTTTAGCCAACTTTCCGTTGTACATTTTTTAAAAATCATTATATTTGACACTTTTAAGTTAAATTAAATTAGAACTTACGAATCATTTGGTAAATTGAAAGTTACACTGCTTTTAATGTTGTCTCCCCATTTAATGTAACCGACAGATCCTACCGTAGCGAACAACGTTACAACGAGGGTCATAGCGATGTTCAGAACGCCGAAAGTTCCTAAGAAATGTTCCGGGTTCTTCATCGAGTTTTCAATTGGAAGTACCTATATAGAAGTTCGTAAATTCAGTTAATAAATTGTAAGTATAAATCATTAATTATATTTGAAAGATCTAAGAACTTTTTTTTAGCAATAATGCCGTTTTTATCAATTAAATAATAATAACAAATAATAATAAGAATAAAACAGCATAAATCTAATTTACACCGTGCGGCAATCAATAACTATAACACATCTGTTTCCAACTTGAAATGCTTGTCGACTGATCATTTATATTAAATGGAGAATGGTGTGGTAAAATACGATAATAATTTAAAACGATTATGATTATCCAACTAATCCATTTACAATCTGATAATCTAAATATTAAAATTAAATATAATTGACAATGTGCTCCTTAAAACTAATTCATCATCGAATGTTGTTAGTTCGTACGGTTAATAAATCATTTTTATTTCTAATTTTTCTTATAAGTTTGAATGTTATTTTAATTTAGGTTTAAATTGTTTGCTAGTTCCTTCTTTTAAAAATCGAGGCAATTTAATTTATAAACATCAAAATTTTTAGGTGCATTTTAATTGTAGAACATTCTTAGAGTTATCATCGGTATAATCTTTTAATTTTACACGAGTTATAATTATGTCGGAATTTATTTATTAGATGATTTGCAAAAGTTTCAATCTTTCGCCTGGCGAGTTGTATTTCTGAGAAGTGTGTGACAGTGTTATGTTTGCAACATTAAATTTCGTGAAAATTATTTTAGTAGTGTAAACATATATATAACGGTAGATAATTTACTGTATAACTTTTTCAATTTGCTTAATAGAGATAAATAATGATAATGATCTGTGATAAATCCATTAGATTACTAGTAAACTGTACAAACACGCAGCTCATAGAAATATACCAAAATTTTTGAAAAAGAAAATTACGAATTTAAGGATAAGTTTAAATTTAAAAATAATGTACAATTACCGGAGATGGTTTAAAATAAATAAAACTAAATAGGACACGATATACTAATATAATTAAAAGTAGTTAATATGCGTAACATACTTAAGAATAAAAACAATAATTCTAATAAGGGTAAAAGTCATTTTATTTATATATATATATATATATATATATATATATATATATATATATATATATATATATATATATATATTATAAACAGTTTTAAATTAAATTTATTTTAGGTTTACAACTATTACAGACAAAATTGTAATTGTCGTCGTCACCGATGATTTTAGTTAATATCTAATTAGAAAATGAAATAAAATAAATCGTAAATTTAAAAATAAACTAACATTATGAAAGAGAGCTGCGTGGATAATATTGTAAAAATATGTAACAACAATGATAATAAACACGAGTTTAATAATTTTCTGCCAGAATTAACTACAATAAAAACACAATTTACTTTAGAAATAGGAGGAAAATAATAATGATGATATCATATATCTCTTGTGGTCTGCGAATGGAGCTAGTAAATTAGGCACGGATAATGTAGTTGCTATCCTACCTGCTAGTTCATTTCCAGCAATTCTAGTATGTGCTGGGACCTAGAAGAATCTAATTATATATATATATATATATATATATATATATATATATATATATATATATATATATATATGAATTATATAACTTTTAATTATTTTTATAATTGTTTTTAATTATATAATGAATATTTCAACATTGGTGTTTCCTAAGAGTACTTCTATCTGTGGTTCGTAGTAGGAAAGATTGTAAACCATATAAATTATTTTAAATTTGTTTGGCGCATTTGACAAACGATTATTTTGAAGAAAAAAAAAAAACGTGCGGGATAGTTAAAGAAAATTAAGGAATGACGCAGTCTCAAGTATTTTTAATTTTTCGAAACACTTGTGTGAAATACAATATTCATCCATTTGAAATTAATGATATCCATCGTAACAATAATATTTTACGTATAAAAATAAAAATAATAATTTAAAAAAGGAAATTATTAACAAAATTAAAATTAAAAAGAAAAATAATTTATCAGACAAATTAATAACATTCGACGATGAGTTAGACAAGACAAGAACATTTAATTTATACGAACATTATTTCGCAAAACGTTTCGCTATAAAATATAAATAATGAAAAATAATCGTTAAATGTCTGTATCTAAAACTTTTCGGTGATTAAGCCATTATACAATTTATAAGAAACATAAAAGGAAAAACCTTAAAATCTAAAAAATACTTAATTTCGATGTATGAGTGATAAACAACATCTCACGTTCGTTATCAGATTATTTTATAAACGACTATTTATTCACTTTGCTATTTTTTGTAATATTGTATGTCTAAATTAAGTACTTTTACATTTAATTTTTTTCCTTTTATATTTTTATAAATTGTATATATTTTTTTTATGTTCACTTGATAATGGCTTAATTGCTGAAAAGCTGTATGGTCTTTTATATATAAAAATTTAGGTATTTAACTGCTTTTTTGTGTTGTTGTTTATTTTTAAAAATCGACAAATTCCATACTGTTCAAAACTAGAAAATAACCTTAGTAATACAAGTTGCTTAATTTTTTTGTATTCTTATTGTGAATACTTTATTTGATTAATTATTATGTAAGTTATTTATAATTTTAACACGACGTTACCGCTAAGAAGGTTAGTTAAAGATTGATCAATAATCAGAGGTTTTTACTCATAAATTCTTCGTTTTTTAAAATAATAATAATTAATGGAAGGTTTTTTTACTCTTAATTTCATTAAAAAATCAAATCATTTATTTATTTATATCCACGTGAATGTAACAGTATGTTTCATGTATGCGTAAATTTAGCGCAACGGATACATGCCTAGCTGTGAGCATAAATGCGCGTCGGCTAGGTTATAATATAATATCCTGAGTGCACTGTGTAGTGTCCTGCTTTGCGTCTCCCATATCCTCATTGACTGTCCTTTTTATTCCTCACTCAGATTGTCCCTCAACCTTCTCGCCTCACTTCCTCATCTCTTCAAAGATGAATACTCTTCTTTAACTAAGCGCATATCTCGTCTCTACACCTTGATTCCTCCTACTCCGTGCCTCTAGCCATAGTGAATTTAGATTAATAATAATCTTCTTAAGTATTAAATATACGTCCGTGTTTACTATAAACCTTAATTATTTATACTACGTTAATTCGTATTTATGTACACACTTAGATAGTATGATATTTATTTGACAAGTATTTTTAAGAAAATAGCACTATTAAAACCCGCCTTAAGTGTGCAGGAGAAAAGTACAATATTATTATTATTATTATTATTATTATCGTGATATTAATGATATAGTAATAGGGGAAATAAATAAAATCGTAACTTGATTAATTTGTCGAATTTTAATTCATCGATCACCATTATTAAATGCCGTCTCCATATCGGAGGAAGACGATTACTTACCGATACATATTTTCTTGTACAGGGTAAGTAGCGTACAAGGCAATCATAATATGGCGCTAGCGTAGATAGACATGAGAGAACTAATTGTAATCGCTTTGTTGTCAAGACACAGTGCAGCTCCGCATGTTTTTGTAGCGTACTATATATTATTACTAGCGCTCATATGTCGCGTGTTGCCATTGCCTTTCGCTCGATAATAATGTTAGGATTATTTATATTTTTACGGACGAAAATTAGACGGTACTTACAGTTCCGATACCTTCCATTGCGAATACTACGGTCGAAAAAAATAACGGCAATCCGTCGACGGTTTTGAAGACGATATTTCTACTCGTTATCGGCGGCATGTCTTCAATCGCGTAAAAAAACGTCGCTACTAAGCCTAATAAGATAAACAACGAACCGGTCGCCGTAATCGGCACTAGAAACGTTAACTGCCTCCAAATACTGAGCGGTAATAGAGGAATCATCAACAAAACTAAATACCATCGTATGTTCAAATCGATATTTAAATGATGATCAATAACCTGCGTCATAAATTAACAATATATCAATTTCTTTAACGCCATATTATGAATTTTAAACCATTTCGATAGGTATCTACGTTATTTTTTTATTTTGGAATATCCGGACAAAATAACTGGAGCATGTTTAAAATTATATATATATATATATATATATATATATATATATATATATATATATATTTATATATATACTTATATATACACTAAAAAAGTAGTTAAAATCATCACTACATTTAATATGTTAAAAGATCATAGAAAACTTTTCGGATATTAATCAAACAACTGAAATAAAATAAAAATAAACTACAACAACGACAAACGTATATATTTACGATGTGTAAAACATAATAAACTCAGAAAGGAAATAATTGTAATCGAAACAAAATGTAAGAAATTACTCAATCTAGATACACAATGTTACACCGATAGCTCTGAATAAAGATTATGCTCTGATTAAATGATCTGTTGTACCGATAAACTAACCCGATGCGATGGATGTATTAGACAACACGCATTCAACTAATCAGCGTGTACCTAATAATCTTATACATAACCGTACAATCACTTACTTCGCATTCATCGTCTAATATAAAGGTAATTAAATCTATAATATATACTTCTTAAAACTAATAACGAGGTATTTCCTTTTCGCATCTCGCTGCATAATTCCATTACTATTTCGTATCCTTCCATTGTCATATCTGGCCTTGTCTATTATCGTTACTTTAATATTTTCCGTCCCATCGATGAGTTGAATTATTCGTGTTTTTTTTCTTTTCTTTTTCTTTAAACGAAGTTGATAATCTTTAGGCCTCTCCTATCGTTGTTACGTGACTTCGCGCATTGCGCACTCGGTATATACATTGAGCGAGTCGAAACTATTTAGTACCGACGCGTGCTAAAAATTTCGCGGATACTAAAAATTACTAACGAAAAAGTTCTTAATAGAATGCAATTGAAGCACCCCGGAATTATTAAATTTCATTAAAGAAAATACGATATTTGAGCCACATCATAAGAGGCATGAATACGAAATTCCGCTGCGTCTCATTATGGAAGGAAAACTCTCCGGCCAAAGATTAAAAGATCGTCCTCAAAACTCGTGGTCAACGGATTTTCATCGTTGTTTCTACCATTCGCCTGTTGAAATGTTCAGTTCGTCAAGAAAATACGTCGCCATGTTGATCGCCAACTTTCGTGATGAAGACGGCCAATAAAGAAGAAGAAAAAACATACTGCGTCAATAATACGGTTTTAACTATTATCGTCTTTACTTCGCTTTTATATAATAACGATCGTAAATGATTAAATCCGAAAAACTGAGAAGAATATTTGCTGTTGAACAAGCGTCAGTTTTTATTAACAGCGTTTCGGAAATGCGACATTCAAAAACATGTATAGGACTGCTGTCAAAAGTGCGCATGAATGTATAAATAGCTATAATGGAATCATTTTGAACGATTTCGTGAACTTGAAAGCCCGAACGAAATAGAATCTAGCTCAACAACAAAAACAATAGATTGTTGAAATGAATTATACAATGATAGGTAATGACTAAAAACGAACGATCGAGCTAAAGTCAACCACGACGTAAAATGGCTAGCTGGGAAACAACCATAACGGATATAGAAAGAAGCATTAGTTCATCGTGAGACGTACGTAACTAACAAGGTTCTTAAAATTAAAGTACCTTATACCTTAACAGTTAACTTAAATGGTGTCACTAAATCTGGAAAATTAAAGAAACAAATGTTAGGCGAAAACCTACAAGAAAATAACTAAAATATGATTAAATATATATATATATATATATATATATATATATATAAGGTATATATGCAAAAAATACACATACGCGCGCACATGTACACACGTCATATTAACTATATATACGAAATAAATAATTGATATAGACAATGGATATTAAATGAGTAATTTGTATTCCTAAATCTGCCGTAAAACTTTTTTTAGAAATTCACTAATGTAAGAAAGCAGGTATAAAGTGTTTAATTTCGAGTGCATATCATTAATTTCTTTTTATATCTGCGACTATTTAGTGTAACTCTACAACAATGATTATATTATAGGTGTCCTAAACTTTTAAGGGAAATCATCATATAGCGCCGGATCTATATATATATATATATATATATATATATATATATATATATATATATATATATATATATATATATATATATATATATATATATACATGATATAAAACGAATATATCTCGTGTTAGTGAATTTAACTATTTCAGTCACACGGTATAACTTCCATACGAAATTATTGATTTTAATGAATGGAAATTAATATTTTGCCTACAACAATATTGTTTTTTTTACATAAATACGCATAATGTTTTACGTGTTTTATTACTATTTTTGGAATTTAAACATTCTGTGTCAATAAAATATCGCTTATTACGAAAGTAGACAATTTGTTTTTAACATTAAAAGTTATAATATGGTACTCTGTAACTCAAACGTTTAAAAAAAATAATAGACTACGCTAGTAGTTAAACTATTCATTCGCCATCTGAAGGCAATTTATCAAAATCGTTAATTTAATAAATCAACCGACAGATAGCGGTGTAATATTAATTTCGCGACGTAGGACTATTTTTTTTTGCCTTATATTTTTATTTGTTTCGTGTTTTTCTTTTTGTAAACCGCGTTAATTTTTTCTCTTTATGAGCAACGAAACGTGACAAAGGCAAAAAAAGAAAAAAAATTAAAAATGAACACTACGCCGAAAAAATTTAAAAATCAACAACCGTGAAAAAGCTTAGAATATCTTACTTGTTTGAAAGACAACGAAATAAACAGGAGATATACGGTACTTCCGAAGTAATACGTGCAAAATAAGGCCAGAGTTACAAATTCCCTGTAACATAAATGTGTAAAAATAACGATTACTCGAATTTTAATTACGCGCAACGTAGATATGTAAAACTAATTTAATTTAAAAATAAATTAACGCCTGGTTTCGTCGTTACATTTGTTGGAACTAGACGTGAAGCATACATTATTATTATTAAATTAAATTAACGTGTCGTGTACAGCAGCTAAGGCTAGAGACACGGTAGTAAAAGAGGATTAGATTAAGGAATAGACCGCACCGGTATAGGAAGATAATTAGATTCGACAATGAAACATGGTCATCTTTTGAAGCGAAGGAGAAAGATTAACAGACGCTCTAAGCGAGGAGTATGAGGGACAGGTCAACACTATAATATGGGAAATGGAGAGGATAATCACACAGTGGATCCAAAGTTTTATTAATGAGATACGCGTGAGTGAGACGCGTACGGCCCAGGCGTAATCTGGAAATCGTAACTTAATTAATTCGTCGAATTTTAATTCATCATTCATCATTAAATGCTGTCTCCGTTTCGGAGGTAGGCGACTACTTACCTATACATAGTTTGTTGTACAATGTAAATAGCTTACAAGACGATCATAATATGGCGTTAACGTAATTAGACACACAAACCTGGGAGAACTGATTGTAATCGTTTTGTTGTCACGGCACAATGCAGTCTCGCATGTTTTTGTAGTGTACTATATTGTTGCGCGCGGTGGTTTGCCGTTGCCTTCCACTCGATAATTATATTTGAATTATTTATATTTTTATTTTCTCATGATAATTTTTGCGTCGTCGATCGTGTTCGAACTCGGTATCTTACGCATGGAAGTACGTGTTTTAGCCACCAGTCGGATATTCCGACGAACGACTTTTTTCATCGTTACTTTTTGAAGTTTACTTAGTATTGTATTAAAACGGAAATAAATTTGATTTGACTTGATTATTATTCTTACTAATTTAACAAAGGGAAAAGCGGTTATTGTCGAATATCCGGCGCGTTCAATATTATAAATTATAACAACTTTTCTACTTTCTATATTCTAAAAATAAAAAAAATCGGGGAATCTGTTGAAATAAAATAAAAAAAAAAAAAAAATTGAACCAGTTTTTCGTTTTAAACTTTTCCCAAAGCTTCAAGGTTGTCGTTACATTTGTAATAAAAACAACTCGCGCGTTGAAGTTGTCGCGTACTATAATAAAAAAAAAACCCAGACAACTTGCTAAGAATATTAGCGCATTGTTATGTACAACAAACAGTACGTTGTAAAAGGAACAGCTACCTAAACGACCTTTAACGAAACGTAGAAAAAATTACCGTTTTAACTGGCAGAGTGCGATACTTAATTGCTAAATACGCATGTGCAAATATATCTATATACACAATAAATGTATATATGTGTGCATGTGAGCATATATATATATATATATATATATATATATATATATATATATATATAATATATACATATATATGCATATATATGTAAATTTGCATCTAAATGATAAGTTATACTTTTCGAGGCTATAATAATAAGCAGAATTACCCCTTTAATTCAGATAAAACATCTAAATTTTGATATATATATATATTTTTTTTTTGGCCCAGCTTGCGCCATTTGGCCAGTTTAAACCTTTATCTAGTTAGTGTATTTTAATTGTAACGGATTAACTCAATACACAGGGTGCGGCTGAATGGATGTTACATTTTAATAACGCTTATAACTTTTACAAATCAAAATAAATCTCATATAATATAATTTATTTAATTTTAAAAATAACATCATAATTATGCTTTCCGTCTTTAGTAACCATAATTAACCGATTTAAGCAACTTTGAAAAACCTTTCTTATCATTTTTTTTTATCGATAGCATCGATTTCATTTCGAATCCTGTCCTGGAATTTAAATCTTCGATGTGACTTCCGCAGAAAAAACAATCGCACGCGTTCAACTCCGGTGATCGAGATTGCCATAAAACAATACCCTTTTGTTTATGTATATATTTCTATATGAATTTATTCGTTTACAAATTAATTTGTTTACAGATTTATTTGTTTACAAATTTATATTTGGTTACGAATTGATAACAAATTATTTGTTTATGAATTATTTATTTGTTTACAAACTTATTTATTTATGAATTTATTTGTTTATGAATTAATTCATTTATGAATTTACTAAATTATTTATTTGTTTATGAAGATATTTGTTTATGAATTTATTTTTTTACAAATTTACCTTCTACAAATTCATTTGTATACAAATTTATTTGTTTACAAATTTATTTGGTAATGAATTTATTTGTTTATCAATTTATTTGTTTACGAATTAATTTGTTTAATAATTTATTTGTTTGAGTATTTATTTATTGACAAATTTATTTTTGTTTAAAAATTTATTTTTTTATGAATTCATTTATTTATGCATTTATTTGTTTATGAACTTATTTGTTTCAGAATTTATTTGTTTTAGAACTTACTTGTTTTGTGAATTTATTTATTTGTTTACAAATTTATTTATTAATGAAATTATTTATTTATGAATGCATTAAATTATTTATTTGTTTATGAATATAGTTTTTATGAATTTATTTGTTAATGAATTTGTTTGATTATTCGTATATTTGTTAGAGTATTTATTTATTTATTTTCATAGGAAATGTTTATATCGTATTATCTAGTGTCACGAATGACAATGATCGTGCAAAATTAATTCGACATACTCTGTGATCATGACGACGAGATCGTGCTAATTAAAATACTTATTCGATAACACCGCGATATTCGTTCAGATACGGATTTTTATACATGTACGTATATATATATATATATATATATATATATATATATGTAATTTTGAAAGTAAGCTCGATTAAAATCGTGAGATCGTGAATTTCTACATACTGTTGTTCAGAATAGCTTTGGCTTGCAAACATACATTATGTATATATAGAATCTGCGGGAAACTCTACTTGTACCTACCTGAAAATCGGGGCCATTTTTTTCGTTGATCTCGGACCGGTTGTAAACGCAGCTTCGGCTGTTTCAGCGAACGTCAAACTAGGCTTTTTCATTCTTGCCGATAATATACGAGAACAACGAACCTGTAAAAGAAAATATATACATATAATTATGTATATACACATAAATATATATATATATATGTATTAATATATATATGTATTAATATAAAACTGAGTTTCTACCATTATTTTGTAATAAGTCCCGTTAGATACGTAACTTATAACATAAAATAACGGCTCTTTATTTTTTCGGACAAACTATTATATTTATGTACGTTGTATATGGAATTATAGATTAGGCTAATACGTGCAGATCCTTAAGTGTTAAACGAGGGTATTATCGATATGAAATGCGGATTTATTCGCAGCGTGGACTGGATTTTATTTTTATAGAACTATTTAAGATAAACTTATAAATGGTCGGTAAATTTACTCACCGATATGTGCGGACAATTCTTTCTTAAAAAACGATTTTAAAATGAATTACACCCTTCTGATATTTTAGTCATTTTTATGTTTACCAACACGAAATAGAGAGGAATTTCTTAATTTTAGCAGTAGTGTGGCGGTCAACTTGCTACTTTCCCGGTTATTTCGATAGTGTCGATTAATTAATAATATTTTATTCGAATAGTTATTTTAAACATCGAATAAAAATTATTTTAAATTATTTTATAAAAATAAAACCAAAATTATTAATTTTAAAAGCCATTTTGTTAATAAACCGTTCGAATTTTATTATTCTAGTTTAAAAATTATTCGTAAATGATTTCTCGCACGGTTGGTTATTCGAAATTATGTTACCCGCCTTTTGTTCCTGCTTCCTGTTGTGTTTGATTATATTTCTTTAAATTTATGAATTATTTCAGTTACATATTTAAATATACAATGCGCTAATAAAGAAAACTTATTATTTAAATTAGTTTAAGGGAATCGAGTTTTATTCCTGATGACGGTTATAGATGTGCGAAATGCGACGGCAATCTAAAGTCATATAGGTGTTTGCGTAAGTTATTTTATATTATATATAATTCATTCTATTCAAAAATCGAATTTTTATAATTTTGACTTGGAATGAAACATTTCTTCGAGGAATGTGAAATTTCGTTATGTTAATAAACCTCGTTTGTTGGTTAGGATAAGCTAGGTTGCATTTGTTTAAGTTTGTCCCGGCTAGTTAGAATTAGAATTAACGAAAAAAAAAAACCAAAAAAAAAAAAACCCCGAGAGTGGCACAATACCCGGGGCTAGATTAGTTTCATCCCTGTATAAAAATTAGTTTAACATACTGATGACCCTACATTGCAAGATGTATCGGATATTAAGCGAATAAGAAGAACAGATATTACAATCTTGTCCAATAGGCCGATATTAAGTTAAGTTTGTTTCAGCTAGTTAGAAGTAGAATTAAAACGAGAGAATAGCGCATTACCCGGATGTGTGATAAATATTTTCTGCAGATAGATCGAAATTTACAGTTAAGATCTAGTTATTCAAAATTTTGAATTTCTCGAAAAATTGTGTTTTCCGCAAACATTTTTTTTTTTTTTACTTCTAGTCATTTTTTGGAGACATTCTTGCGGAATTTAGATCCCTTCACCCCGTAATGCGAATTACTACGAGCGTGTAGATAAGATTTGTTCGAGTCGATCGCGACTGATCGTTAAAAAGAATAAAACATAATTTATCGGAAAATATAACGTTCTTCGATAAAGCTTTATATGTGACATATATTAAATATATCGATTTCAATAGGATTATTATTGTTTGTAAAATTTATTCAGTCATTTTTTTTCGATCTGGTCAATCTGACTTATCGCTTTATACTCTCCAATTTAGTTTTTTCAACTTTCGTTTTTATATCCATACTTCTTGAAGAATCCATACGAAATTAGCAGTAGTAGTATTCTTAATCATCTATCGATAACTTTTAAAATCGTCTAATTCTTAATTTGTAAGTCTGTGTGTTTTTTTTTTTTTTTTTTTTTAAGAATATCGACTCTAGAGTGAACGAATAAAAAAGGTAAATAGGCATATGAATAAATAATTAATTATCAACTTACCAATATAGCGACGCAGTGGGTGCATAAAGCGCCAACTAGGATAGTACCAATAATTCCGGTCAAGAGACCGCCGTATGCGAAAGCTTTAGGAACTGCGAGTATACCGGATGATAAACTAGCTTTAAACAAATGTATTAAAGCTCCGAAATCGCTAAATAAAATTAAAAAAAATATATATTAACTTTGTAATATTATATTTTTGAATAATATTACGTCGAACTTAAAGGAAAAACAAACTGCATTGAAAAAAAAACATCTGTGCCTCGGAGCGAAGATAAAAGTCAAACTTCAAGACATTTGAACTAAATTTGATATAGAGGTGTTTTTTTTAATTTTTACGCGCTCGTATATATATATATATATATATATATATATATATATATATATAATATATATATAATAATATAAATTGGGGCTTACAGATTCCCGGCTTTAAATGTAACATCCGTTGTTAGTCCTGCCTACATAGTAATAACTTGACTCATCGGGCTCGTTATGTACCGATTTTCTTCTGGATATCAAAAATCAATCTTTTAATAAATTACAAATCATTCGAATACCTCGGGCGTGTTTTCAGTGCACCTTGCTACGTTAGAATCGACAGTATGCACGAAGCTACCGACCTGACCTATATTAGAGATTGTGTTCTAAAATTATCCACTGACTTTTTTTCATTAAATGCTCATACCGAAACAATGAACTCGTCTCCTCGATTGTCAACTACGATTGCAGGCAATTTCGTTACGCGTATTCGAAATATAAACAGAGACAAGTTAAACATAACATTATGTAGTAATTAATTATAATTGATTTATTAGCATTAACCCCTTTACTTAGTAAGTACGCACGATACTCGTGTCACCCGTTTTTGTATTTTTTTTTTTTCAATATAGTACTAATTTAAGAACTCGCGACTGGAACGATATATATTTTAGCAGTTTTAAGTTCCTATATTAACGTGTATTGTTAGCAATTAGAAAGCAGGTTTTTATTCGATTTTTTTCCTGCAGCATTTAACGTTTTGTTTTATTTTATTTTTTATATTCTTACCGTTTTATCGTGGTAATCCCCCCGGTACACAATGTTTGTAACCTGTGTTATTATATTTTCTTTTATGTTTATAACTTACGCAAATATACTTTTGTTGTTGTGACATTTTAGACCCATCCCGTCTGTATCCCGTGTTGTACATACATGCCAACAACACATATAAACGTATACGCATAAACTTACACATATATACTATAAAGTTACGAAATACATTTCAATTAAACAAGCCTTTGAACTTGAAACGCTTTTATTAGACATATAACGTTCCCCTATTATAAAATAAACGTGTGCTCGACAGATTAGTTAGTGAAACGGAAGAGAATGATTACGATAATTAATTAAAAAAACAAAACTTACGAATTTAAATGAGTCTGTTCTCTATTTTTGAACGGATCGTATGATTCTCCGCTGTGTGACACATCGATGGTGCTGTTGAATTCGGACAGTTTAACTCTGAAGTCAAAACACACTCGTTCAATAATAAAATAAGAAAAACAAAAAAAAAAAAGTTACTAATTCAAACTAATTCAGAATTCGAACTTTATTTCATCGAATTATAAGATTCGATACTAAGATGAATCGGTTGCTCAGAAATCGGATCATCTTAGTATCGGATCTTATAATTCGACGAAACAAAAGTTCGATTAATGAGTTAATTACAATTAGTAAATTTTTTCTCTTGATTTAATTTGGATTTAATAAGTACCGATGTTATTATTATATATAGTTCGTATATCATCCCGTCTATATATATTAGAATTTAAATATCGTATCGATAATTCGAATACGGTTGCATTTGAGCGCGTTCATCGCGGTTATCGTTAAAGATGATCAAAGCGAATCTTACAGTGGTGGCACCGATGGGCAGAAAAAGGGAACAGGGGAGGCCAATGACGCGGTGACACAATGATATAACAAAGGTAGCTAGGAAAAATTGGTTGAAGAAAGCGCAGGAGAGAAGTGGTTGTATGAAGTTGGGGAAAGCCTTCATCCAGGAATGGATAGACAAAGAATTATCGTGATATATATATATATATAAGTTAGCGTATATTATACCGTTTGTATATTAAAATTTAAATATTGTGTCGATAATTAGAATACAGTTGCATTTCAGTGCGCTCATCGCGGTTATTGTGTTTATATATATACATTAGAGAGAGAGAGATATTTTAAAGGAACAAGTGGGAGAAGCAGGATTACATTGTGTTTTTTTTTTTTTTAAACAAAATATATAACTAATATCAGAGATGCTCCGAAATATATAACATCGGAATCCGGGAAAAATTGTAGAGTTAGAAAATTTAAGTACCTGGGTGAAATAATACAACCAAATGTTTTGGACAAGGAAACCATTATAGAAAAAACTAGAAAAATTGAAACAACATTTAACGAAAAATTTGTACAACAAGAAATCGTTGTTTGTAAACGCAAAAATAAGACATCATAATGCAGCGATTAAGCCAGAATGTCTTACAATGAATTTAGTAAACAGTGTTAACGCGATCGAGAAAAAGAAAGATAATCAGGAAAATCCACGGACCAAGAAAGAAAATGATACATGGAAATTATTGGTTAGAGAGAAAGATAATGAATCGTGCATAAATTATTTCACGTGGTCCTTAAATAGCCTAATTCGAATATATATATTTTTTTTTTTAACGTATATTGGTCCACTGCTGGACGTAGGTCTCCCCAATCAATAAATTGGAGAGAAAATAGCCTAATATACCTTGCGGGACAGGCAAATTGAGAGACACTAACAACGCATAACACATCCCATCCAAGTACGTTGCTTAACTTCGACGATTATACGGAAGCCGCCGTACTCAACGCGCTATGCCCGTTGGATATTATATATATATATATGGACACAATAAAAAGAGCCATATTGGTGATTGGTGGCACAGGACCCCGAACACGATGGAGACGTATATGTCACTGGTTACAACAGTCATTGACTAGGACGAAGAAGAAGAGTTATATATATAAAGTTAGCGGATTAATTAGTTTCTCTTCTACCGTTTTATTTTTATTTTTATCTTAATGTATACAAAATACAAACATTTGCATATAAGTTAGTCGAACTAGGACAGACAATGGGGTTGGAAGGAATCCCGTCCACTTTCTTTCCAGACGAAATTACCAAAACGGTATGGATTCAGATGAAACTTATCAAAGTAATAACTTGAATGATACCAATACAACTGGTAAGATCGTTATTAATGCTCGTCCGAATTTATATACACAAGTCAATTTTTAGAGTTTCATTAAATATAACTCCCCCCCCTCCCGAGGATTAAACTGCAACAGATGTGGGCATATGACTACTCAGTGCAGAAGCAGGCCATGGTGTTCCAGATGTGGTGAGGGGTATAACGACGGAGGTCATCTATATTTGTCTAAACTCTAGTGGTCCGGAGGCTACCACCGACAAAATTTGTCCATATTACATCAAACAATTTTTTTTTTTTATTTGCAATCTGCCCCATGGGGACAATAGGCGAATTTTATTTGAGATTCCATCTTGATTGGAGATAATACCCAGTGGTAGCACTCCTCGATGTTTTTATTTTATTATGTTGAATCTCGTGCTTAGGTCTTGCGTCTGGTATCTTTTCAATCGTCGCATGTCTTTGCTATGTTGCTGTAACTCCGTTGCCAGTTGATTAGAATGACGTTGCAATCTCGAAGCATAGTTGTTGCTGTGATCAAACAATTTTAAATCAAAAATGTGACGTCCTACTATAATATCTTGTTTTTCGAAGCTAAGAAGAAATCATGAGAAGTTTCCAGTGCCTTCTTTTATTCTGCTCGAGCTCAAAATTCGGAAAATGTTACTGACAGCTCTAACGCGTATATTAAATATAACGATAGTAATCATTATAATGGTAATGATAATTTTAATCTCTCAGTATATAAATTTCCTAATAAGTTGTCCTCGGCCCATTGCTTTAAAGGATCTGTTAACCTTGACTCTATTCATGCTTTTCCTTCTGGAAGTATTTCTGCCGTCGTAACTAGTAATTAATCTTTAGTAGTGAAAGAAAGAGCTACAGGCAACTAAACCAAATGTTTCTAACGATATTTCGGCATCTATAGTAGGGCCTCCCTTTACCTAATCTGTTTCGATTACTACTGCCGATAAGTTAATGACGGTCTCTTCGTACAAACTTGAACACCTAGACACGTCTAATGATTCCAGCTCTCGAAATGGCTCTAAATCGACTAAAAATAATAATTTTTCCTCTTGTAAAATGAACGATTCATATACCAATTAGAACCACTAACTGCTGTGTCTTACAATTAAGTATATTTATAATTTTGATATTGTGTATATAGTCTTTAGGTATTTAACGTACGTGTGCATGTGTTATGTCTGTACGTATAAATTTAACCGTATGCTGGCGCGTATGTGTGTTAGTGTGTATATGGTTTGTGCTGAGAACATATATGGTATTTTTAGCTTCGGTCGTTAAAACTGTACTAGGACTGTGTGTTTCCTCCATCTCTCTGTACATCTACAATCGCGCTTTGCATATTTCCTTTCTGTTCTTATTTTACCCTTTCACCACGAATGCTTCGCGGTATGCAATATGGAACTTACATTTGTATCTGTTGAAGGTTTCATTTAGCAGAATTCAGTCGACATCATATTGCTCTCTGAAACATGGCTCATAAGGGGGTCCAATTATAATAATTAAGATATTTATGTTATCGTGATGGTAGACATGACAGGTGTAGTGGGGAAGCTATTCTTATTAGAAATAATATACGGCACACAGTCATTAATTACATCCCTTCTATCCTTTTTTATACTAAAACATTAAACCGGCTTTGCATAAAAATTCATTTTGATAACAAAGATATTTCTGTTATTTCAGTATATTGTCTCCTCCCGAGCTAGAATTAATTCCAGTGCTTTCAACAGCTTTTGACTGGTGTGAATTCAGAAATTCTTTTAGGCAGAGACGTCAATGGCCATCACACAGCATGGAGAGAGCCAACTACTAATCAATTATGGGGGATATTTTTCAGTTGTTGAAAATTTCCAAACTTTCAAAATCATCTCCCCTTGGGTGGAATTCTGAATGTACAGACTATGTCATTCGAGTCAAAATACATGACTAATATCTTAGCTTCAAGAAAGATGATACTGAGACAAGACGTTTCCTTAAGACCATTAAACGACTAGTATGGACACAACTCTCTATGATAATTGAAAAATGTTTACATCTTTCCGTAATCCCAAATTTAAAGAGGAATGTAAATTTTTCATCAGTTTATTGATAAAATTTGTCCACAGTACACTCTCATACATGGGGAAATATATGAAAAAGAACTGGATCCTACTTGTTCCTTCCGCTCACATGTTAACAGCAGAAATTAGTGTACAAGTTGTATATAACAAAGAAAACGATTATAGGAATCTCCGTGTGCTTTATAAAAAACCTTAGATTTTATTAATTCTTTCATACATAACCACTTATCTTTATCAACGAGTAGGTTAGCCTGCATGGTTTCCCCAAACATTTAAATCTGGCTCATCTCTCGCTTACATTAAATTGCGAATCACTCATTTTTGTCTGGAAAAAGCGTTTCTTGAAGATTATACTTGATCAAAAATTAACTTGGGGCCCACATATCAAGGACTTAGCAGGGAAAACACTCTAAGCCTCCAACATTTTGAAGTCTCAAACTTCTGTTTGGTTAGGGCTGATCCAAATATTCTTCGTTCCATTTGTATTGCTATCCGCTCTCGATTATAATATGGCTGTTTTCTCTTCAGTGGAGCTTGTAAATCTAATCTCAAGAGGTTGAAAGTCGTTCAAAATACTTGCTCGAGAAAAATAATAGGTGCTAAATCAAGAACTGGAGAACTATAATAATAATAACACATATTACTAATAATAATCTTATTAAGAACATACTGTAAACCTGGTGACTATCAATAATAAAAATAATAAAATTAAAACAAAATTAAGGACGTGTGTTATTTCAGACAGGGTGATTGCACTATAAATAACAATAAAAGGGAGGACAAAGTGATAAACAATAATTATATTCCGTGATGCGTAGTAAACACATATAAGTCGTTATCAGTCTTTCAAGTCATTACCTGTCAATCATGTTACTTAATAACTATGCTATGTCCTTGTTCCAATATTTCATATTTTACTTTATATTGATGATGATGAAGATAATTATATATATTTATATGTATGTATGTATGTATACACACACATATATATATATATATATATATATATATATATGAGTAAATTGCACTATACGAGATTTTTTCTACGGATTTTTAGTCATCAATTTACTTCCGCTGATTCCGTAGTCGAAATTATTAATTATTCTGACCGTCTGATATTAATATGAGTAAGATCTGGTCACCAACAAAAGTTTTGGGAGGGCATAGATTAGTGTTCTGTTGATAATGCTTGTCTGAGGTGCTTTTAAAGCTAAAAGCGCTATAGTTAATTCAAAAGGATAGTCGATGTATAATACATCTATTTTTCCAAGTAAATAAAGCTCGATTTTAGAAGAAGTTGATATATCTAAATTTAGACATACGTACGCATATATACTCGCATATATATACTTACATCTTCTTCTATGGAGTGCATAAGCTATACAGCATGTGATTTTTTCTTGTTCCTTCATTATATTTCCTTAATTATGTGCAGATTGTAATTAAAAAACGGTAAATAAATAAAAAAAGTCCCTTAAAGCGATACCTTAAACAAAATTAGACAAGTAACTTTTATCTCCTTATACGTCTTCGTTGTAATTTTTCTGAATCGAAAATGTCACCTTACTTTATCGGCAATATCTTTGAACAACGAAATATAATTTTTTTTGGCCCAGCTTGCGTCATTTCGTCAATTTAATCTAATTATAGTGTATTCTAAATCTCAATGTCACTACGTTTGATAAATTTTTATAAACTGATTGTAACAGAAGACAATGGGTCGGAAACAATTAATTTAATACTTACGAAGAAGCCGACCCTTTGGTAAAATATTCTAGTACAGTTGATCTCTTTCTGTTTTTTTTTTAAATTTCCGACAAACCTAAATTTGAAGCTCAATACAGTCGTCAACATGATGGCACGTGTCGCATGTTCCATCAGAAATTATGCCTAATTTAGCAAGATACGTGAGTTAGATTATGGCCAGTAGTCGAAATAAATTTGATACATAATCCCTCGAAACGTGCTGGTATAATTGTAAAACCATGGCCTACTAGAAACCGTGTGTATCAAAGAGAAGTATTTGTTTTTCTTTATTCTGACTTTCGGCGGTGTAGTACTGTTGAAAATCGAATAGTACAGATTGTTTAATCTTTGTTAACATACCGCTCCAATTCCATTAAATATTCTCGTAAGGGACACTCGTTAATTCATCGACCATCTCGTTTCCAGTAATACTACAATGAGAAGGGACCCATTTAAACGTTAGATCCGCGATTATAAAGCTGAATAACACGATGTCTAAATTCGAATAACTTGAACATTTTGAATTCGGGGAGCTTAGATAATTGTGATGGACACTAAAGGAAATCAGAGATGATTAGAATATTCTTTTCCCTCACATCGTTAACCAGGTATAAAAAACTTTGTAAATGGTAAACAATGAGCAACCTGCAAAGGATAATCTGTATACATTCGGTATGTCTATTATCGGGTAATATAAAGTGGAAACATAATTTCCACGTATTTAATCGACAGATCCATCTGTAAATATAATCGATAAAATTTCGTTTCGATGGCTTCGAGCTTCCGTCCTAATGCCAACGAGAACACTAGGATTTTTAACAGTCTTAATTTTGTGTGTTTCGATAAATTATGGTCCCTCCATATCCTTTGATAATTTACCTATTGACCCACTTGCCAAAACCATTCTACTTCTTATTTTTCGATCAGAGCGTCCTTTATTTCTATGAATGCTATTAGGTAAATCACTTCTTCTGTTATCGGTACGTTATTAATCAATTTTTGCGTGTAGAGGTGTAGAATCATAATCTTTATTCACTATTAGGAACGAGCATTTTGACCTATTCATCTTTAATCCCACTTCATTACTTGTATTTTCTATTTTATTCAATAAATTATACATTTCTTGTTCTGAGGTTGCGCTAAGAGTCAATTCGTCAACGAATTTCAAGTTAAATATTTTCCTCCCTCCTTTAGCAATTCCACCTTCCTATCCTCGTGTTGCTTTATTGATATTGAACCAAATGGGTGATAGGCCGCATCCCTGTCTTACGCGTTTTTTCACCTGAAATTGTTTTGATACTTCGTTTTTTATTTTAATATATATCTTATTATTTGCGTATCACTTTTTTGTAGTAGGAAAATCAGGTGTTTCGGAGTACCTACAGAATACAAATCCTGCCATGGTTTATTAGAACATTTCACATTGTCAAAAGTCTTGTTATAATCTAGGAAGCAGAATAATACTGGAACGGTTACATTCTTCACATTTTATATATAATAAATAACAGACGAAATGTAATGATTTCGTGTAAACAAAATAAAACTTAAAATTATGCAACTAAAATATAAAGATATATATATATATATATATATATATATATATATATATGTGTGTGTGTGTTAAATGCGAAGTTTTTTTACTTGACATTTTAACAGCACGAGTATTATGGAGAAAATATTGGTCTCGTGAAATAACTAGATGATGGTCTATTGGTGTCCGTTTTCTAATTTGAACTGATGTGGAACGTAGTGAATAAAAAAAAAATAAATAAATAACGTATAAAGTAGTTAAAAACTTTATCAATTTTTCATTTTTTTTTTCTTTTATAAATATTATGTAATTCATATGCCGTTTGTAATTAACATGGTTATTACAGCATAGGGGGAGACATGTGTCTAGTTTATATGTATGCTAGGAGTCCGCTTTCTCTTACAAAAACTAGAATGCTACCTATTGATCGAGGGTTGTTTGAGAGTATTTTGTGCATCGAGCCTTGTATTTTGTGTTTTAACCTGTGTGGTGTGAGTGTTTGGCAGTTGTAGATTAAGTGTGTGACTGTTGGTTCTGTTAAATGTCCGCATCGGGGGCAGTTTGTTGGTGGAGTAAAATACACATTTAACTACTTGTTTGTGTGAATTTTAAAATTTTGCAATGTAGTGATTAAAAAAAAAGAATAAACAAAAAAAGGGAGTTAAAGTCACAATTTTTTTTTTTGGAAAAGCTTTGTGATTTTTCATGAAGCAAAAATCATTGATTTTAATTTCTTTTTTGTTGTTTATACTTTTTGTTGTTGTTTACTTTTTATAATTGATTTGTTTATCATCTTTTTTCCCTTTTTTATTAGTAAACGTTAAATTTCTAAAAGATATTATTAATGGTTAAAGTATGTACTCAGTCTAGTCATGTGACGTCAGCTCTTTGTATTTTCAATTTCGCAGTAGTTAACGATAGTAATATTTTATATATATATATATATATATATATATATATATATATATATATATATATATATATATATATATATATATAACTAATGTTATTACTGAATGTGTTGTTATTTGAACAGCGATTGAAGTACCATTAATAACTTTTATTTAACCGGGAAAATTTCAATCATCAGTGACGAATGTCCCATTCTCAGTAATACACGCTTTTAAATTCGAGGCGCAAATAAAATTATCATTTCGTCGGAGAATTTAATGTTTCTAGAAGGAAATATGAAGGAAAACTATGAATATGAGTGAATACGTTTGTATGCGCATAAATACAAATGTAAATAATAATAATAATAATAATAATAATAATAATAATTATTATTATTATTATTATTATTATTATTATTACATTGTCGGTGGCTTATAATTTAATTCCTGATTCCATTGAACAATATTTAATGAATTACAAGCGTCATCGTGGTAAAGGTTTAGTTTCTTACGTTTTAAATAAGGACTAGTGGCCGTTGAAATATTTATCTCTCTAATGGCCGTTGTCGTTAATTAATTAATTAATTTAAAATTTTCGGTTTGTTTTGTTTCTTTATTTTTTCTTTTATTTTTATTATTCGAAATTTCAGCGTACGAAATAACATAACGTTCACTCTTCTTTTAATCGTTATTATACCGTTATCGCTATTTTATTATTAATTTATTTATTGGAAAATTCGTATTTAATATGTAATCTTTAATTTTTTTATCAATATTTTAATAATTAATTGTTTATATATAGAGGATTGATATTTTACGTTCACGTTGTGTGTTATTTAAGTTATGTAGACGTTGATGTTTTTATTTTTATTTAATCATTATATCGTTATTGCTTTACCGTTAATTTTTTTGTTTATAGATTTTTTTATATATATATATATATATATATATATATATATATATATATATATATATATAAACCTTCGATTTCATTCTGTTTTAATTTTTTCTTTTTAAATACTTTTAACATTAATTGTTTGTACATAGAAGATGAATTTTTTACGTTCGCTTTACGTTATGTTTTTTTTTTTCTATTTCAGGCAATCCTATATTTTATAACTTATAAATTGTAAATTTAGCCAGTAGTCGCGCATTTATGCGCCTAACAGGTTTCCTTTGTATTCTAATACGAATTTCAATCAGTTTCGTTATATTTATTATTGAAACGAAAATACAAATAAAATTTTGATTTAATTATTTCAAGTTAAAATTTTCGATTTTGTATTCGAATTAATTACATTTCTGAAGATTCGGTCGTATATTATAAAATTTTGATGCAAAATTACGAATTTTATACAGGCGTTAATTATTTATTTATTTACAAAACGTTACAGCGAACACAACAGCAAAACGATAATTACAGCGCACTTACAAAATAATTATCAAATAAAAGTATGAACAAAAATAAAACTACACCACACTCACGCAGCAGGCTAATTAACATAAATAATATCAAAAATGGAAAAATAAAACATTAATACAAAAAAAAAAGAAATAATGTTTTTAATGACGTATATATTTTTTAAAATTATTTAAAGAATTAATACGATTTTAAGACTACGCTTAAATAAGCGTTACAATTATTCTGACGGTATATATATATATATGTTTAAAACTAATGTGTTAAACATGAAGACGGTTGCGAAGACACTTGTGTTCCAGTGAGCAAGGCTTCTTACTAACATATATATATATATATATATATATATATATATATATATATATATATATAAATTAGTACTTAAAATGTTAGATCAAGTCGTGCGGTTTTAGCCTTTTCGAGTATCGAGTTTGATGTCAAGCAACTTTTTCGCTACAAGGTTGAGATTAATCATCGCTCGTGCATCTTTGCAATATTCTGTATTACTTCGCCTGGACTTTTTAATGCGAGGTCGCGGTGTATGCCATCGTTGCGGTCAAAACGATAGTCATCTACGATTATTCATGGATTACGCTTCATATGTCCGTATCGGCTTTATAATTTGCAAGTATATCGGGCGTTTGTAGTAAGTACTGAGAGTTGAAACGTGGTTTTTCATTGTATATTTATTAGTATGTTTCCGGGTAAAAGCATTTTGCTACTTAATTAATTCTATAGATTAATATCTAGTTTCTCGATCCATTATTTTGCTTGATCAGTTAACTCCGCGATCTCTCTTCAACCGTTATTTAATGATCGTATTTGACATTCCATTAGTATATGATTGAGGTTTTCATCACCGCAGTCGCATGTTGCGTCGTTCATGATCCCCCATCTGTACAACATTTTCCCACATCTTCCATGTTCCGTCCTAATGCGATTTAGTCTAGTCCACAAATTTCTCGGTAGATCCAATCCTGGTGATTTGAGGCTTGTGTTTTTAATGAGTTTACGTTTGTCTGGATTTGTCATCAGACCAGCTGTGTGTCCAAGCCTGAATTGCGTCGAATTTTTCGGAAATTAGTTGAGCCGCGAATTTATGCGCCGGTTTTCTTGATTTAAGTCGCTCTGCTACGTTGGTGTCTAGGTGTATCGTAAGGGCTTCGTTGTTATTATATTTCGTCCATTCTCTTTTAGTGTAGCCTTCTTTCTACGGATATCCGTCGGCAATATATTACTCAGAACTGTTAGCCATGCGACCGGAGTTGACTTTACAGTGCCAGTTATAATACTCATCACTCAGTTTTAACGTGGGCGCTGTTGAGCCATGCTGGAACTGCGTACTCCGCCACTAAGTATACTAAGGATAAAGCTGACGTCCTTAGAGTTGGTGTGGAAGCTCCCCCAGATGTTTCTGCGAGTTTATGTAAGATATTTGCTCGTATTTTTGCGACCGTGCTTTCATTATGTTTTCGGTAAGTGAGTGTCTGTCCAATGTAATACCCGGGTATTTTTAAGTTTCTTCATAGCGCAGTTTATAGCCATCAGCTGTTACGTTAATTTTCTTTTTTGCGAGATTAGTGTGGCTAAATGGAAGCACGACACCACCGTTTTTGACTTATTTAGTTTTAGTATCCATTTCTTGAAATATTGTGACAGGACTTCTAGATCTTCTTCGATGCTCTTTTCTGTAATTTTCATTTTATTATTTTCATTAGCTAGCGTCAAATCAACTGCATACAATAACTTTCTGGATGTTGTTAGTGGAAGGTCCGTGATGTATAGATTATATAGTATCGAAGAAAGCACAGAGCTCTGAGAAAGATCGTTATTAAGACTGATCTTCCCGTCTATGCTGTTATTTCCCTATTGCTTAGCATCTCATTGAATAACGAATTTGTAGTCTTGCAAGGAATTATCTCAAGGAGCTTTGTTAGCAGTCCTGCTCGCCAAACAGTGTCATAGGCTGATGAAAGATCTACAAATACAATAGATATATGGTTTTCATGATTTGTTTTATAATTTTTATCGTGTCCATAACTGGAACATTCAAAACTAACCGATATATCTCCTTTTTCTACGTGTTAGTTATTAATTTGCTTCAAAAATTGAAATGAGTTGTTGATATGTGTAGGAGTACCGCCTACCAGTGGTTTCAGTTTGCCGGCAATCCAGCCCCTTCCAACAGATAAGATGTACTGTTTATTGCACATAGGTCTCATTGGGCAGTCATTCTTGTGAATCTTAGGTAATCCGTATAATCTCGGCAGGGTTGGCACTGTCAAGATTGCGCTCGTCTGAACACAACCCTATAAATATACCTACACTTTCATAACCGCTCTCAGTTTCATAATGAAAACTGCAAGTGTTTTCGAAACGTCACAAGAAAAAAATACGAAAATGGTTTTCACCGAAAAAAATTATAGACGTGTGGATATTAACCATGAAAGTTTGAAGGTCTATTTATACGATTAAAGTAATTATAGTTACGCGTGTAATGGTTTTTAATAGTATGCGATTCTCATCTAAATATATTTTTTGAAAATAAGGATTCCATAGAAAAAATACCTAGTAAAGCTCAGTTGCCCCGGTAATATATATAAAATATGATTTTTTTATTTGAGCATACAATTTAATATACACGAATTCTTGAAAATATAATAACAAAAAAACAACAAAATATAGCCTATATACATAAATTATATCGTGTGAAGCAATACAAGAGAATCAGTTACATAATATAGTAGAATATAATAAACTAGAATAGCCTACGAAATTAGGTTTTGGGCTACTGGTGTAGCGATTGTTATGTATATACATGTTTAATTTGAAATAATTCAGAAATGAAAACAGGAAACTGCTGTAATAATATAATTTCATTTAATTCAAGCGTACGTCAGCCTTATACAACTGTCGCATGTGACTATTATACTTACTTTTTTTTTTATTTAATTTATTTAAAGCGGCGCCATGTACTGCTAATCTGGCCAGAGACACCGATTGTGATATTTATATTAGGGGAAAACGTTTAGTTTCAGAAATTGGAAGGTGTGATCGATCATGTTAGGATTATCTTCAGAAATAGTGGATGAGAATGAAAAAGGTCGGGTTATGTGATAAGATTGGAGGATAGGACACTCATAGAGAATATGGACAACAGTTGCAGTTTGCTGGCCACAATAACAGCACGATGGGGCGTCCCTTCGATCGAGGATATACCTGTGTGTAAGAGCTGTATGAGCGGAGCCGGGTAAGAACTACTTCTTCACGACGCGATGGTTGTATCGACGTTTTCCAGGGAGTTGTGTCTGATTCGATACTCCGTAGCTTATTCGTGGTAGGAGTATCCATACTTTCTTCCACGTATCTCCGAATCGATGCTTTATATGACTAATAACATCTACTGCAGGAACAGCAACCGATGGGGCTGGAAACATAGTTGATGCCTGTTTCGCCGCTTTGTCAGCTATGTTGTTGTAAGTGATGTCTGAATGACTCGGAATCCAGCAGAAGGTTACCTTTAGGTTGGATCTATAAACGGCATCGTGAATTTCTTGACTTACAGGATGGTATTTTGTTTTAATTAATTACTGATCGTTGATACTTTATATAGCTGTAAGTAAGTCTGCGAAGATTACAATATTTAAATATTTCATTTGTATTGCTTTTTGTACGGCTAATTTTAGTGCAATTAGTTCCGCAGACAGAACAGAGAAGCTACACGGTAAAGTGTATCTGACGACCTCGCCATCGTGAACGACAGAACATCCAGTTCCTTCCCTCGATTTGGATGCGTCAGTGTAGAATTTTTTAAACGATGTGTAAGCTAACAGCAGCCGTTCGTAGACTTGAGATATTATTTGTACAGATTTTTTGTTATATTTTATTAGCGTGTTATCGGTACGAGTGTTTGCTAAAATTGCAGGTGGAAGTAAAGGTATTTTGTAAAAAACAATGTTATTCCGAATGTCGATATGCCTTTTCGATAGAATTTGACAAATTGTTTGATGAAGGAGTACCGATGGTTGAGGATGATTATTTATTGATTTAATTTCACACGATCCGAATAATCTGTGTCTGCACTGAAGATGGGCGAAGAATTTTGATAGCAAATATTTACTGCACGTATTATGTGTTGAACGTTTTCAGTTTCACCGCATTCGCAATTACAACATTTACTATCGTTAATAATTTGTCAATTTGTTTGGATAGTAACCGATAGAACCATAGTACCGTATCTGGGTCACGATACGTAGTTTACGATAATGTTTTTATTTTTAAATTAGGCAAAAAAAAAACATAATTATTAATTTATCTTTTGTTAAATAGTATTCTACTTTAAATTCATTGTGAATCTGTAAATTAATTTTTCCAAAGAAGATCTTTTACTACCATTATTTACCTTTTTAACGTTAAAAATTAAAGATTAAAAATAAAAGATTAAAGATTAAAGATCTTTTTTTTTTCTTAATACGAAATATATTATATTTGACAATTATGAATGTTTAGTTATAACGAAAGAGAGTGATGAGAATGAAGTGTGATGATGTATGATAAAAATGTGTTGTAGATAAATATTGGCTTCGGTAAATATATATATACATATATTGATTTTTTTGTTTTTTTAAAAAATTAGGTCGTTATCACTGTTAGTTTAAGTAGGTTCGTTTCTCGAGACTTGCAAACTAATTAGTACCCGAACGGGGGAAATCTTTCCACACTTTTTGGTATAATAATACGATAACTTCAGAGAGAATAAAACATATTTTCCTTCATGTACACACAGCACATACTCACACACATATACACATTTTTCGATTCATATATACGGAAACATATATATATATATATATATATATATATATATATATATATATATATATATATATATATATATATATATATATATGTAATATGTGATTGAGTGGATGTGCACGTAGAATAGCTTCGTGATAAGACGTATAATCCTGAGAGAGTGAGACCGTGTGTGTGTATGAGGGAAATAATTAAAATAAATAAAAACCAATGATGTATACATCGTGTCGAAATCAGGGTACTTGAAAGTAATAAATCGTGAGCGAATACGATCATTGACGGATAGTCGCCGGGTGAGTAGGTGGTAGAATAAACTCGGAAATGACGTTTTTTATGGGCCAGGCATGAGAGGTTTGTTACGTAATTACGCGACGCGAAATACCTTTTTGCTTTTTTCGATCACGCCCGCCATTAAATGTTTTTTTATTTTATTTCTGGGCTATCATACCACGTATCCCAGAGAAACGAACCGACTTCCAAGAGCCGATTTATATACCTCGGTACACACGCAAACACACA
This sequence comes from Coronaproctus castanopsis, assembly GCA_032883995.1. Taxonomy (NCBI): domain Eukaryota; kingdom Metazoa; phylum Arthropoda; class Insecta; order Hemiptera; family Monophlebidae; genus Coronaproctus; species Coronaproctus castanopsis. Next base: position 94,904,498 of record CM065054.1, read on the forward strand.
CGCACGCACACAAGCCTGAAATTTTATGTATTTTTCATATCGATTGTGACACACCAGAATTAAACTTCGATGAAAGACAGTTATTTAGTTGTTTTTTTTAATCGCTTTTTTTTTATTTATTTTTTATTTCGTTTAATTTTCGCATTTTGCATTTTAATTTAGAACAACAAATTATTCAACGATAATAAATTAAATAATTATACGGAACACGGTAAAAGAATGAGGTTAATATGAATTATAAATTTTCAAAAAAAACGCGTTAATACCGAGAAATTAGTATATATATATATGGGAGAGCAGTGATTTTATGAATTATAAATAAAATAAAAAAATGATAGTTTAATCATTATCGAACGTACACAAAAATTACCGTTACGTATAAATTAACACTAATATTTATATAACAACAACTTATATATTTGAAAAAAATGATGATAATAATAATAATAAAAAGTAGTTAAAATAACTAAAAAATTATTTACTTTGCGAATATATATAAAGTTTTTCGGCTATTGAGCGATTGTCGAGTGAATATAAAAATAATTTTAAAAATATACAAACTTTTTTTCTTTAATGGGGCTGCCTTTACAGCTTACCCAACGTGATACTTGTGGGGAATATCTACGTCTTAATCAAGAATGCTGACTTCTCTAGAAATGTCGCTATATGGGGGAATAATTGTAGATTATCGAGATAGAGATGATACATTATACGGAGGTTTAATATTCGAAGAACGTAGCAAGACAAGGTAAAGCTTCGAACGCAACGGCGCCACAGCGGAGCATTCAAAAAAGACATGATCGGGGTTGCAGACTGCCTGTTCGGAATCAAAGCTGCATACGGAAAAGACGGTCAGGCAACAAATGGTGTCCAAATCGTAATCTACCGATGAGTACAATTGACTAATCTTCTTGAAGAAATATATAAACTTTTAAAAATATAAAATATACAAAATTACTATATTGTTAAAATATAGTATTTTAAATATCTGATAGTGAATGCGGTAAACAACGCAATCAACGATTGATAATATAATTTTTGTTTTGTTTTACAAAACATTAACACTAAAGTAAAACGATATAAAATTTATACAAAGTAATAACGCGAACCGGATACTTCTTATAAATTTGACGTCGTCGTACTTCGTGTTAATGTTGTGTAAACAATTTTTTTATATTACTTGTTTACCACGTTCACTATCAGGTATTTCAAATACTGTTTTAACACTTGTCTATATAGTAGGTTTTTATATTTGATTATTTTTATAAGTTTGTATATTTTTTAAATTATTTTTATATTCACTCGATAATGTCTTAAGAGCATTGTATTTGTTCGTAAAGAAAAAATGTATATATATATATAAATATATATATATATATATATATATATATATATATATATATATAGTGATTTTTACTACTTTTTATTGTTTTTTTTTTTAAATCACTACGTTCCAAATTTTTTTCAAATTATATATTTGATATACATTTAACTAGCCGGAGGTAATTTACTTTTAGATTTATTTTTACAAAACATTCACTTATAAAACCGATTTTAAAATTAGTCAAAGTCGATCGTATTATTTAATAAATTATTACTAATTCGATGTTTTATAATTTGTAATTTTTATATTAATTTTCGTTTTGTTTTTTTTTAAATTTATTTTAAATTTTTTATTCTACGTGTAAAATTTTACATGCTGCGCAGTTTATTCTGTGTATACTCCAGATTTGTGAAATGTCGCATTCTCTTCTACTTTAGCGTTGCAAATTGATTTAAATAATGTTCTATCATCTATCGTAATATCGTACTTTTTAATGGTTTTAAAGAATTTATAAGCTAAAATCCTCAATAAGTACCTCGTGAAACCTCCGGTGGTCTGCGCTTCCACTTATCAACAAACTTCGATCGGTTCGAGGAGATTCAACATTCCTCCGGACTCCATCCCACTCAACAAACAGAACAGATGATGTACTTGCTCGTCTGCGTCTAGGTCGTACTGATATCTCGCACAGTTTTATCCTAAATAATCTTCATCCTCATTTATGTTCAACCTGTAATGTACTCGTTATCGTCCGTCACATTCTCCTTGAATGAGTGCAATTCAATTCGGAACGTTCTATCTCGACAAACCGCTCAGCATTCTGAACATTCTTTCCTGCGCGCACTGTGCTTCCAATAACTTATTAAATTTTCTTAAATCCGACAATTTACATAATCTAATTTAACAATCCGTCCCTCCCTTGTTTATTCTTTCAACTTTCAATTAACACCAACCCTTACGTTCTCTTCTTTCCCGTGCCTCCGGTTTACGTGCGGTACATGACACTTAAATCTATAAGTATATTTATAAGTGTATTTTTCTATATATATATATATATATCTTTTTTTTTTTTTTTTTTATTATCAATTATGGAATAATCCAAAAAATAACAGTCCTCAGCAAAATAAAGAAATACACGTTTTTCCGTCATTAAATACCTTACATATTCGAAGGAATCGTTCTAGATTTTTTTAATCGATCGATATATTCATTTCTTCCGACCTTTTTCTAATTTTGTTTTTTCAATATTTGTTTTCAATATTTGTTTTCAATATTTGTTTTCAATATTTGTTTTCAATATTTATTTTCAATATTTATTTTCATCCTATATTCGATTCCGTTTAATTCGTGTACGATTGTTAATAATCCTTTCTCGTTGTCTGCAATCGATATTCGATAGTCTGCGAATTTTATAATTTTTATTCATCGTTCTCATATTTTTACACCTTCACGCATCTCTTCTAAAATTCCCCGTAATAATGCCGATGATAACCGCAATCCTCGACGAACTTGTTTGGAAATTTCTGTTGTTTCAGATAATTTCTTTCTCTCCATTTTTCCATAGGAATTTGGTTTTCGTATAACATTTGTATTAATGCAATCCGTTTTAGACGGCATGTTTACCATTTTAAATATTTCGAACAGTTGGTTTCATTTTACTCTATCGAATGCTTTGAACTAATCAATGTGGCGTACATATAAGTATGTTATTATTTCTCCAAAGATTTGTAATGCTGTAATTGCATCCCTCGTTTATGATCTCAAATTCACACTGTGCATCATCAATATTATAGTTTGATATATTATCCATTCTGTTTTTTTTATATTATATATATATATAGATATAGATATAGAAAGAGAGATATTTAAGACTCACCGTAGTTGCTAAAATGAATCTATAAATAAATCAATAAAAAATGTAATATATATAAAGTTTTTTTTTTTTCATTTTAGCATCTACGGTAAGCTTTAAATATCTCCTTCTCTCTACACACACATATATATATATATATATATATATATATATATATATATATATACACTAGTGATGGCTATAATCGACTTATGACTAACAACTAATCCATTTGGTTTTTAAATAACCGACTAATTCGGTTTTATTATAAGCGAATAAATCAGTCGTTTTCTGAAACTAATTTTTAAAAGTTTATATATTAATTTAAGCAACTGATTAAATATTCTTCATTTTTTATATACAATGTTTACATATATTTATAAATTCTATAAAGATATTATTTTCCTCGTATAAGTAAATTGGGTATTTTATTTAGTTTTTGTACATCATGCTCTAAAAAGCGTGTGATGTGGTTTAAAATAAAAAACCGACTACTTTTAAATCGGACGACGTAAATCCGACTGAATTTAGTTGCATTTCGACTAATATCTGTTAGTCGGTTCTATTATTCGGTTATTTTGATCCGATTGAAATAAAGTAATCATATTTCAACTGAAATATTCTATTGAGTAGTTTTTTTTTTATTATGTTTATCAAAGTTTGCTTCGGATGAAATAATAAGATTTTAACAGTAAGTAATTATAATTTAATTTTAGTAATTTAAGGATATGGAACGCAAAAAATATCGTCATTAGTAGATTTTGCCAGAACTCGTATTTTCACCGTTGTGTTAAAATATATTTAATTTATTAACGCGGTTCTAATATTTGTACGATTACACGATGCCTTTCACAAAATTTCAAACGATTCTAGATTATTTAATATTAGCGGATTTTGTTAAACCGACTGGAAATTCTTGGATGTATATCGTTATTAGTCAATTTCACTAGAACCGATTGAAAATTAGTCGGATTTTGAATACGGTGATTTTTAGTTATATTTTTACTAGAATAAATTATTGATTTTTGCAAAACACCCGACTATATATATATATATATATATATTCGCGTTTTATGAAAATATATTCAATTTATTGATGCAGTTCCAAAATCTGTATGATTATCTGATTAACTTCACAAAGTTCATACAATTCTAGATTATACTCTTCAACTGAAATGTGTATTTTTTAACTTTATTTTAAATACATTTAGTTTACTTTATATTTGTTATTCGTTATATAACTTACTATAATTTAGGGATCTTTTCATTTGCTATAAAGAATTAAAGTAAATCTGACTAAATAAAAAAGCGAATAATTAGTCGGTTTTTTAAAACCATGTTTCTAATTAGACGGTTGTATGAAGTTGTCGGTTATGTCTATTACTAATATATATATATATATATATATATATATATATATATATATATATATATATATATATATATATAATATTTATATATATATAATATTTATATATATATAATATTTATATATATATATATATATTCTTCTTTTTTGTCCAATTGACTGTTCTCAGTCGTTGGTAGCAACTATTGCGACAATTTCTTGATATAATTTTCGGTCTCTTGCCTTACGAAATAATTCTTCTACACTCATCGACGACCATTTTCGGATATCATCCAGCCAAGCAATCGTTCTTCTGTCTACTCTTCTTTTTCCTGCTACTTTTTCCATGATTATGGTCTGTGGCAGTACATACTTTGGGCCTCTTAATATGTGTCCCACGTACGCTGTTTTTCTTCGTTTGATCGTGTTCGATTATCTTTTTTCAATATGTCCAATACTTCGTTATTCTTCTTCTTTGTTGTCCACGATATGATACGAAATAACAGTACTTACAAATACGCACACACATTTACCGCCAATCAGCTATAATGGTAGCACAGCCTATTCGGATAAGGATAAAAGTAACTTGTTAGCAATTATGTATTTTGATATTCATACACAAAATTCGCATTTGACGTCGAACTATTGCAATAATAAAATTTTATCTTCCATTAAAAAGTACTTAAAAGATTCGCCTGTGAGAATTTTGCCCGCGGATTTAACAACGGTCAGCGAGGTACATCGCGTCATAAAGAAACTTAAAAATAAAAAATGAGTAGGTCTAGATGATATACCTACAATATTGATCAAAAACTTGCCACAAAAAGCGATTGTTAACAGTCATACTAAATTCAATTTTATTACTTTCTTATTTTCCCGACTGCTGGAAAGTGTCGAAAGTTATTCCTATACCTAAATCGAGTAAGGACATTTCTGATCCCAGAAATCTGCGGCCCGTGTCATTACTTAGTAATTTTAGTAAAATAGTGGAAAAAATTATTTTGAGTAGACTAGAAAAAATTCATAGATGATAATGATATTTTTATAGAACAACAATTTGGATTTATGAGTAATTTATCTACCGTCATGCAATTAGCAAGAATTAGTGAAACCATAACTGATGGGTATAATAAAAATATGCATACAGGATTACTGTTATTAGACATAGAGAAAGCCTTCGACACCACTTGGCAACTTGGTTTAACATAGAAAATTATTCAACTTAAATTCCCTAATTACTTAGCTCGGCTTATTAAAAATTATTTAAGTAACCGAAATTTCATAGTTAAAATTAAAAATGATAATTCCTACATGAAAAATGCATTAGCGGGAGTTCCCCAGGGGAGCATACTGGGACCTTTCTTATTTCTTCTTTTTATTGATGACATTCCTAAAATTAAACATTTACAGATGGCATTATATGCTGATGATACTGCTATATATTGCACATCGTATCGAATTGACACTATACAAAGAAGACTAACTCGGGGTTTTATTAAATTAAATTCGTATTTTAATAAATGGAGAATCAAAATAAATTCCGATAAAACTCAATCTATTCTATTCACGAAAAGAAAGCCGCATTTCTTACCACCTGTAATGGTGAACAACAGATCTCTGGTTTGGAAAAACGATATTAAATATTTATGTGTAATACTGGATCGGGGTCTCACATTTACTAAACATGTTGAGTATGCCTGCAATAAGACTCATGCGGCTCTGTTTAAGCTATACCCGATATTTAATAAACGTTGTTACGTCAGCTCGGAAAATAAATTAATAATCTACAAAACTATAATCAGAACAATTACGCTTTATGCTTGTCCCATATGGTGTCATATACTAGCCGTTCTAACTTAGCGAAGTTGCTACAAAATATGTGCTGTAGAATAATTCTAAATCTTCCTGTCTATGTAAAGATTGAACACATTGGCATTGAACTTACCATATATACACGAGGTTGTCGAACAAAAAACAAAATTCTTTTAGGATAGCTGTAAACGATATAGGAGATTACACACGTACAAATTTGCAACTAAAATATAAGCGCTACAAACACAAGAGAATTAAACACACGCTATTATGATGTACAGCTGGGATTATCTTTTATTCAAAATTTATTTTTGTATATAATACATATAAAAATTATTGTTTATCCTACTAAAATAAATATCTATAAATTTATATATAGGTGTAGCTTTTTGATCATTATGCGGGTTTTGTTAGTGGTTTTTCCTGTATTTTTTACTTTAGTTAAATGAGCAACTGGGCATACTTTTTAAACTAGTATACGTAGTAAGAACTGTGTTCGGAATGCGTTATATTATTTATTTATTTTTTGTAAATACACTTTTTATCAATCAATCAATCACGGTAATACCACATTTCGAAGGCTTCTATAGTTTTGATTATTTAACCTTCAGCGTCCATGTTTCGCAGCCATACAGCAACACTGACCATACGTAGTAGCATTTTAAAAATCCGTGTCTTACTTCAAGAGATATTCTATGCGATGTTAACGTTTTTTTCATTTTCATAAATGCTACTCTTGCCCGTCCTATCCTGCATTTAATTTCTTCATTTGAATTCCCGGCTTTGTTTAGCCACGCACCGAGATACCTGTACTTGTTCACTACTTCTATTTCCCCATTACGTAGTATTTTCTTTGGTTTACTTTGATCTACTGACACCATTATTTTGGTTGTCTCAGTATTAATTGTAATACCATATTCATCACAGGTTCTTTCTAATAATTTCAATAATATTCCCAGGTCTTTCGCATTTTCTGCTAATGTTACCGTGTCATCTATCTTGATTTCACCTCCAATTTTGACACCTTCAGATCTGTTTGTCAACGCTACTCTGAATATGATATCCACGACAGCCCTGTCTCACACCGCGGTCAATTTTGATTTTAGCAATTACGACATAAATACATACATATATATATATATATATATATGAATATATACATATATAAAAGTATCAGAAATTACAGCTGAAATACACGTTTTTATACTAGATGAGTAAGTTTTAACATGGTGAATGAAATCAATATATAAGGTGACAGAGGAGACGGGCTTTTTTTTTCAGTAGAGCAGTTGGTAATACTGCTACAACGCAAACTGCGTGCTCCACGTTTATTTTACACACGAGAGATTTGTTTTTGTTTAGTTGCAGTCATCAATGGCATCCTATAAAGAGAAGAAGCGCGCGTTTTGGATTTTCGACGTGAATCGATCACGACAGTGCAAAGAGAGTTTCGAAAAGAATTCAAAATTACACGCCCAGATGGTGCGACGCGTTACGGCAGAAACGTTCGCAGTACTGAAAGAAGCGTTTGGTAATCGCATATTGTCGCGTCGCACGAATTTCGCTTAACCACCGCGCTCGACAGATTTGACCGCTCCAGATTTTTTTTTTTTTTTTTTTTGTACGTATACCTCTTATGAGCCGCGTTTAAAAAATACGTCCACGAAATCTGGACAACCCGAAAACTCGGGGATTTCTGAAGACATTTACAAAATTCGATGACCTATGCTCGAAAAAGTATTCGAAAATTTTTGTAAAAAAGACCGAATGAATATGTTGCAAGTCGTCTGAACGATACCGTGTTCGACAAATGATTTTGTGCTAATCTCTCGTTTTCCTATTTTTAAATAAAAAATTCATTCAAAAATAATTTCGGTCGAGTAGTTTTTGAGTTATTTAAAAAACAGAACGGTTCGTCTTCTCTGGGTCGCCTTATATTTGACGCGTTTTATTTTGTTTTCCATTGACCTCAAAATACTTTGTAAATAATAACGAGGTAACTATCCGAAATATTCGTATTAATTAAGAACGATAAGACTTGTAACACCGCTACACACTCAGCGATGAATGCGGAACGAAGAAGATCTTATAATTTGTAGATGTTTTACCAATATTGAGAGATGGAACGAACGCTGCTGCTGTCGTTCCCTGAGACGATTTCGATCCATCCGTATAAATAACTGCTTGGGTACGAAAGTTCTCAAAGATGAATGTAGTATCGGTGGAAAACGATTAAGAACGTAGTCCTCGGGAGAGAGGGTCGCTTTTTATTGGAAAAATCCCACGAATACGGTAATATAAATTGGAAAATGAATTCGTATAATCTGCAAATTATTAACTTGTATACTATAGTGATTATATTAATTAACACAGTTATAATTACGGTCGTTACTATTTACAACTCGTTCTACTGCACATCGTGTAAAACTGTCGTCAAAATTCTACCGATAGGCTGGAATGTAGAAGAAAATTTACGATTGCTTAGTGAAGAAAGATTCATTTTTGATAACAAACCGCATTCCAACGAATTGGTAAGATGATTAAAGGTTTATTTACACATTTGAACGATTGTTGTCGCGAGTACACAATTGTAACGTGATTTCCGCCGCGCTTCGATCAGTTGTCTAGCAAAATAAAATTATGCCAGACATGTCCGAGTAGCCTGACATTCGGTGTAATTTAACGGACTACTCTTACGGGTATATTTTTTTCCAATTTTAAGTAGCGGTAAAGTATTATTTGAATGTCTGGCATGTTGCAGATATGTACACGAGGTGTGCGGATAGACAATTGAGTAATTTCTTATTTTATTTTTTTTTTTTTTAAATAATATTTCACATTTTAAACGTGCAAGTATAGTCTGGACACTTTTTCAATCTGTTTGAAGAAAAAAGAGAGGGGGTATAATTTCGACAGTCTTACGTTCCTTAGGAAAGCGCGTATAAAAATATGTATCATACGACTTTATCCTCGTCATTGGTGTATTTATTTAATAATTACGAATTTATGTTATGAAAATTTAAAACGGCGATTATCCAGTTAATTTATCGTCCCCTATAAATTCCATTTAACATCTTTTTTTTACGTACATTCTTCGATATCTATAATTTTAAATTTAACGATAATATCTAAAAAGAAATTTAATTACGATTTTCTTCATTATTGATGAATTATAATTTTTTCTTATTCATTAAAATCGTTATATTTGGAAATTAACTACTTCCGTTACAATCTAAAACTATGCCACCGTAATTACATCCTTGCATAGAATATGATAAACAGCATCCCGCAGATTGACCTTTTTATATCATCCTGCCATCTTGTGTTCGGCCGATCGCCGCTTCTGTATCCTTCTCTTGATAGTCATTCCGGTATTCGTTTCGTCTACATGCCATCATTCCTTCTTGTGCACTGCACGTTCTACCGCATCCGACAGTTCATTCTACTGTCTTATCTATGCATCGACCTTTCTATTTTACATCTAAATTCCCAACGTGTTACTCTTTCGCGGACTTTCTGAGTTACGGTAAATTTTTTAATTCTATATATCGTCAGGTTCCGTGGTGCGTTAGGAATATCTTTATTCTTAAACACTTTGCTCAAGTTTACGAACGCCGTCCATGGGAGATGCGTTCGTCTTTTTACTTTCTTAATCATTGCTTCATCCTCTGCGGTGGTAATCACTTGACCTAAATATATATATATATATATATATATATATATATATATATATATATATATATATATATTCACTGACAAATTTTAATATATGCGCTCATCTATATTTGTAATTTCAAAGACGTATTTGTCACATGACTTTAGTTTTTTTTTATGTTTATCATTAATACCGCTTTTTTGAAACAGAAGATCGGTTAACACGTTCACCGACGTTGTTAATACAACGTTGTCGGTCCCATCAATATTGATTAGAATTCCAAATCAAGTTTTTGAATGTACGTTCTAAAGATGCTATAAACAACTTGGGAGTTATTTTATGTATAACTCTTTAATATTATCTTGCTCGCTTTTTCTACCAGTTGTACTCGCATCGTTGGCGAATTGCAAAATTTATTACGTCCATGTATTCATCATCTATACGATTTAGCGCTTTTAAGACTGTCCAAATTTCCACAATATCAAATGCTTTTTTATAGTCGATGAACGTCGTGTGCAGTTCTATATTGTATTCCTCGAACTTGAAGATCAAGATTCTCTTTGTACGGATGTGATCAACATTGTATTTTAAACCCGTCTGTTCGCGTGGTTGGTAATAATCTATTTGTTTCTTCAGCCGATTTGCGTTAATGCTTTTGTAGAGCTTATAAATATGCCGCAGTAAGCTAATTAGTCTATAATTTCTGAACGTGGTCGTATCGCCATTTGTGTATATCAGGATGACACATCTGTCGTACTCCATAACCGTGGAAAATTGAATTCTTCTTTAAGGGCGATTATTAAGCCTCTCGGTAAATCCAGTAGCTCCTCGTTATCTTATTTAATCATTTCTAGAGTAACGCCATCCAGTCTGTTAGCTTTGTTATTTTTCATTTTCTTCAAAGCGTAACAGGTTTCTCGTATCAGTATGTCCAGTAACTTCCCCTTAATTTCAGTCGTTGCTAATTGATGTTTTAACATAGGTCTAAGTTTTGTAGTCTGCATAGATTTTTCTTACCTCTTCGGACGATTCATAATCCCCGCTGCAATTTTTCACAATCGTCAGCAGCTTACTTCCGTTAAATATTTTAGGCCCACTGTTGCGCTGAATTAATTCATCAATTACGTTTTTGTATTATCCTTATATTACTTCTCATTTATTTTCTAACTAACTTGTTCAATTCTGCCTACTCAGTTGGATTTTTATTTTTGGCGACTTTTAGTTTTCTTCTTCGTGTCATGAAATCTTTGATCATGCCGCTTATTTTATGATTCACACTTTTTGTTCATGGTGCAACTTTGATTGCAACTTTTTTCGTGATTTTAATAATTAACCCAGATTGTTCATTTACGTGTCCAGTGTTTTAATTTTTTCGACTTTTCATATTTGTAATTTTAGTTCTTCTTGATATTTGCTTAACCTATCCTCCAGCTTGGAAGTACGAACTTATATCTATCCGATCTTATAGTACAGGTAAACACGGTTAATAGATGTGTAACAGTTTGTGTACTTATATATGTATATATACATTAATATATCGATTATTCAACAATAGAGCAGTTCACATAAGAAATACACTATATAATATATATATATCCCCCTTGGGGGCACGTGTACTTACACAGGTGCTCTCAAGGATCCGGAGCTGCAACCGGAACGAGGTGCGTCCACAGGTGGCGGATAGTGGAACGGCCTACAAATATACCTTAAATTTGTTACCTCCTCAGTAACGAACCACTGCCTTGTGGTTAGGGTATTGACCCAAAGGCTAGGGTGTCACCCCAAAATAGTGACATCTTTTCTTCCTTTTTCCTCCTTCCTCCCTTTCTTCTTTCTTGCCTTTTGTTTCCTTTAATCTCTTTTCTTCTTTTTTCCTTAAATCCCTTTCTCCTTTTAAACTGCCTACGAGAAATCGTGCTGTTCTGGACATACCGGTCGTCTTGGATTTCTTTGCCACTGGAAAACTATGATCAGAATGGACATGGTGGCATGGCTGTTGTTTTGCGCTCCAACTACCATGTTCCTATATGCGCCGCTACCCTTCACAATTACCTTAGTTTTATTAACATATAAATATGAAAGTACAGCAAATGGAAAAAAATGCTGAATCCACGGGACAGTCTTTAACCGGTCTGTCAGGCAGTGGACTGTCTTCTGTGACAACACAGGATGACTCGAGTCCTCACGCGCCTACTGGGCACGTCACTCTTCAAGAGAGGACACATTTGCGATTTATTAATAAAAAAGTTTCCGCAAAACAGTTCTCTATTTTTTTCAATTATCTGCCGTAGTGAAAATATCATATCGACCACACTCCGATTTTGTCGAAAACCACATTGGTTTTCTGGTATCAGTGGGTCAACTAGAGTCTTAAGTCTTCCTAATAAAATTTTACTAAATACTTTGCTTGCCGTACATAAAAGAGCTATACCTCTATAGGTAGTGCAATCTGCTTTGTCACCTTTGTTTTTAAAGATTGGTATTATTGCCGCTTCTTTAAAATCCTGCGGTATTTTTTCTTCGACCCATATTTTACTATAAAGAGCATGCAAACAGTCTACAATATCTTTTCCTCCAGATTTATATATCTCTACTGGTATGCCATCTAACCTAGGAGATTTGTTATTTTTCATGCTCTTTACAGCTTCATGCACTTCATCTATAGTTGGTGGCTCATCTAAAAATTTATTTTCATCTGTTGTAGATATAGTTTGCAACAAATTCATGTTAACATCGGTAGTATTGTTTAAAAGATCATGAAAATATTCTTCCCACCTTTTCATTACACTTTGCCGATTTAGAATTAAATTTCCCAAGTTATCTTTGACTGCTGTTTTCCGTCGATATTTTGGCTCATAGACGGCTTTGATTGCACCATAGAATCCACGAGAATCGTTTCGATCAGCTAAAACCTGGATTTCATGTGATTTGTCTATCCACCATTCGTTTTGTAGTCTCCTCGTTTCCCTTTGTGCTCGAGCTTTTGATATTTTAAAGGCATCGTGTTTAATTTTATTCGTTTTGTCCGCTTGCCATTTGATGAATGCCTGCTTTTTTTCTTCTAATAGGTTCTTAATTTCCTCGTTTTTATCAGCAAACCAGTCTTGTTGCCTTTTCTTCCTATATCCTAGTACGGTCTTACATGTAGTGTTTATTTTTTCTTTAATTGCATTCCAGTATTCGGCTGCTGGCATATCTTCATGGCATTTCATTTCCTCGACTGTATTTTTAAGTTCCGTGTTAAGATGTCGTAGAACCGATTTATTTTTCAGTGTTGTTAAGTTATAAGTTTTATATTTATTTGCATTTGGCTGCTTCGTATGATAATAGTAGCACTTTCTAAACCGAAATTTTTTACATCAATTTCTGTTTTGCGCCTTTCGTAATCATTTCTTCCCGGCTACTTTTGATATGTCACCCTACCATCGTGTCCTCGGTTTACCCTGTTTTTTTTTTGTTTTTTTTTTATCGGCCACCATTGACCCGTTTTGACCATCTGTTGTCATCTCCACAGGCTACAAGTTCAATTCTACTTTAGCAATTCGTTCCACTGCGTCATCTAACTTCGTTAGTTCACGTTTCTGTGCGTTTCTGTACCGTTCCGATAATCTGATGTTAACTCTCATGTGCCGTTTGAGTCTTTTTTACCTTCTGTATGTTTGTTTTTGTATATGGACATATTTGTGCGACGTATATAAGAACTAGGAGTACATATTAATTATACAATTTTCTTTTCAGATTAATTGGCACTTGCTTGTTTCGGCGTATTCCGTTTAACATCCCGAACGCAACCAAGACAAAGATATTCTTCTTGCTATTTCCGTCTTCGTCATCATTTTTTTATTTGGTGTTCTTTTTTGACCTAAATATATATATATATATATATATATATAGTTATCTACCTGTTCTATTTCTCCGAATTCATTATTTTTATCGTTTCTCCTGTGTTAGTCATTATTTTTGTTTTTTGGACGTTTATTTTTAACCCTATCTTGCTGGGGAATATAGATTTAGGTCTGTTACCGTCGTCTGTAATTCTTTTACGCGTGAATCAATACTATGTCATCTGCAAACCAGAGGTGGTTTAGGTATTCATTACTAATTTTTTGATACCTTTCGCATTGCAATTTACATTTTTAAACACATTTTCCAATGCGGAAATATACAATTTCGTTGGTATCATCTCGCTTTACTCCCCTTTTTATTGGAATCTTTTTTTTTCTTCCATAAGTTTATATTTGCACATTGTAGCTGAGTTATCAATGTTCTTAATAATCTTAATTTATTTCTCATTAATTCCAATATAATTTAACGAATTTATCACTGCCCACGCCTCCCCCGAATCTAACGCGTTTTCGTAGTCTATAAAGGTCGTGTATAATTCTATGTCGTATTCGTCGCACTTTTGTATCAACATTGTGATCGTTATTCATTCGTATTAAACCCAGATCTGAAACCGGTCTGGTTGATAGATCAATTATATAATTAATAGCGATTACCTATTGAGTTGTAAAAAATATATTTTTGAAATACACTAATACTACGTCATGGTCATAATAAAGAATGCGGATACGTTCAAATTTTACAATATATTCGGGAGGATATTACCGGCCTGCGGAGGCATAAATATTATCGTCGGTGCATTTTAATGTGGTAGTTTGCGCGTGTATATTTGTCGTTCGAATCCAAATTATTCGCTCTAACCTTACATTATCGACACGTCGCAGAGGAGGAAATAATCGGGTAGGAAGATATAATCGGTCGGGCTGAAATAACCGTCGTAGAAGACAATGACGTTTACGATGTGTAGTCTTTGCTTGCGTTAAAAAACTGTTTCCATTGGAAAATGAATAGTTTAACTTATAAACATAGCCTATTCAGTTGCAAAAACGATAAATTCAATTTAGAGATTGTCCGTTTGATTATCATATTAATAGCATACCGCAAAATACATCTACATATATTTTAATCAATTTTTTTTTTTCTTTCTATTTCCAAATTTGTGACTAGCCAGTAGTGGCTATCTAACAAATGGTATCTATGATTCAATCACCTGTGTGGAGGATACACCTCTTGGTGAGTCCTCCTATTTGTCAATGGACTAAGTCCGTAATCTTCGTCCTTTTCAGTCTTCTGAAGTCTTACCGCTAGCTCATTTCGATGATATCGTAGCCGTAGTAGGTGCTTTTTAGTAAGTCTTCGTATTTCTTCTTGTACTGAACGTACGCCCAGGTCTGAGTGGATTATATGTATATTAGACGCAAAATTTTGTTCTGTAATCTGTGTATTTTATTCGTATTTGTCTTTTTTGCACAGCCCCATAATTGTGCACTATACATCCATATGGGCTTCAGCATGGTTTTGTACAAAAGCACCCGATTACTTAGGGTAACTTCTGATCTAGGTCCTAGAAGCCAATGCATATTTCTAAATTTTAGTTCTATCTCCTTTTTTTTTCTTATCTATATGCGTTTTCCATGTTAGTCGGCTGTCTAAGTAAACTCCCAAGTATTTGATTTGATCATACTTTGGTATAACTTGATCGTCAAAAGACACTCTATGGCTATGTTGAGGACGATTACTGAATGTAATATGGGATGATTTTTCCGGATTTATATTTCTATTAACCATTGTTTAGTCCAGTCACTGAATTTATTTATATAATTTTGCAACTTGTTACTAGCTGCACTTGGATCTTTGTCAGATGCGAGTATCATAGTATAATTAATTGTATAGTATCACCTTAATGTAAAATGGGCTGAACTGAGCACAGTAAACTTAATCGGATGGGCTCTTTTCAGTTCATTATTTATAAATTACATGTATCTCACTTATAAATAAATTTACCCCATCGTAATTTACGAACTGGGGATCAAAAAAAAAAAAAAAAAAAAAAAATTATCATATTACGAGTTTGTGGAAGGATGTTATCGATTTGTAGACATAAATTCAGTCGTCTGCGTATCACGATGTGGCGGTCTTTGAGTTTATATTCCGATTGAATGCGACAGGCATTGTGGACGAAAACGATGTCCTACGATTGACAATGGATATTAATGCGAAAGAGGATCAGGATCGATTTAGATGAAAACATATTAGTATACGCGCGAAATACAAGAATAAATAAATCATAAAGGTAATAAATACGTCGGCTGTGTGCTCGTCATGATGTACGACGGTACGTGCTGTTTTATTAATCTCGTCAATCTGAACTCTCCGGCGGGAAAAGATTACTCATTATGGGAGGCAACGCGCTCTTCCAAACGACCAGCTGTTAAAATACCACCTCTAAAGGATGAATCAGGAAGTTGGCTTCGTCGTAATGAAGAAAAAGCAGAATTATTCGCTCGACATCTTTCTAGAATATTCCAACCACATGACAGTCAAATATTTAATACAGCACAGTTGTCTGAACAACCAATTAAATTTGTCATACCGCTCGAAGTAGCAGATGAGATCGACAATAACATCAATCCTAAAAAATCGCCAGGAATTGATGAGATTCCATCTCAGAACCGTTAAAAGAACTGTTAAAGAAAAAAAGTATTGTACTTCTCACATATACATTCAATGCTTGTGTACGGCTGGAACATGTACCGAAATGTTTTAGCTAAAATCATTATGATAAAAAAGCCAGGTAAATCAACGGGGAAGAAGTCAAATTATATCGACCGACATCACTGTTGCCGGCTGTATCAAAACTATTTGAAAAACTACTCCTCAAACGTATTAAACCTCTTACGAAACTACCTGACCATCAGTTTGTCTTTCGAAGAAAGCATTTAACGATTGATCAAATACATCGTGTAACGTCAATAATAGAAAAAGCCTTTGAAGAAAAGAGCTACTGCTCAACTGTGTTACTCGACATTGCGCGGGCGTTTGATCGCTTATGGTACGAATGACTTATCTTCAAAGTTACAGTTTACCAGTGAATTTGTGTCACATAGTACAGTCGTACTCTTATCCGATCGTTGGTTTTGGAAATCACATGAAGAGGCTACATCAGGATTTCATCCTATATTAGCAGGTGTTCCGCAGTGTCCTTATCCTGTACTTGTTATATACAGCGAACATACCGGTATTACAAGATACAACAATTTCAACGTTCGCTGACGATACAGCAATTTATCGATTAATCATTAATCATTCTCAGGCTGTAGCGAATAACAACCCCTGCAGCATGCTCTGGATCGTATAATCGAATGGACGAAGGATTGAAAAATTCAACTAAATGAACAGAAATACACGTCACTTTCTCTTTACGCAATCGTGATCCTGCAATCGAATTTTAAAACCCGTACTATTATCAAACTCGAACGTTAGAACACAAAGAGTCCCTCCGCAACTCGTTATTTTCAGACTTAGCTTTCCATCCAGTAAACTGGTAGCACAATTGAGGAGTTGCAAAGCTGTCAACTGACCAAACTAATCACCTTAGTCTCGGATCCGAAAGCCGAGCCTGTAATTAATGACAATTGTCTCTCGGAGAAATCCTTACTTAGGGCCACTACTCCCTTACAAGAAGTAAAATTACGACTTGTCAGGTGTATCGGATGACATCAAAGGTAAATGTAGCGTTCAAAATAATATAAAATTAATAAATTGTTCGAATAAATCTTAGTAATTACACGCGAATATCATTCAATGTAGTTAATATGTATAACAACATTTTCTGACAAATGTTGAGAATAATAATTTAAATAATAATAATATATATATATATATATATATATATATATATATATATATATATATATATATATATAAAGGTCGTGGTATAAAAATATTAGAGACAGTATTAAATCAAAATTACGTGGTTTAATTATGGGATCTACATTATCATCCGTTCTAGCTGATATTAATAGGAACAAATTAGAAAAAAATGATATTAAAAATCGTAATATATTTAAAAATAATATTAAATTATGGCAAAGGTATGTTGATGACATTTTAATAGTATGGAATAATAATGATGATAACATTTCGAACATCTAAATAAATATAATAAAATCATTCGATTTACATTAGAAATAAGTGGTGGAAAAACAATCAGCTTTCTAGATTTAAAAATTAACATTATTAACCGAAAAATTGGTATATATATATATATATATATATATATATATATATATATATATATGTGTAGCAAATCTACACAAACAGATATATTAATACCTAAAGATTCATTTCACCCACAAATGCGTTAATGGGCCAGTTTAACAAGTCTTATCAATCGGGCAAAAATAATTGTAGCAGACAATGATAAAGTAAAAAAAAAAGAAACGAACATAATAAAACAAATAGCAATCAATAATAAATATAATCCGATTATAATTGATAAAATATGGAATTTTTACAATAACAAAAATACAAAGAAAGAAAAAAATAGAGTTATTTACGTTCAATAATTTATATAGGCAGTCATACCATACAAAACGTTAGAATTATTTAACAAATATAACATGGATTTTAAGAAATAATAACACATTATTAAAATCAATTAGTGATATCAAAATAGAAGAGAGAGAGAGAGATGTACTATAAAATTTAGGACTATAAAAAGTAAATTGTAATCAATGCGAAAAAGGATACGTAGAAGAAACAGGATGACAATTCGCAACAATATTTAAAGAATATTTAAATTTATATAAAAACATCGATGAAAAATCATAATTTGTAGAACATCGTAAAGAATTAATCCTTTCAGTCACTATGTCCACTACGTGGGGTGCATGACATTTTTGAGTACTAACAAAATTATACATTTTCTGCTTGACCATGAAATGTTTCAATTCTAATTATATTTATGTAAAAACATCGAAAATCATTTAGAATTATCTAAAAAGCAACGTTATATAATAATTTTTTATATAATGTGGAATGTAGTGATTTAAGAAAAAAAATCAATTGAAAATTAGTTAAATCACTATTTATTTTCTTATAGAAAACACAAAGCTTTTCGGCATTTACGCCATTATCGAGTGAAACATTTTTAAAAAATCATAATTTTAAAAATAAGTAATTAAATATAATTACTTAAAAATATTTGATAGTGATTGTAAAAATATACTCCAAAAATGCTGTTCTGCTTCTGTTCTGTCTATTTTTTGAATTGTTGAAATTTAACATCGATATATTTGTTTATTAATTTTGTTTTTTTTTTATATTAATTTTTTCTTCTATATTATTTTCACGGATTCTGTAAAAGTTGTATACTGGTGGTTATATAATTATATTTAATTTATATTTTTAAAATTATGATTTTTTAAAAATGTTTCACTTGATAATGGCGTAAATGCCGAAAAGCTTTGTGTTTTCTATAAGAAAATAAATATTAGTGATTTAACTAATTATCAATTGATTTTTTGTTATATAATAAACTTCCTATATAAGATTTATAATTTTCTGTCAAAATTTCATGACTGAAAGAGTTAAAAGGCAACATCGGTAATATTAAGCAAAATTATAAAATTTTTATATACAGAAAAACATAAAAATAGAAAACTAGTGAAAAAAATGGAAATGATGGAAAAAGATAGAAAATAATTTATTAAATTCAATGATAAATTTCGATGAAAAAATAGTTCTAAGAAGTATACGTTATAAAATTCATCAATTTTTCTAATAAAAAAGTATATATATATATATATATATATATATATATATATATATATATATATATTCCGGTTTCCAGTAAACTTATATACCAATGTTTTCTATAAATGTCACTGTATTTTTTCCTAAATCACTATAAAATTTTGATGGAATTTAGAACATACTTTTGTATTCGGGTAATTTTTCTTCTGTTTCTTTTCATGCTAGACGATCGAAATTTAAGTTTAGTCAAAATTCCTTTAAAATATTATCAATTGTGAACCATTATTGTCGTTATCATCAATCATTTTATAGTCATTTCTAACTAGTTTGATTGGCCATAAAGGATTTTCTGCATGGGTCAACAAACAAAACAAAACAAAAATACTTACGTCGAAGAAGAATTAACTGTCGCTAACTGCTGTACCGATGTACTTTTTTCAGAATTCTTTTCTTTTGAATCCATTGCGAACGTTTATATTGTATCAGCAACACCTGTATAAAGAAGAACGCAAGCTTTATAATCAATCGCTCGATCAATCAATCAATCAATATATTCTAGGAAAATAAAGTTACAAAAGTAAACGTTTAGATATATAATGCTCGCAAATGCGCATCGTTTGCGCGAGTAGCGAGCTAAATTAGACATAAATTCGAATTAGTTCATAGAGTCCTATAACGCAAGAATAAACGACAAATATTTGTAATATAAGTTATAACCTTTTCTTACAGTAAACATTTTGCAAAACTCACATTAGAATATATGATAAGTCTACATATATATATATTGCACGGGTGTACAAATTAATACGTAAAAAACCTGTGTGCCAACTTGTAATAGAAGCGCGAATGTACTAATTTTCATATTAAATATATATATATATATATCGCACGAGATTAAACAAAAAGTAATTGGAAAGTTACAATGAAAATAACCAAATTTTCTATTATCACTATCAATGGTAAGCTAAGACGATTGAAACATGTAAACATATTAACACGTCATCTATAATTTACGATAATAAGCGGAGTAAGGAAGAAACAGATGGAACAGGGAAATAAAATAAATGAGAGTTGAATAAGTGGAAAAACATTTGTATGCCGATGGATCCTCGCAGCTAGATATACTAGTAAACGATAATGAGCTATAATTTCGATCATTACCTTAAGTAGTTTTTTTATAGTATTTAAAGTTAATCTCGATAAGGTCGGGTATTAAAGCGAACGGTTGCAGCAGCGTTGATGAATTCTTGCAACATGTTTACGGAAATTTTGCACGAGCGCTCTTTTTTATTTCGTAGCCCTAGCGATACATCGTAGACACTAATGCTGAATGATGATTTACTTTCGCACGCATAATTCAAGAGTTCACCGGTGTATAAACTAAGTATTTACTTTTAGATATAGTATCGGAATCGGTGCAGATATTATTTAGTAAGCGTATTGTGGCTAGATATGAAAATTCGAACACTCTCCCAAGTGCATAATTCCATAAACCGGTCCCGATATAATGATAAATAAAGTATATATTTTTTTAATTAAATAGCAACATATTTAATTTTCCCAGTTTTCTTGCTAAGTAAATGGTATGCTTATTCCAATTTAAACAATTGTCGAGGATACATAATTTATTTTGCCCACTTTTTGTAACACCATCGTGAAAGGTAATTATTATTGGTATCTAAGAACCGGCTACAACAGAGTGTCCATTCGATGCACGCTGATGGTTAAACAATACCCGAATCGGATTGTAAAATCCCGAATACTCGGTGGCTGCAAGTTGCAAGTTAAAAGTTTTGTTCTATCATCATTCGAAATCAAGCAATTTTTTATGTAAGCAATTTACAGCGTGATTAAAATCTTCTTCGACTATTAGCAACCGTCGAGTGAAACGCGAATTAACTACTAACACATTGTCATCTCCATAAACTTTAAATTTTACCATTAAACTTAAGATTGTAAATTTCATTTACCAAAATCAGTAGCGACTACGCAACTAAACATTTTAACCTAAGAAGGTATTTCAACGCATCCGTAAAGCGCCGTTACGTAAGAGTTCTGGTTTAGATGAAATTAGTGGAGAAATAATTACTCGTCTACCGCAAAAGTCGGCTCTATACTCTTGTGTTACATATTCAACGCAATGCTAAGAATGCGCTACTTTCCAACACGCGTGGAAAAAATCGTCGATAATTATGATTCGTAAAAAAGTAAAACCGCACGCAGATGTTTCGTCATATCGATCGAGTTACTTCACTATCGAAGATCCTAGGAAAGCTAATTCTTAATCGTATTGATATAACTCTAAAAAATGCTTATCTCGCCGAATTACCAGTTTCGATTTTCGTACCAATCACATTCTTCAATGATTGGTCGATGTAGTTTCGTTAACGTTGGAAAAACGCGAAGTATGTTCCGCAGTCTTTCTCGATGTAGGCATTCGACAAAGTATAGCACCCCGGACTGCTATATAAATTACGCAAAATTTTAAACGAGCATATCTATTTATCGCTCAAATCGTACCTATCAGATCGTTCGTTCGTTGTCAAAATTAAGGACTTATTCTCAGAAGCGTATGCAATCAGACGTTTCGTACCTCGAGGCAGTAGGGCCATTTATTATATTCAATCTACGTTACTGACGTACCAACTTCAACCCTAACTTGATTAGCTACATTCACCGATGATATTGCAATACTCGCATCAAACACGAATGCAGTATGTGCTAATACCGCGGTTCAAAACATCGTAACCGTTTGGAAAACTGGACCCATGTTTGGCGCATTAACCCAGTTAAATGCCAACATATTACAAACAGATTTATAAAAGTTGATATACATATAACCTGACGCGTTTTCGTAAATAATGTAAGAAGATCAATCTCGTGCCCGACTATTATCGCCATTGCTTGGACGAAAATTGATTCATAATCTCGCGATAAAAAGACATTTACCAGTCAGTTATATCTTCCGTTTGGATATGGTGCGAGACATGTCGAACAAACTTACAAAAGATACAATAGCAGTCAAAGATACTACGCATTAATCGTCACTAAACTACATACCGAACTATGTGTTACACAAACGACCTGAATATGCCGTATGTGGACACAAACAAGTTTAAACCTCTAGTGTACTGAATATTTTTTGTCGAACATCCCCAGTCAGCTGTAGCAGACGACGGCCGTAATATAAATAAACTTACATTTAACTATTGCGAATAAGGTCGTTCATGTTCGTGATCTTGGAGTATACCTTGATAGGACTTTCTCGGTGCATATAAATCATGTTACTCGACACGCTAACTCAGTTCTTGGGTTCGTTTTAAGGGTAGTCAAAATTATTCAGTGATCCGAGAACATTAAATACTCTATAAAAAAAACTCTTGTCCGTTCTCAGTTAAGGTATTGTTCGATAATTTGCGATGCATTTTATAATAATTATACTACAGATGTGGAAAGGATTCGGACGAAGTTTTTGAAATATTTATTGGAGCATAAAATTAACCATAGAACCTTGGTGGCCTCCAGATGGCGCAAGCAGAAAAGAATACGGCACTCCCTAAACCGTCTACGTGCGGGTGATACAGCCGTATCGCACAATTATCTGTACACCAAAAGTCCTCCATCAACAAACTGTCCCCTATGCGGACATTTAACAGAACCAACAAAACACTCACACCATAAAACACAAAATTCAGAGCCCGATACACAAAATACTCTCCAACAACCCTCAATCAATAGGTAGAATTCTGACTTTTGCCAGAGAAAGCGGACTCCTAGCATACATATAAACTAGACACATGTCTCTTTATGCTGCAATAACCCTGGTAGTTATAAACGGCATATGGAGGTTTACATAATATTAAAAAAACAAATTAATTAGTTCGATGATGCGAATATTTATTGTAAAATTAAATTAAAAATTTGAAATATTTTTTCACAATTATCCAATTTTTGCCTGTAACGTGTTTTAATGTATTTGAATATGTTTAGTTATTTCATCTTCCTAAGGATTACGCATTAAATCTAAATCTTCGATCGTATATTTTATATATATATATATATATATATATATATATATATATATATATATATTATATATATATATATATATATATATATATATATATATATATATATATATATATATATATATATATAGACACGTATATGTATAATACGAGTCCATTTTTTTGGCTTATTTTACCGCATAACCTTGTATTATTTATTAGAGATAGTACAAAAGAACAGATGGGTCATAGGTCGGTGACTGCAAATTAGTTGCGCTAGAACATATATGATAGCATGTAAAAAAAAATCCTGAAACATCGTAGATGGCTTTAATATGATAGCGAGTGGAACCTGTTTACAACGTGTACTAGAAGAAATAATATATAGAATAATTAATTAATAATAACAATGGATAAAAATGGTCGGCCGTTAATACTACTGCGAGCAGACTAGGTAACTTAGTGGTAGAAATATTTCATATAGTTGAAATTAAGATAATTTAATTTTGTTAAAACTATGTTATAAAGTTTAATAGATAAACCGCTGTTGGGAGCCCTGAAAAATAATAATTAAAAAACGAAAAAGTATTAAATAATCGACAAAATAAAAAGTAGTTAAAATCGTTAAATATTTATACATGAAAAGAAAATAATAGTTTTTGATCTAAATTAAGTATTTTCTTATATTTTATTTTGCGATTTTATCTCCTTTATATATTTTTTTTATAAATAGCATATATTTGAATATATTTAATTCTTTTACGTTCACTTGATAATGGCTTAATAACCCTTTTTATATAAAAATTTAACGAATTTTAACTACTTTTTATTTTGTCGATTATTTATTTATTTTTTTAAAATTAGTTTCAACGAAATAAAATGATGTAATAATAATAATAATAATAATAATATTTTTCCGTTTAAAAAAAAAATTAATAAATAAGTGATAAATTCTCTTCAAATGTCATTCAAACATCGTTCATTTACATATTTATGTGTATGTATATCTATGTCTATTGATGCATGTATATATTACGCGTATATATGTATATTTTCTTAATAATCATAGTAATTGTTCTTCGAATGTCCTTCATTAACAGCATTACGTTCTGAACTGTATCTCAAATTACTTTACGCATCTCGTGGTGGTCCTCCTTATAATGTAATGTCCCTTCTACATGTTGAGAATCTAGATTTATTCCCGGACATAGCGATTTTTCTCGAGAAGTTGTCCGAGTTCATAAGAATATGAGTTAATGATTATTACGGCTCCACGTTGGGTAAGCTGTAAAGGCATCCCCATTAAAAAAAAAAAAAAAAAAAAAAAAAAAAAAAAAAAAAAAAAGCGGTAATAATGATAATAATAATAGTAATAATTGCTGTTGTTAATAGCACCAGTTGCAATATCGACAATAATACTACTACTACTACTACTAATAATAATAGAGTAATAATGTATGCAAACATCGCAATTCAAAACTATCCGAGTAAGTTGGGTTCAGTGGGTACAAAGTTGGCGTATATGTTGTTTAATCCCACTAAGTGTCAACACATTATATTTACAAATAAAAAAGTTATGTGTCCGGCTGTAAGAATTAACAACGTAGAAATTCCTAAAAAAAAAAATCAATACGTTATGTTGGCATGTACTACATGTTGGCGCGCACTATAAGAGCCATCATTACGCGTGCGAAATCGTTATGTCCGTTATGGGAACAGAAATCATCGATTCTAAATCTAACGACCACTGTCTATCGCACGATAATCGCTCCCATTATTTGGCCCTACGGTAGTCTACTTGCAAAAGTAATCTTCGAACAATACAGCAATAACGGGTTTTACATACTCGGTACTATTACGTCTGCTCGACATTATGTATCTAATTTGACACCGCTTAATGATAACAAGATTCCGTACGTCGGCGACACACACGTCGTGCAGTATAAGAGATTCTTCGATAAGTTCGAAGTCAGCAGTAATCCTGATGTTCGCAGAATGCACACTCGGACAGTCTTCCAGACAATTCTCCCAGGCGACTGCGAAGGAAGTGGTGTCGTAATCCCGATCACTTAATAAATCTGGTTTTCCGCCTTGTTCAAAAGATAATATGTTTTCTATACTATTCCTACGTACATTCTATTCTCGTCACCTTATTTTTTCCCTTCGTCATAGTCTAATGTCTCGCTGGAATCATTAGACTAATAATAATTATCTACTTATGCGATCACCGTTGTTTGCAGCAATTAATGCTGGTATGATGTTACATTGTCATCGTTCACACACCGGCTTTTCATTTATACGCTTCAACAACAATGTTCAATTTACTATTCGTAACTTTTAAATTCATAATTAAACACTAATTGCGTGCGATATATTTACGAGTGGTTACCAAGTTTCGTCATCCTGACTGTTGTCCTTAAATATAAGTACACACTTTGCAAAGGATTTCCTACACACAATATAGAAATACTTATTTTATATATATATATATATATATATATATATGTGTGTGTGTGTGCGTGTGTGTAGATTAACCGATATATAATTTTCCCATTGCTTTTATTCATCTATACTATAAACTTTATTATCGAGTTATTAACGGTTCGTTGCAACTTTATATACACATTATTCCTGAAATATACAATTGTTATTACAAAAAATACCTCATAGACAGCTCGTTTTATATACGTGCAACACACACACACACATATATATATATATATATATATATATAAAAAAAAAGAAAAATGTATTTTATCAAATTACAACGTGTACACACAAATATTTACATAGTAGAGTTCCGGCATGAGCCTCACCTCGACCGTAGTATTAAAATTAAAATAACAACACTATAGTTTAAACGTAAGTATGATAAGCGGGGGAAAATTTATAAAACCCGCAAACAAATAAAAAAAAAAAAATTACATATATATATACATAAATATACATACAAATATATACGTACATGCATACACATATACACATATAACTTAAAACGATACAAAGGTAAAAATTGTAACAACACACGTAAAAGTTAAAACAAAACAAAAATAAATAAAAAATTAAAAATAAAAAAAAAAATTGTTAAGATTACTAATATTATAAATGCTATGATTAAATATGGATACTATCCACGTACTTGGAAAATTGGTAAAATTATAGCGCTTCCAAAACCTGGGAAAGATTCTTCTAACATCAATAATATACGACCTATTACTTTACTCAGTAATCTAAATAAATTGTGCGAAAAAATAATTTTAAAGAGGTTATATGAGTACGCTATTTGCCACGATATTATTCCTAAAGTACAATTTGGATTCAGGCCAGCTCATTCTACTACTCATCAAATCGCGAGAATCGCAGAACACATTACAGATAATTTCAACCGTAATAAGCATACTGGATTAGTTATGTTTGACATCGCTAAAGCATTCGATACTACTTGGCACAATGGCATTATATACAAAATGATTGTCTGTAATTTTCCATTGTATTTGGTTAAACTTGTACAAAGCTACCTAAGTAACAGGATATTTTATGTTGAAATTAATAAAGCGCGTTCTTCCAGCAAGACTTGTCTAGCTGGTGTACCTCAGGGTAGCGTCTTAGGACCGTTTCTATTTTCGCTTTATTTTTACGATTTTCCCAAATTAAACAACATCGAAGTTGCCCTTTATGCTGATGATACAGCTTTATTCTGTAGTTCCTTTATACCACGCGCAATTAGTAATAGATTACAACAAGGATCTTCACGAGTTTTGAAATATTTTACTAAATGGAAAATTGTCATCAATCCGTTAAAAACAGAATCGATACTTTTTACTCGAAGACGACCTTTGTTACCCGAAAAAATTAATATTAATGGCGATCTTATCGACTGGTCTGATCATGTTCGTTACTTAGGCGTAATTTTCGATAAAAAATTGACATTTACTAAACACATTAATGCTGCTATTACAAAAGCGAATAAAACTATATGTTCAATTTATCCGATTTTTAAAGGTAAATCTCACCTGAATATTGATAATAAGTTAATTTTATATAAAACTATTATCCGTCCAACAATGACTTATTCTTGTCCGGTTTGGTGCTCTGTATCTAATTCTAATTTTAAGAAACTGCAACTTGTACAAAATCAATGTTTAAGATGCATTTTAAATGCATCTCGTTATACGAGAATATCAGATATGCACCACATGTTAAATATTCCATATATTAAAGAACATATATTTAAATTAGCGACCAAATTTTTTCAAAACTGCAGTGTACATAGCAATGAACTAATAACGACTATTGGCAACTATGATTCCAGGCAGCTTATGTTCATGTATACCAGGTACAAACATCGTCGTATTAAACATAATTTGTTGTAAATTAATATATTTATAATATGTTCAATCGTTATTATTCGTAATTATATAGTTAAGTTATTTTAACACTTATTTATACCTCTGTACGCTTTATCTTTCATGCGCTTCGAAAAGAATTTATTTTGTTTTGTATTTTTTCTTTTCTCCGCTGTATATATATGTGTATATATGTATATATAATTTTTATTTATTTATATATATATATATATATATATATATATATATGTTTGTGCCGCATATGCGAATTCAAGCTAATTTTCAAATACACTGTAAAATCGCGTAGTGTACGATGGATTTGACCTGATGTTTGGGCCTTCTTACATTCCGATATACGAGAATGTTGTCTGTACAAAATTTTCATTTAGTTCAGTTTTCAACCATCCTTTCCTACGTTGTGCCCTTTCTTGGATTTCTACAGTTTTCTTGATTGTTTCAGTGAACACATAATTGTATCAGAATTTTGGACGACCGTAGTGTCTTTTACTTAGTACTCCGTAAAACATACTTTTCGGAATGCGTTCGTCGTGTATTCTTATTACGCGACCGATACACCTTAGTCTAGATTTCGCTAAATGCTGCTCAATCGAATAAGAGTTAACCAGTTTTATCACCTTCTCGTTGGATACGCAAGATCTTTCTAGTTTATACGAAGGATTTGCCTTAGGTTTTAAGTTGTTTTTTATTTTCATAGCTCAGGTCTCTATATGTTAGACACCATACCTGTATATGCGGTCATTTCAGTTTTGTTCTTGAAAATTCGTCCAGAAAGTCTGCTACATGCCATAATTTTATTTCTTATTCTATATATAAGCTTTTCATCTAGGTTACCATCGTATATATAGGTACTCACATATATATATATATATATATATATATATTGCTGTTCCAATCGACCTCGATCATGGATAACCAAGTTAGCGAAGTCGTGAATATATTTTGTTATCGTTTTTTTTTTTTTTTTTTTTTTTTTTTTATAGTATACCAATAATTCTGTATTCATTCCAAACTTGCTCAG
This sequence comes from Coronaproctus castanopsis, assembly GCA_032883995.1. Taxonomy (NCBI): domain Eukaryota; kingdom Metazoa; phylum Arthropoda; class Insecta; order Hemiptera; family Monophlebidae; genus Coronaproctus; species Coronaproctus castanopsis. Next base: position 94,933,481 of record CM065054.1, read on the forward strand.
TGACTTAAGTAAAGTGACTGAAAAAGTGTTATACTTTCGGCATGACACAGTATTGTAAGAGACGACCAATTTGGATTCAGACCTGAACATTTAACGGCGCATCGGATATCGAGAATTTCAGATGATGTAACTGACAATTTCAACTTCAAGAAACATACTGGAATGGTATTAATTGACAAACGGAATATTATACAAAATGATTAAACTTCAATTTCCAATACTATATATTAAACTAATACAAGTCGTACCTAAGCAATAGGGAATTCTATCTTATAAACAACTACGAAATATCTTCTATGGAAGATCAAAACTATACATGTGTACCGCAAGGGAACGTAATTGGACCATATTTATTTCTAATACTATTTAATGATCTTCCCGATATACCTATATTATCGAAACTACATTATACGCAGATAACCTGGCACTGTTCTTTGCATAGAGTTAGCACAATTGATAATCGATTGCAAAAAGCCGGTAAATACAATTGTCTACATATTACAGAAGATGGAAATTGCAACTAAATGCGTGTAAATTCGAAGCAATTATTTTTACAAAATGACGTGCACTACCTCTGCCTGAACTAAATATATTAATTCCGAATAAACACCACGACCGAAATAAGTTCGTTATTTAGATCTTGACAGAAGATTAACATTTAACGAACATATTAAATATGCGATAGATCCACAAATGAACGTACACTTTTACCAATATTTAACAGAAAAGTCTTACACCAGATTAAATAAAAAATTACTGTTATTTACCGCGGATTAACTTACGCTTGTCCCCTGTATGTTCTACTAAATAGTGACGTATAAAAAGCTTCAGATAGTGTCCGAAATTATCGTTGTAGAATTATATATTAAATGCCACCCGTTATACAAAAGAATTTCTTATTGACACGAGCAAACGAAGCTACCGTTTATTTATTAACAAAATTTCCAAAAAAATCTTCGATAATTGTTCTCTATACATTGCGGATGAATTAACATCGTTTATCGATAATAACACCTCCGTATACACGACATACTAAAAGTATACGTAGAATTGAACGTAGATTTTTAGGAAGAATTATTTTCTTATTTAGAGTGTACTCTATTATTTCGCGGTGGCGTAGTTTGCTAGAGTGCTCGATTGTCAACTTGACGGTCGGTGGTTCGAAACCAGCACGCGACGTAGAAAGTTTTCATCATTATTTAATTAACTTAATTATCACGGAAAATGCAGTGTCATCCCACTCCGTATAACATCATATGCATGTACATGTGCATATTAATAGTGCCTCGAATGCTAGCTAATTTCGTACGTATAAATAAACGTACGCTAGTCACGTACAATACGACGATGTTGATGATGATTTTATTAGGCGATTTATTAATAAGTATCGATTACAAATTGTAATTATCCGATTTACGGGGTAGCTTAAGTATTTTTATTATTTTTAACTTCTCCTCTCATTTTAACAGGTTCTTTTATTTTGTCGTTTTTTTTTCTTGTATTTCTTTTTGAAACAGATTTATACTAAAAATTAAAAATTTAATCTAATTTTAAGTTAAAATAGCTATTTGTCTAGGTTAGATACTCGGCTAATAAATTTGTGGAAACTAGCCTAATTAACCAAAATAAATAACTTTTCTTCTTCATCGTCTTCTGTATTTAATCCTGTCCAAGTCTCGATAACCAGGTACGTTTCCTTTGTTCGAGACGAACAATGTGTAGATGTTTGAAAAAAGCTTTGCCTTCGACGGCATATGTGAAAAAAAAAGTAAACCCCGCTGAGTGTTTTGAGATAAATAATAGAAAGCTGTTAATTTATCAAATTGTTTCGTTCTATACATCATATTTTCTACAATGCGGGAAATGTAAATTAAAATTAGCAGGCGTAAGATACTCACGTATATATATATATATATATATATATATATATATATATATATATATATATATATATATATATATATATATATATATATATATATATATTTTATTCGAAATCATCTAAATGGCTATATTATATTAAACAATACGTGCTTAAAGGCATACATCACGATGTAATATATATATATATATATATATATATATATATATATATATATATACGTTCACTCATAAATATACACACACAAACGCCTACATACATATATATATATATATATATATATATATATATGCAAATATAATCGCGATCAATCTTTATTCTTTTATATACACTTTCACAAATTCGCGTCTGCTGGAATACTTTCACTTATGTTAAACATTATCAGTCGTAAAACGTATTATTCGTTTGGGCAGAAGGAAAGAATTGTGTTTACTTCTAATAGATTCCACTGTTTCCGTTCCTGTACGTCACTTTTAAATAACGATCGTTATAAACCGTCTTAATAATTGTCACCTACCGCGCGAATAATAATAACAACGGGTTCCTTTGTTCGAATTGTGGTTAGCCGTCGTTTTCAAGGTTGTCAACTTTTATTATTTTAACCTACATTACGATTACCGACGATAATTATCTTCGACTAATTTCCCGAACTGAATAATAGTCGTCTATCTGGCTCGCCTTTTATCGTTAGAAGTCGAATTTTATTCTCTCCGTCTTCCGAAGAAAACGTAAATTTTTACTTTAAAATTCATTTATCGTTAGTATATTTAATTCTTTTCGTTTTTTTTTTTCTTTTTTCATAACAAATCTTAGCATTTTGCGGCAATATTCGAACGATTGACTTATCAAAAATATTTGTAAAAAAAATAACACCGTGCCCTGGGAGCGTCGGCAACAAGTGAAAGATGTTTTCCCAAAAATACGCTTATTTAATAAACTCACGATTTCGTTAGAGATGACTCGAGTATTTTCGTAATCTACGTCGTACATACATCCTTCGTACAGCGTAGATTTGAATGAAATAACGGATAGCCTTGCGCGCATGCGCAACAGAACATACGAATACGGAAAAAATATTATTTCGGTAATTTCTGTTAGTGTCTGTACGTATATCTATGTAAACTAAATATACGCCTATATACAGGCCAGCGGTTGAAAAGTAGAGGAGATCGACTACACTGTGAGAATAGGCCTGCCTACGTGCTTGTGTGTATAAACCTTTTGTTCGCTCGCTCGATTTACGGGTTAACCGCGCATATAGAACCCGTCAATAGGAGCTTTGCTTCGAAAACTCAAAATCGCCTTCGATCAGCTCGGTCTTGAATTTTCAGTAGAATACACATCTATGACGGTAATTAGCAACAGAAATATTTCTCAATTTTGTAGCTATTTACGGACTCTGCTCGGTTTATTTTGTAATCAACCAATTTCTATTGTAAAATCGGTAAAATATCCGGCAATAATCTTAGAAACAAAGTTAACGTTTAATGAACGTGTTATAAATATCTACCGAATAATGTTAATAAGAAATTCTCGATGCTCCGCGAAATTCAACCGAAACATGGGCGGAATTAAATATGAAGGACGTGTAATTATTTATAACGGAGCAATTTAATCGTCGTTTAATTATATTTCAAGTATTTTCTTTCAAAAATTAAATGCGATTATATTTAATAAAATGTTAGCTAAGCAAAGGAAGCTCCTCCTGCTTAGTGTTGGCTCTTTATATAGAACTGTTTCAATCGTGGCTGCATCAGTTATTGCAGGGATCTTGTCTATTGACTTAAGTATTTTTAAGACGTCTTTGATCTCAGAGTTCGGTATATATGTTTATTATTAATAAATTAATTACGATTAAAACTAACGTAAACAATTTTTTTCACTCTCATTTCGGTTACGAGTTAAAATATAATTTAATTTTAAGAATTCCTTCACTGAGAAAATTAATGCGATAATTTTAGATATATCGCATTCGCACGGTAGTGTTCAACTTTCAAACTTTTTCGCAGTAGTGAAAATAGATTTAGGATTAAAGATGATCTCGATTTAAATTTCTTTTCCAGTCAAGTGCCGTTTGGACGTGGTCATTTCGGAGAGTGTTTTAAGCGTTTTGCATAAGGCCATCTGACTTTTGTCCGTATTGGTAGTTCTGACAGTGAAATATGATTGAACATTTTCTTTTTGAATGTTTTTATACCACTGCTATGTGAATTACTTTCCATATAAATCAGCTAGCTCGATGTGAGGTAATATTACATATAAATCAGCTAGCTCGATGCGGCATACTATTACATACATATCATCATCATCTCGTGCAACAATCCTTGGACTGGTTCACCCGTATGCTTGTCTTTTTCCATTCATGTCGGTTATATCTTCATTTACAAGTAATCGGAGTAGCCGACATCCTTCTTCATATCTATCCAGCTTAATAGCGGTCTATATTCGTTTTCCCGAGATATATCCTTCTATCGCGTTTCGTAGCAATCCTCCACGTTGAAATGTCCCATCCAACAGATTTCCCGTTTTTTAATCCGGTTCAATACTTACCGCTTTTCATTGATCCTTTTCAACACTTCCCGGTTTGTTGTTTTCTCCGTCCAGCTTATTTTCCCCATCCGCCTCCAGCATCACATTTCAAATGCTTCTATCCTGTTCTCTTCTCGTTTCGTATACGTCCACGATTTCGATATTTATAATGGGGCCGCGCGTATGTTTTTATAATACGTTTCCGCGACTCTATGGGCAACGTTCTGTTGGTTATTATTTTTATCTTTTTCAGATAGCCTGTTTCGCGATGGCAAATTTTTCCCGTATTTCTTTGGAGCTACGTCCATCTTCAGTAATGGTGCTTCGAACGATGAAATCTGCTCTAGCTTTGTTCCATCGATTGTAATATTCATTTGTTGCGGTCCTATTCCCATTGTGATTGTTTTGGTCTTTTAGCGTTAATCCGCATTCCATACTTTTTTGCTGATTCATTCATTTTATGTACTTTTTTTTTGTGCAGCATACGTGCCCTGTGTGCTGGCAAGGACAATTCATCCGCATATTTGATAGTTCGTTATCATTTATCCTCAAAGGCTTCTAGTAGAATGTGCTCTGCTACAATGTTAAATAAATCCGGCGACAATGCACTACCTTATCGCACTCCTATTTTAATTTCGACCGATACTGGTTCACCATCTACTACAGTTTTAACTACGGCTTGTTGACACTATTTTACAGCTTTTAAATGAGATTAATGATCTTATGTGGACAACCGATGCGCAGAAGAAGCGGGAAATATATATTTATTTGAGCATACAATTTATATGTGTATATATACATACATATATATATATATATATATATATATATATATATATATATATATATATATATACGTATATAATCATCACCATCATGTCAACAGTTCTAAAACTGATTTGATAATTTTCTACACAATTGACGATTTGCTGTTTTCCTCTTCATATCCGCATATCCGGTGAGTGTCTTCTATTAGCTGTTGCATATAATGTGTTTTCTAGATCTTGCTTTCCTCGTTTTCCATTCATTATTCCTTCTATAATTATCTTTTGTAGACTATCGTGTCTTAGAATATGCCAAATCATATTCATCCTTCGTTTTATTTTTGTTTTCCATAATGTTCTTTCTTCTCCAGTTTTCTTTTGGACTTCTTCGTTAGTTTATCTGACCACGGTATTTTCGTAATTCTCCTATAACAGCACATTTCGAATGCTTATAGTGATTGTTCTTCACAACCATACAGTGCCGTGTTCTAAACAAATAAGGTTAAAAATTGTTTCCATAGATTTATGTTTATACTTTTTTTTGTTAATATATTTTCTCGATCGTAAAATACTTGCTTTGCTTGATTAATCCGGTTTTTAATATATTTCCCGCATCTCCTGTTTCTGGTGATTTTGTTACACAAGTAATGAAATTATATATATATATATTATATATATATATTATATATATATTATATATATATATATATATATATATATATATATATATATATATATAAGTATATTTCGTCTTTTATATATTTCTAAATATATCTGTTCTTTTTTAATAATTAATGAATGGGTTCTGTTTTATGAGCAGCGTACCTGTTATTATAGTAACGTCTATTACTATAACAACCTAACCTGCAGATTTAACGTATGTCCTCCGGTTTTTACGTGTTAACGTGCTAATAGCGTAAGATAGGTAAAGTGAATTATTTACGTACTGCGATAGACGGATTAGGAGTAAATTTCCTGCTAACAATTATTAACGAATTTTTTATTTGACCTTGTATATAATAGGAAATATAATTCCCTAGGAGAATTTTCATTACCCTCTGTTTACAATTTTGGGTCTTATTATTATAATAATACAATTACCATTATTTCAAGTATTTTCGTCGAAATTACTTACCAAATAAATAAATAAATAAATAAATTTGCCGGCTACTTTTATATTTATAAACGAAATTAATTGTTTATTGCTACGAATTTTTAAAAATTACCGATTTGCCATCTTTATCAGGGCATAATTCACGACATAAATATTTTTAAACGATTCCGCCTCTTGACCGCCTCTTGAAATAGCAGTTTCTATATAAGATCTATCGTATAAAGTGAATAGCCGCGAAAAAATGTTAAAACGGGTTTCTTCGATTTTTTCAAACTTAACTTTCTTCGCAATAATTCGTGAACGAATCGAAAGTTCGGAAACTAATTTAAACGAAAGTTATGCGGCATTAAAATACGCGTCTAACGATGGTATTGCTGTATTTTTATACCAAATACCCATCGAGAAAATTGGGATCAAAGAGTTTAGGGGTTTTTGGCCGTTTTTAAGGTTCCTATTTATAAGGGGGCATGGATTAAGGTTAGACGAAAGTAGACGTAGAGATCTGTCATTTATGTAATAACATAAAGTTTACCGAAATTAACTGGTAACGATAAATCGCGAGTTTTTAATTTGATTTTCGATTTTGAAAAACGTTTCGAGTGATTTTTGATGGGCCGAATCCACAATGCTTTTAGCATGGATCACCTTGAATATACACTAGGCGTTAGGTTATATATATATTTAATGCGATTTATCCTTCCATTTCCTGGCGAACTTCGTATCGCTAGGCATTTGGTTTTATATATATATATATATATATATATATATATATATATATATATATATATATATATATATATATATATATATAATACAATTTAGCCTTCCGTTACCTGGCGAACTTCGTATCGCCCCAGAATCAATGAATGTATTAACTTATTAGCTGAATTAAGTATAATTTTTTAAGTTCAATAAATCTACAAAAATTAAAAAGTATCGGCATATCAGGTTCTTTATAAATTTGTTTTTCAATTTTTTTTTTTATAATTCCTAATTCTCCATCACTATTTTTTTTATTTAATTCAACAAACAAGCTAATATATTTATTATTTCTGTGGCGATACAAAGTTCGCCGGGTTAGCTAGTACATATATATATATATATATATTTCGCGCTTTGGTTTAATAGAAAAATATTATATATATATATATATATATATATATATATATATATATATATATATATATATGTACTAAATATGCTATGTTTCATTTATTATGTGATGTGACGTCATTTCGACGAATTCGGCTTTACATCAGGGAAAATCTGTAACAAAAATTATTCTTTTCCCAGGAGAATATTAATGTTTGAACGATCTTTTTATAATATATATAATATAAACCATCTCTTTTTTTATGTATAGATGGGGTTTACATTCCAACTAACCTATCTAGCACCCCTACAAAGTATTAGGTAAACAGCAACATGCATTCAGTACCACCCTTTTAAGGACAGGTGCTCATTTTTTGAGATATCTCAGTCAAAAATTGCCGGATTTTATAACCTTTTTTTTTTTTTTTGTTTTTCTCGTCTCCTCATCCCTATTAATGGCCCCTAATAGATAACGCGTAAGTATATGAATTTAAAAAAGTATTTTATTTTTTAGTATAGAGATTTCCAACTTGCGGAGACCAGCAACACCTCTTTGGGAAGCAATCCCCAATTATAAAAATTTTCTAGTTTAAATACGAAGATCCTACGTATTCCAACTTATTAAACTTCCCATTTATTTATTGTATGAGGAAATGGTATCACTGAAACATCGACGAATGTATTATATGTCATGCTCAGTGGTAACAAACGTCATATTAACTACTATAAAAAGTTTCATCCTAATCTACATAAGATTTATCGCGATAGAAATAAACCATTCGGTGTCAGCTGTACTGACTACTTCAGATACCAACAATTAAATCGAATTACCCCGTCAGCCCACTCGAACCCACAAATACGCCTTCGGATAACGCTATACAGACAAGATCAACGCATTTTAAAAGATTATCAAATTAAAAAAAAACAAAAAAAAAAAACAGTTAATGTTAGCGATGAAGGACATCGCTCAAAACATATTGGAGACGAAATTGAACAACAAGCTATGATAAATTAAAGATGTACTAGAACATTGGGAAACTTCACATCGCGCAAACAAGCAAGAAGAGATTGTACTAAGCAGAATCCGCGTCGGCTACACTAAACCAACTCACGGGCATTTATTGCAAAGTGAACCTCCACCACCATGTATTGTCTATTGAACACGATGTCCAAAATTAAACAAAGAACGTGAAGAAGCTTTTTCATACGAACAAATAAAAACCTCTAGAGAAGACGCACTTGGTAACGACGAAGCCGCAGTATAAAGTACGTTCCGATTTTTAAAAACTATAAAACTATATATAGGATGATATAATTGTTAATCTACACATGCTAGAATTATTTTTTGGATGGTTAAAATCGACGATAGAAATGATTAATTTCTTTGTTCTATCGGCGTAGGATGAGGTATTAGTGTGCGCCTTAGTGTGATTAGAAATTGCGTTAGGACTGGTAGAGTGTGTTATTATAAAGTGGAATAGACTCACGGGTTATCGTACTTTGTTACATGGTAATGGTATTTCTCCCATTACCAATTATGATGTGTGTGTACTACTCGTAAAAGTACATGTGTAGTGTATTGTGTGTTCTGAATTTGGTAAGTTGATGTAGAATATTATAATTAATAGCGATTACCTATTGAGTGGTAAAAAACAAATTTAAACAAACAAACACCGAATAATAATCCTACATAATGGACGTTGATCATAATAACGAATGTCCGATTCGTTTGAATTTGATACGGAAGAACATTACCGTCATGCGAGCATAAATTTTGTGGCCGATGCATCTTAGTATGATGGTCGGTTGTGTGTGCATATTTCAATTTGTCCTCCGCTACGTTGAACTATATTTATTCGCTCGAACCTTACATTATCTACACATCGTAGAGGAAGAAATAATCGGGTAAGAAGATATAATCCGTCAGGCTGAAATAACTGTCGCAGAAGACAATGACGTTTATGGTATCTGAAGAGTCTTTGCTCATGTCAATTCAGAGTAAACTGTTTCCATGGAAAATGAATAATTTAATTTTACAAGCATAGCCTATTGAGTTATAAAGCCCAGTCGATGATTATAATTATAGATGTCTCATTTGTTTGATTTGAAATGAATGTAATTATATATATATATATATATATATATATCTTCTACATTCCTCAATCTTAAACTAAGATTGGTGGACAGTTATGTTATCTTTCAGAATTTTCTGGAAATTGCCATTTTCTTCATATTTCCATAACATGATGCTTTTATATCTTTTTGTATCCGTTTAATATAATTCTGTCTCGGCCCTTCAATTATCTGCGTTAAATACTGATTATGTCTGAGTACATGACCGATCTATTTATTTCTTCTTTCTTTTAGTTTCTTCATCAGATTTCTTTCATTAATTAAATTAAAGACTTTTTCGTTGTTTATCTTATCTGTCCAGTTTATCTTCTCCCTTCTTCTCCAACACCAGATTTCCAATGCTTCTATTTTCTTTTGCATTGTTTTATCAATCGTCCAACTTTCTGATCCATAAAGTAGTATACTCCATACAAATGTTTTAATAAAATTTTTCTTTATACCTGTTTTGATATTTTTTTATGTCAGTAGTCCTTTCTTTTTCATAAAGGCTTGCTTCGCCATCGCGATTCTTTCCTGTATATCTGGTCCACTTTTACCATCTTCTGTTATGAGACTGGCTAAATATTTTTGTTTTTTAACTCGCTCTATTATTTCTCAGTCTATTGTTATATTAACTTTTTTGCTGCATCTCATAACCCTATTTTTATTTATGTGCATATTATATAACTTTAAAATTTTATTCATTTTCTGCAAAGAATTATTTAAATCTTTCTCGCTTTCTGTAATCACAACTATATCATCTGAAAACATAAAGAGATTTACTTTCACTCCTCCAACAGTTATTCCATTGTTATCTTTCTCCTTCCTTTGTTTTATTGCTTGATCTAAATATGTATTGAAAAGAGTAGGTGACAGGCTACATCCCTGTTTTACTCCCTTTCTTATTCTTGCTTCTCTTTCTGTGTCTTTTATATTAAATTTCGCTATTTGTTTTCGATGTAGAGTATCTGTAAGCTTTATTTCTCTTTCATCGATACTAAGTTTTTTCAATGCGCTTTTTAGCAGATTCCAATTACATCTGTCGAAAGCCTTTTCTAGGTCTACGAAAGCCAAATATATCGATTTGTCTCTTTCTATTCTTTTTTCGACGATCAGTCTTAATCCTAAAATTGCTTCTCTTGTTCCTTTTCCCTTTTTAAAACCATATTGTTCTTCACTTAATTATCGGTCTATTTTATTATTTATTCTATTGAGCAAGATTTTTGTTATGATTTTTGACGCGTGTGGAAGTAGATTTATCATTCTATGTTCTTCACGTTTTGTTGTACCGTTCTTTTTAGAAATTAGCATTATCTTGCTTATGTTAAAGTCTACAGGGAGCTCAGTTTTTTCATATATTTCTTTTATTAATTGTTCTTTGTATTTTCATCTAGTGATTTTAATAGTTCACTACTAACGTTGTCATATCCAGGAGCTTTTCCTGTTTTCAGTTCTCTTAATGCTTTTTCGAATTCTGCTCTCATTATTGGTGCTCCTATATTATCTACTGTTATATTTTCATTTAGGTACAACTTATCATTTTTATTTATTATGATTTGTTCTTATTTATTTAAGCTTTCTATGTATCTCTTCCATCTGTCCGCTTCATCTATCACTAGTTTTGCATTTTCATTTACTATTCCAATTATTTTTGTTCTTGATTTGCCAAATTGTGATCTTATCTCTTTATATGCGCTTTCTACATTTCCTTTTCGAATACTTTCTTCCACTTCTTTACATTTCTCTTCTAAGTATGCCTGTTTCGCCTTTTTTGCTTCTCTATTTACTTTGTTTCTATATTTTTTCTACATTAATTTTCCTTCTATTGTATTTACATTTTTATACTTTCTTCTTTTTTCCATTAAATCAATTACTTCATCTGTAATCCATGGTTTTCTATAGATTTTTTTTTCTCTTACCTAGTGCATTTTCCGCTGCTACTGTTATAGCTTTTTTTATTTGATTCCATTTTTCATCAATACTACCTGTATGCGTATCTTTATGTTTTCTTAAATATTCTATTATTTTCTTTTTAATATGCAGTTTGTATATTATTCTTTTTCAGTTTTCTTATATTCCACCTTACTTGGTCAAATCTTTTTCTATCCGTTTTTTTTATATTTCAGTTCTGTTTTCATTAACACCAGATTGTGATCGCTGTCTATGCCGGCGCCTGGATATGTTTTACACTGTTTTATCTGGTTTTTATATCTATTTCTGACCAGAATATAGTCTATCTGATATCTTCTTATATCCCCTGGCATTTTCCAGGTATAGATTCTCCATTCATGCTGTTTGAATAGCGTATTTCCTATTATCAATTCATTTTGTTTGCAGAAGTTTATTAGCATTTCTCCTCTCTTATTTCGTTTGCCAGTTGCCCATGCATTTATCTTCTTTTTCTTTCCCTACTATCGCGTTCCAATCGCCTAGTATTATTAAATTTTCTTTTGCATCCACATATGTTATTGTATCTTTTATTTGAGCGTATATTTCCTCCACTTCATCATCGGTGTATTCGTTTGTTGGCCAATATACACTTGTATTATTGTTGTTATTACCGGAAGTGTTTCTATTTTAACTAGTATTATTCTATCGCTGACCTGCAAATATGTTTTAATTTTATTACCCCATTTTTTGTTAAATATTATTCCGACACCATTTTTGCCATTATCTTGCTCGGAGTGTACTATTCGGTAATCATTGCTCCAGAAATCATTCTTGTTTCTGATATTCCCAATATATCAACTTGGTGTCTTTTCATTTCAAGTTTTATATTTTCCAATTTTCCATATACCTTCATCGATCTAATATTCCAAGTTCCTATGTTCATAATTGGTTTTATTGTCATCTCTTTTTTCTTCTTTTTCTAGGCACATATTTTTCACACACAGCCTGGTTACATACTGTTGTGCGGGTGGTTGCATATTTCTCACCATAAGACCCACCTTGACTTCGGCGCCGGTTGCTAGCCGGGTCGCTTGGCACATCTATTTCTATTTTTTGCGATTTAATAACTGTAAACTTGGAAAATAATGAGGTAGTTTTTCGTTGCTTTCCTCTTCACAGTTTTAGAACCACTTCAGCAATATGTGCTCCGTGCTTGCTAAATATCTGTTCCATGGCTGTTCTGAACTTCTGTTCTCCACCCATGGGCAGTACTGGTTGTGCTGCTTCCACAACCAGTGGATCACTCTTCGTCTGACTCCTCCTCCGAGACCTGTCCAGCTTGGAAGACCCTTCTGGTAGTATACACTACCGCTGGCATAGCTCTCTGAATCCTTGGAGTACGCAAACCCATCCGCCGCGATAAGGCGGTGGTCCCCGGAGGGGATATATATAATATATATAAATAAATGACGGGCAGTATGTAAACGACATTAATAGGGAGAAAACTGGTCTCTGGGGAAGTAACAAAAAGGGAAGAATTTGTCGAATCACCGATATAGCCTTAAACACCTCACACACACACACACATATATATATATATATATATATATATATATATATATATAAGAATAAAAACGTGTTACATTTTTTTTCACCGGAGGACAACCAAAAGGAACTGTCACAACGATGAAAAGGTATTAGAGAGAACAACTCCACCCTGAAGACCTGGACGCGATATTCTACTTCGGTGACAATAGAGATTCCCCATATGTATATATATATATATTTTTTTCATCTGTTTCCTAAAATAGACGGGCGCAAAAATTAGAGTTGGTGAAAATAATGGTAAATCTGAGGATTAGTGTACGCGTGTTAGTGGAACAGGAGAAAGTTGAGAAAGCAGGGGAAAAGGTTTTGTTGTAAATTTTCAGGATAGGAAATTAAAAAGAATATCAAAATAGAAGTACGAGGGAACTTGTAATTGCGATTGGCGAAGTGTGTTATACAGAATTAATTTATTATTTAAAAAAATCAATTGAAATTAGTTAAATCACTAATATTTATTTTCTTAAAGAAAACACAAAGCTTTTCGGCATTTACGCCATTATCAAGTGAAACATTTTAAAACATCATAATTTTAAAAATATAAATTAAATATAATTACTCAAAAATATGTGATGGTGATTGTGAAAATATACTCCAAAAATGCTGTTCTGCTTCTGTTCTGTCTATTTTTTGATTTGTTGAAATTTAATATCAATATATTTGTTTATTAATTTTGTTTTTTTATATTAAATTTTTCTTCAATACTATTTTCCGGATTCTGTAAAAGTTGTATACTGGTGGAATTTTAAATTTTTCATTTACTGTTGCGATGTATGATGTCCAAAAGTAAAATATAAAATATAAAAATATACGAACACAAAATTGTGTTTTTTAAAAAATTGTGTGTTCGTATATTTTTATATTTTATATTTTACTTTTGGACATCATACATCGCAACAGTAAATGAAAAATTTAAAATTCCACCAGTATACAACTTTTACAGAATCCGGAAAATAGCATTGAAAAAAAAATTAATATAAAAAAACAAAATTAATAAACAAATATATTGATATTAAATTTCAACAAATCAAAAAATAGACAGAACAGAAGCAGAACAGCATTTTTGGAGTATATTTTCACAATCACCATCACATATTTTTGAGTAATTATATTTAATTTATATTTTTAAAATTAAGATGTTTTAAAATGTTTCACTTGATAATGGCGTAAATGCCGAAAAGTTTTGTGTTTTCTTTAAGAAAATAAATATTAGTGATTTAACTAATTTTCAATTGATTTTTTATAAAAAAAACACTACATCCCACATTATATAAAAAATTAAAATTTATTATTAACATTATGAAATGATTTTCTAGTAATTAGCGGATACATGACAGATATGCTTTTGTTAGTTTGCACGATTTATTGACATATTCGGAAAAATTTAGTCTGCTAACCAAGTTTACACCGAGCTAACGAACATGTTTTGACCAGCTCACTACGGTAGAATTAACCTTAATTTCAGCTGGTAATGTGAGACTTTCGGCGGTGAAAAATATTACTTTAGTTTTATCCCAATTAATATCAATTTTCCATTTTTTATAATAACGCAAGATTCATTTATTACTGTCTGTAAATTATTAGTAATTACTTTAGGTATATCAAAAGTACAGAGAAGAGCTGTGCCATCCGGGTAATGTGCAATCTGAACATCAGGAAAATTAAGGAAATCAGATAAGAATAAAGTAAACAGAAAGGGACCCAAAATACTACCTTGAAGAACGCTCGCTGAGCTTGTTTTCATAGTAGACCTTGACTGATTGATGGTAACGTAAAATAACTACATAACGAGAAAATTGACATTGTATCATTTTGTAAATAATGCCTTTATGCCAAGTTGTATCGAAAGTTTGAGCTAGCATCCAGCAGAACCATAATGTTTATTACGATTAAAGTTACGCGTAATAATCTCCGTAACTCGTGCTACTTGTGAATGATGGAATATACAGGCCGAAAACCAAATTGCGTGTTAGAAATGGTTTTTTTGGCTATCTGCATAAAGTCTTAAACGGGATAGTATAAATTTTTCCGAGTAGATGGTTAACGCAGGTCGAAATATGACAACAAATAAATACCTTGATAATGAAAGCAGAAGTGGCAAGGAGATATCGCTATCGTGGGTTGCGCTTAGAAAATTACGCGTAGTAATCCGCGATAAATAAATACCGATTAATCTGAAATGTAAATTTTATGACCAATGCGTACTTCCGATTGTTATATATGGTTCGGAAACGTGATCGTATATAAAAAGAAAGAAAAATTAAAAAGGATAAGAAAAGCTCGGACCGCACACGAAGGAATGACATTGCACGAATACGTGAACAAACACGATTTGATGATGCAGTGGAGTCGGATGGCTTTAACAAAATGTAGTTCAGCTGGCCACGTGACTCGAAGAGGAGAAGACGATAGATGGTAAAAGTGGATCTTACCGTGTTGGCCGATGGACAGAAAGAAGAAACAGAGGAGGCCAATGGCGCAATGATATAGCAAAGAAAAATTAGTCGAGGAAAGCGCAGGACAGAAGTGGGTGGAAGACGTTGGAGAAAGCCTTCATCCAGGAATGGATAGACAAAGGCTTATCGTGATATATGTATAGAGAATATCCAGACGACCGAGCATTTGTTCGTTTTTTTACAAAATTTTAGAATCCCGTTAATAAATTAAAAATATATTCGGATACAATGTAAATACATGTAATCGGTGTTTTACAAAATCGAAAATTTATTCTAGTAAAAATATAACTAAGAATCGCCGTAAATCCGACTAATTTTCAATCGGTTCGAACGAATCCTACTAATATCGATATTATCCGCGTTTTATATGCGTAAATTATTGTAATCTAATTAAAAAAAAAAAAAAGAAACAAACCGCGCAATAGAATATTTCAGTCGAAATATGATTACTTCATTTTGGATCGAACCGACATAACCGAATAATCGAACCTACTAATATTAGTCGAAAATCAACTAAATTCAATCGGATTTACGTCATCCGATTTAAAAATAGTCGAAAGCACATCGCGTATTTCTTAGCAGATGACGTGCGAATTAAAACATTAAATTTACTTCTATGGACAAAATAACATCTTTACCGGATTTAATAATATGTAAATATGGTATATAATGAAAGAAAAATATTTTATCGACTGCTTAAATTAATAAACAAATTTCGAGAAAAAAAACATATTTTCAGAAAACGACCGATTTATTCGGTTATTTTGGAAAAACCGAATTAGTCGGTTTTTTAAAAAAAAAAAACGATTATATCATAAGTCGATTACATCCATCACTAATATATACGTACATATTTTTTGAGCTTTGACATCGAATATTATATGTAGTTGCGTTTTTCCGATCGTAATAGATAACGTGTACGACCCAGAGAAGACGGACGTTTTTTTTTTTTTTTTTTTTTTTTTTTTTTAATAGCGCAGTTGATAACATTGCTAGAATGCGAAGTTCCACGTTTAGTGTACACACACGAGAGATTCAGTTTCAGAAGCGTTTTGGGTGGAACGTTATTTTCGGCGTGAATCGATCACGGGACAGTGCGAAGAGAGTTTCGAAAAAAATTAAAAACGTGCGACCGAAAGAATCGAGATTTGTAAAAGCATCGCGACACAACAGGGTCAAAAATTCTTCAACAGCTTACATTGTTTTACAATTGCGAAGTGCGTATAGCCCGGTTTTTTAAAATGTACAATTGCCGGGTGGGACGTTTAGAGGATATCTCGGATAGCGCACCGAACAAATTCGCGTCGATATTGACTCGAAAGTCGAAGTTCGCTTATTAACGGTTTCTGTCACACGTGAAAAAATTTTATACCGGCTGTTTAATATAAAACGTTGCTTTTTAGCTAACTATAGATGATTTCCGATGTATTTAAATAAATATAATTAGAATTGAAACATTTCATGGTAAGAAAATATATAATTTTGATAGTATTAAAATGTCGTGTACCATATAGTGGACACGTGCTGACTGAAAGGATTAACGCATATTAACGAGAACGTTTTTGAACGCGTAAGAAGGAAACCAGGCTACGCAATGAATCGGGTTATAGAAATCGTGGAAGGTGTCCTTTTCGACGGACGGATGTTACGAAACAATGCCGCTCGCAACTAGCTTAATGGTATGATGTCGGTGGGAGCGGAGAAAAGTGGTCCACACCGTACGATTTTGCGCGTGTTAAACAACACGATGTCGACTAATACCTTCTCTTCGGGGTATAAAGGACGTAGAATGTAAACACGTACAAATTATACATAAAAGTAACAATAATCTAGTACCATAGACATTGCTAGTTCTTTTTTAATAGGTAAGGCAGATGTGAGGTGTATATATATATATAATACACACATATATAACATATACCTAATAACGTCTCAATTAAATCGTGAAGTTTCTGTACGTCCATATAAAGAGAACGGAAGGACATTGTTCTGGCTTATTTACTGTTTACAATCGACATTTTAGCAAATACGTGTAACTACTGCTGCTACTACTACTACTAATCAAATCAAAATTGATTTTAATTTCGATACAATAGTACGTTTAAAATAGAAGAAATATAAGATAAAAATTAATTACAAATAAAAAACTAATAAACAAATAAAATAAAATAAAAAACGGATAAAGAAACATCGAGAAAAAAGCACTACTACCAATAACTTGTTTCTCTTACTCACACATAGCTGTTTTTTTTTTGTATCTTTTCTAATTTTTGTAGCAACATCGTGGTTGCAAGTTGAAAGTGTCTATTTTCTCTTGCACTTACTTTTTTATTTTTTTTATTTTTATTTTTTCCTAACCACCCTTTCGAATTTTAGTTTACTGTGATATTTTTTCCACGATGTTTTCCTCAATTAGCCAAATTTTCATTTGCTGCTTAAGTTTTCTAGTACTCTTCTCTTGTAGTATTTGTTCCGGTGTGCAATTTAAAATTTTTGTTATTATCTATTAGTTTTCCGTATTTAGTTCACTTTTTCAGTAATCTATGTGTCTTTCGTTGCATGTACTTTGCTTTTTTCTATATCTACTTTCTTTTCTCCTGCAGTTAAATATTGCCATATTTTATTTATTAAATACAATTCTTCCACATTCAAGACTCTCCCTTATTTCATCGACTAATAAACTGTTTTTACTTCTTCCCTCATAATTAATAACATTTCTTTTTTCAATAGGTGGGCTTATGTTTTCTATATATGCTTTACTAGTCAATCCCCGTGCTTGTACTCCATACCATAGTCTTGATTCTACTAATGTATAATATATAATTTTTAGTGTATTTATTTTATTTACATATTTTCTTAATGTATACATCGCTATTATTACTGTTTTAATTTTTCTCTCTACATATTCCGCGCGCTCACTCCATCGTAGATATCTGTCTACAGTCTCACCTGAATATTTATACGACTGTACCATTTCCACCTTTTCACATTTTATATTACAGCATTCGTTATTTTGACTCATATTCATTAAAATGTATAATTATTTCAAGTTTTCAAATTCATCCATTAGTTTCTAAAACATACATTTCGTTTTGTTTGTATTCATCGTTAGATTGTTGCCCATTTACTTGCTACTTTTAAATCATTTTGCATGTTCATTTCAGCATTTTTTATATCTCTGTACTGTCACTATTGCTATATCATCTCTACAAATGCATATACTTTTTAACATATTTTTCAAAACCATTTGTATGCATAATAAATAATATTGGTGCAAAATTAGTACCCTGCGGTATTCCAATTCTCACATTTCGTATTTCTCCGAATTCTCCCTTTATATTGACTTTTCTTAAATAACTCTCAAACGAATGTTTAATTCTCCTTCTATATCTACATCGTCTAATTTCTGTAAGTGTTTTTTATGATTTACACTACCGAATGCCCTTGTAAAGTCAATATATGTTATAATACCTTTATTTCCCAATTCAAAGTCTTCCCTCACATCATCTACTACTACTACTACTACTAATGAGTAATAATAATGATGAAAATTACAGTTGCCAGAATATTAAAATTACTTTTAACGATGATAGGATAAGTGAGTAATAATAGTTATGATAAAATAAAATTTATTATAATAATAATATTAAATTAATAAAATAAATTGTTGCGTCGCGTAATATTTACGATGTAGAAACAATTCCTAACCTCAAATTTACCTTCAACAACAAAGTGACAGGTTGGTGTCCTTTATTTATTTCACGTTAGCTACTGGTAGCCTATTTACCTTCGGACTATGGTGTACATCCGCGTAATAATAATTAATAATAACAATAATTAATAATAATAAATAGTAATAATAATAAAATAATAATAAAATTAATCGTAGGCGACGAGCAAGAACCGTTCCTTCATCGTGACGTAATCATTTCAGACAGTTCAATACAATTAAGTGCACATCCAGTTTTGAGTAATTTACAAGACAGCTCGTTTGTGTCGTTAACATTGACGGACCGGAACTCGTTTTATTTTTTAATTTAACTACATTTTTTGTTTGTTTATTTTTGTTTTGTCTGTATTTGGTGATTGGTGGTCCAACGCGATTGTACGTGATTATTATTTTTATTATTATGACAGTATTACAATCATACTACCTCATTTCTGTTTCTTATTCTTCCTATATACATACATATACACACACACACACACATATATATATATATATATATATATATATATATATATGATCACCACAGTGAAAATTTACTCCCCTATATTTACGTTCGTTCGAAATGCTTTTATAATAATATACTTCGTCGACGATGAAAACAATAATAGACGATGATAAATCACTACATCGCTTAAAACTTCTCTACATAGCTTAAAGCTAGTTTTACCTCAGAATCCATCTGTTCCTCCTTCCACTTACCAGCATACACTATAAGTATATAAACATTAACATATATATATATATATATATATATATATATATATATATATATATATATATATATATACATACAATAATCTGTTCAGATTCTCTTCCAGCTTTAAACGCTATTCATAATGTACCAAACAACAATAGACATCCTATAGCGGAAACAATTGTAGAATTAATTATTAAAAACGTTGAACGATCCATTACATTTCTCTGGATCCCAGCACATACTGGGATTGCTGAAAATGAACTAGCTAATAAGACAGCAAAGGAAGCAGCAACTGCATTACCTGTGCCTAATTAACCAGTTCCATTTGCAGACCTCAAGAGGTTCATGAAATCATTATTATTCCAATTATGGCAAGAAGAATGGCAATTCGTATTAACATCAACGATCTATCAAACCGAAAATAACACCTTGGAAGACACACTTACAACATCGTAGAGATAATGTAATTGTCAGCAGACTCCGATTGGACTACAATAAACTAACACATGCTTATCTTCTTAATAGATCAGAAGCTCCATTGTGTATGGTCTGTAACATTGTACTGTCTGTCCAACATATACTGACAGACTATCCTCAATACTACAGCCTACAGAGATCATACTACTGCGGTCATTCATCTTCATTTCAGCTACTCCTCGATGACAACGTTTCTACACTATCCAGACTCCTTCCTACATGATACTGGGGATTGTATCATTTAATTTAATACTTTTATTTTCCTCTGTGCCTCTCTAGCCATTAGTTGCTGTATATGGCACATTAATTTAAATAATAATAATAATAGACATATATATAAATATTACAATTAAAAAATAAACAACAAAAAACGAGTTAAAATCGTTATTTTTTTTTTTTAATCTTTACGAAAAATCGCATAAAGCTTTTGGGCTGTTAAGCCATCATAGAGTTAATATAAAAAATATAAAATTATAAAAATATATACGATATTATAAAAATACGAAATGTAGAAAAAAAACCCGCTCGATACGTAATTTTACAAAAGTCAACAATCAGCAACATATAAAATTTTGCATAAACAAGAAATCGGTTGTCTGTAGTTAAGGGTTAATAACATTGCTCGCGATTATGATAGTCCCGCCTACCTACATATAAAATTAAATTCTGACCCGGCGATTAATTACTCTATATAGAATTTACGTTAAATTATTATTAAATTAAAATACAACGCGTAACGTAAACCGTATCGAACGCAAGATAACATGGTTTATTAACATTTAGTTCATTCATTAAGTATCGTCTCCGCATCGGCGGTAGGTGACTACTTACCTATACTTTGCTGTACGGTGTACGTAGCGTACAAGGCAAGTATAATATGACGTTAGCGCAGATTGATTCACACATCCAGCCGAGAGAACTGTTTGTAATCGTTTCGTTATCACGACACTACATCGTCTCGTGTTTTTGTAGTGCACTATATTTTTACTAGCTCGCATATAGTGTTGTGCGTGGTGGTTTGCCATTGGCTTTCACACTGGATAATATTATTAGGATTACATATATTTTTATTTTATTTTCTTTTTTTTTTTTTTTAAATACCGCGTACTTCACTTTTAGTGTACACACCAGAGATTCGTTTTAGTCCAGTTTCAGTTATCATATGACGAGGGGGAGGAGTGCGCGTTTTGCGTGGAACGTTATTTTCGGCGTGAATCGATCACGACAGTGCAAAAAGAATTAAAGTTACGTGATGATTTTTTTTTTATATCTTAAGAGCCGCGTTTACGAAACACGTCCACGAAATCTGGAAGATCAGAAAACTCGGATTTCTGAAGAAATTTCAAAAATTTATATACTCGAAAAAGTCTTCGAAAATTTTGTAAAGAACGAATGAACGTATTTTTGCAAATGGCGGTCATCCGAACGATATCGTGTAATACAAAATGTGTTTGTTAGCTAATCTCTCGTTTTCCTATTTTTAAATAAAATTTATCTCGTCTGGGTCACCCTCTAAAAACGAAAGAATACGAAAAAATATTTGAAGACTATATTTCATCGCGACATATCCAATCGATCTCGGTCCGCCAAATTTAACTACGACTGTAAGTCCCTGTCGTCAGATTTATCGTCGCGCATCTAATTTTTTTCAATCAACTCTAACAACGACGTAATTATTCGAAACTGTTTATTACTTATAATAATATTATTTGTTCGAAGTTTCGATTGGTGGTGTTAATCGGACTTGTGTAACACCTTGACGTCTTCTCTTAAAATACTCGGTACGTCTGTACACTTCTATTATCTGGGTGATGAATTTTCGATCTGATAGTTATCTCGTCTTTTATTGGTCCTTCGATTATTTGTTACCGGGTATCCGTCGTTATTTCATAATTAATTGATTAATTCTAAATCTTAATTTTTTGTCCTTAAATATGTATTTTCTTATTACACAGATCTCTTATAACGCTGAACGCGCGATTAAGTTTATCATCGATGAAATCTTCTACTTCTTTCTTTATACCGACGATATTGATGAGATTTTGTTGAAAATCTAATAAATTACAATATGAATCTTCATTCGTCGTTTTCGATTTTTGTAATAATATTACCAGGTGGGGTCAACTTCTTCGAATTGGTTATTGCTAAGTGGACTGAGACAAATTATAAGAGCCAAAGTAATAATAATAATAATAATAATGGCAATAGTAATTTAAACGAGCATAAACGATTCTTAAATATAAGTACGCTTAAAAAGGAACACTTAATACACACACATGTATATACATATATATATATATATATTTTTATTTTTTTTTCATTATGTTACAGCCGATTGGCTGATTCGCCCAACACAATATTTCTCCATAAAATGACTGCTTTCTTCAAATCTGCATATTTCGTAAAACCCGTCTAGCGCCGTATCGACAAATGTTATTTTAGGACGTCCGCGTGGTCTTTTACGTAAAATTTTACCTTCTATTATTAAGAGTACTATTTTCGGACCGCATTACATGTCCTAACCAACGAAGACGAGTTTTCCGTATCCTGTTGAGTATCGCTTTTTCTTCTCCTGTTCGTTCTAGCACTGCTTTATTCGTAACTTTTTCGGTCCAACTAATTCGTTGCAGTTTTCGCCAGCACCACATTTGAAATGCTTCCAGCCGACTGCAATCTACTTTCTTAAATATCCACGTTTCTGACCCATACAACGTTATTGACCAGACAAATGTTTTCATAAATAATGAGCATTGTGTTATCAACGACTATTTTTCTTTAAATGCTGTTTTGCCCATATTCTTTTACGAATTTCTGGTGTACAATCGACGTTATATGTTATTATCTGACCCAAATATTTGAAAGATGTTACTTGTTCTCTATTTACATTGTTCAACATAATCTTTATTTGATGTTGCTTATTACTTATGACCATGACTTTCGTTTCGAGTATGTTTATATCCATTGTTTCCTCACATTTATGTACAATTTATTGATCATTGTTACCAATTGTTTCGGGCTTTCTGCTAGCAGCACTTGATCGTCTGCAAATTTTATCGAATTAATACTCTTTCCGCCACATT